>LR751289.1:0-180914 GCA_902729485.2 Mus minutoides
AAAAAAAAAAAGAAATGCCATATTTTTCTAAAATATTCCTTTCTATACTACCTTAGAAAAGCTACACAATAAATCATGTACCTATTGAGTCAAATATAACTCAGTTAACAATGGCAGTCTCACAATCACAAGCAAGTAGTTGTACCAGGGCATTGTTGGGAAGCAAAAATTGGTGTTCAGGATGTCACAGAGAATGTCACATGTTTCATAGTCTGCACAACCTGTGACCAGGTTATTGCTATAAATTGTGATTTGTTTTATGACTAACAAGAGTATAATTTGTGACTAGCTTTATGAGTACCATGGTATCTGGTTCAAAAGAACTGCTGTACAAAACAAGTTTCTTCAGCCCGAACCCATTGTTGTGCCACATTCAATCTGGTATATTATTGAAACTCTGAAGGTAAAAAATTAGTTGATAACATGTTATAACTGCTGATGTAGTGTAGGTTGCTGCCAACATCTGAAAAGTGTCTTATCAAATTTGCCACTGTCTGAATGTTAGCCCCATCAAATGTATCTCACTTCAGAGAGGATTTTGTGACATGTTCATAATTGAGATAGTTCTAGAAATTTTATAGCTATCACAGAATAAAGTGTTTCTATTAGATTTAACACTAACCCCGAGCATGTACAATTGAAGGACATGTTGCATGAAATTTCCTTAGCAGGTACTATGTGTTTATCAGTTTCTGTACTTTGTGCTTATTAGTAGTGAAATAGAGTGACTTTCAGAATAGCAGAAAATTATGTTCCCTTCATACAGTAAGCATGAGAACTACTATAGTCACAAGAAAGAAGAGAGGTATGACATCATTTCCCCTAGTCTAAGACAATTGGTTCCTTTTATCTGTATTAATTATTTGGGAAAATATATTTTGCAATTTCTTCCTAGGTAGTTGATTAATCTGGCCTAAACATAATGTATACATATATCCATGCACCTTGATAAAGTGTCATCTGCTTAAGTTTTAAGTAATTTAATTTTCACATACTTTGTATGAGCCAAATGTTCTATATAATGAAAAACATACTCTCAAGTATTAAGTAATAAATGTAACCACTAATTTTTCCAACAACTCTGACAATTGAATCTATTTTGCATTCAATTACTAAAGAATACATCTGAAGGATTTTTGCTTAATGTTTCTTTTGCGGTGGTTTGAATATAAATGGACCCTGTAAGTTCATAGAAAGCAACACAATTAGGAGGTATGACTTTGTTGGAAGACTTTTGTCACTGGGTTTGGCCTTTGAGGTTTCAGAAGCTCAAACTAAGCCCAATGGCTCACTTTTATTTCTGCTACCTGATAAGATGTAGATACTGCTTCAGCACCTCTTGTATGGTATCATGCTTCCTATCCTCGTGATAATGGACTCAACCTCTGAACTGTGAGCCTGTCCCAATTAAAAGTTTTCCTTTGTAAGAGTTGCTCTGGTCTGGTGTCCCATGTAGAAGACACTCTAAGTCACCCTTTCTTCCATAGCATAAAGTATTTAAGTTGTCAAATGTATGAGATCTAATACAGGTTATTAGGTATATTCAAATGGAAGAGTCTCATTCTGAGAATCATTGTGCAACATAAATTGACCATACACTTTGTATGCATTGCAGAGAGGAACTAGCAAAGTATCTAACTTGAATACTCAGTGATTAAAGTTTATGCACTTTATTAACAAGCAAGTATGGAGGTTCTTTCTTGGGGTATGTGTTGTTCAGTTTATTGCCTTATTATGAGTAAATCTTCCCACTGAAGCAAGTTATATTAATATAAATTATATTTTATATTTTGTTTTGAAAATAATTATTCTAAAACATTTTCTTAGACAACTATCTTTACTTATAAAGGTGACAATATCATTGTGTGATAATGTTCATTATGTGGGAAAACAGATTTTCTTTTCATCTATGCTACTGATTTGCAGACATTTACATGTATTGCCTTTTATATTTAAGCATATTTACCCATCATTATTGAAAAGATATACCTCATTACAATGAACTTGGTTTCCAAGTCAGCACTTCATAGGTATATTGTTCCACTTGTTATAAAATATAGACACATTTGAAACTCATGTTTTATGTCAGCAACCCCTTCTTGCTCAAGACTATAAAATTCTCCTATGGAAATCAAATACTAATCACAAGATGAAGAAAGATTTATGTTTTGAAAATGCTTTCTAGCCACATAAATATTCTGTATCAAATTCAGATGTACTAAAGATAATTATGCTATAAAATTATGTTCCTACATTAGCCATGCCTATGTTTTTAAATTATCATATTTGCAAGATTAAGAACCTATTGTCCCCCTGTAACACTAAGACAGAATTAAAAGCAAAGATATCTTAAAAGTCACTTTGCCCCTCATAATTATCTAAGTAACAGGTTTATTTTTAATGTTATTGTTTGTTTACTTTTCATAATTCTTTACCCACTGATAAAATATAAGTAAAGCGAATTTATGGAGAAACATCATGAGCATCATCTTGTGGAGTTCAATTATTTTAGATTGAGGCTTCCAGAATGTATTATTGTGAGATTGTGTGAAGTGTAATCTTTTGAAATGAGTACTGTTCCACTTTTCAGATGGGAACTTGTCTGTCTCTTTGGGTTTCCATGCTCTAGTATTCTTTTGTACCTGGGGTGAAAGAGGTAGAGTAGAATATTTGTTGAGTATGTAAACTGGGAAACAGCAAACTGTTAGAGAATAGGTAAAGCATACTTCTGCTGTCTAATATATTGTTTAAACTTAAATTAAAAAAAAATAATTTGGTGTTTCTGTGGAACTCACTCTGTAGACCAGGCTGGCCTTGAACTCAGAAATCTGCCTGCCTTTGGCTCCTGAGTGCTGGGATTAAAGACATGTACCACCACTGCCTGGCTTTTAATAGATTTTTAAAGGGCAAGTATCCTACCTTAGAAAAAAAAACTCTAATACACAATTGCAAAAGTCTACTAAACTGAAGTGAGCTTCCACTTTCCCATTTATATAGTACAACTTAGCAAAGTTGGTTTTTTTTTTATCATTTCTTTTCTTTCTTTATTTTTTTTTTTACATGTTGAGGTGCTTATTTCTTGAAATATATTCTGAAATATATTCTATTTCTTGAAATATATTCTGAACAAAGCTTTCCCTTGCTCACCTCCAGACAGATCCTATTACCTCCTAGTTTTCCAACTCCAAGACATGGTGCTGGTGAAAGACAGTGACACACAAACTCTCACTAAAGTCATAAAGATTGTTCCAATATTTGTATGACTTTCCAGGGACTAAGCCTTCTTGAAGAATGTCTTCTGGCCACGTGATTGACAGACCTGGCTTGACTAATTCTTGATGGAGGAAATAAGAGTATCTAGTGTTCTAATCTTTACAGCAGGTCAAAGTACAGTGTTTTCACTTCAATTCAGAAGCAGAAACAAAGGAGGAGTCCATCCTCATTAAAAGCCAAGTCTATGTATCTCCCTCTAGCAACATCACAGTAATTTCATACCAATAATATAGTTTAGTAACAATTTAATTTCATCTGTTATTGTTTTCATCCTAATAGGATATTGCTTTCCCAAGAATAAAATGAACATTTTCCATAAACGCTAACAAAAATAACAATTGTTTTACATTTCTAAGTGAAGATTGTGTGCTAGTCTTCAAATGGATATGTACTACCATTCACTCATGGAGTCATATTGCATTTAGTCTTGAACTTATTTATTTGCACACAAATGGCTTCCCTGTTTAGTTATTTGAACAGTCTTTTGATAGTGTGGCATCTTTAAATAGTCACATTAAAGCTATTGCTGTATATGTTTTATAATGCATTACTACAATTGGGTGCACCAGAATGTCAGGAGTAAAGCATACATGCCAATTAAGATTGAACAAAAAAATTAGGATCCGTGTTAAGATCACGTTCCTGGATTCATTTCATAGCCCTGTTCTATGGAATTTAGAGAAATTCAAGTAAGGTGCCAGACTCAATTAGTCATTTCCCTCTGCAAATTTTACAGCCCTGTCTGGTCTTTGATTCACTTGTGGAAGTCTGCATTATGGTGTTCCTGCACAGGTGCCATTTGCACTGAGAAGGAAACTTTCTCATGTAAGGCTAATGTTTCCAATAGGCACTTTATCTCTACTAAGGTTAATTCTTTCCAAAGGGCATCATGCATGATCTTAAAAGAAGATTTTGAAGCCAGGCATGGTGGCGCACGTCTTTAATCCCAGCACTTGGGAGACAGAGGCAGGTGGATTTCTGAGTTCGAGGCCAGACTGGTCTACAAAGTGAATTCCAGGACAGCCAGGCTATACAGAGAAACCCTGTCTCAGAGAAAAACAAAACAAAACAAAACAAAAACAAAAACAACCCCCCTTCCAAAAAAGTGTATTTTTGAATCAGTATGGATATTGATTTGTTACACTGATAATATTGTCAAGGTTTGGTGAGTGCAATTAATTCAGCTTCATCTGAAAATGTGCCAGCTGTGGAAATATTTTATTTGTTTGATTGTTTATTATTATATATGGATGTAGAGTATATATATATATATATATATATATATATATATATATATATATATATATAACTGCTAGTGTGCTTGCTAAAGATTTTGTATATTGGGGCCATAGGTTGATGTCAGGTATCATCTCTATTTCTATTCCACTTATTGTGTAACATCTTTCACTACACTAAGAGCTCACAATCTCAGATCAGTTGTCTAGTGAGATCCAGTATTTCATTTTTCTTTAAGCTCAATGCTAGAATTTTTTCTCTGTGCCCAGCTTCTATGTGGATCCTAGGGTTCTGATTTCAGATCCTCATGATTGCACAGTAATTATTTTACTTCCTGAACCATCCCTGAAGAACAGAAAGAGTTCTAATACCTCATTCAACATGATCACAGAACACATAGTGCAGGAGTATTACTCTTGCATGGCTGCACAGTCCCTAGTCAAAATCCTTCAGCAGCTGATCTGAAAGATCCAGTCTGTTGGATTGTTTTGCTTTTGAAAATTTCTAACCTGTTAGGTTACAAATTCAAGCAATTTCCATGATTATGACCAGCATGTCATAGTACAGAGTTGTGGTCCTTCACAAACTATCATTGTAATGTTAGCAAGATGCCTTGGCATTTTTGCACTAAGGATGCTGCTGTCTAGTACTCTTATTTTGTTTTGTGTATATTTAGAAGTGATAAGATAAAAACTCAAATATAAATTTTCCTAGAGTAAACTTTTGTGTCTCTTGTCTTAAATAAGAAGTGGCTGCAACTGTTTCAAGGCAGGGTGACCAAAGTCTGGTTCTCAGTGCAAATTGTTTAGAGAAATAAGTAATATGTGGGGTTATCTTAAAATCTTAATGATAACCCCTGATGGTTCCCACTGATGTGTAATAAAAGGGCTTTTGTGGACTGGATAATGGGAAGGCTGATGCTAAAATGACTTGTCCTGAAAAGTGTTAAATGCCTATTAACACTCTTCATTCTTATGTAAAAATTTTCAATTAGTTTTCTAGGGCCATATGAAGGGGTTTTGCTGAGTCTGGAAGTAAATTTTGTCTTAGTTGCTTTTCTATTGCTATGAAGAAATACCATGATGTACGAAACTTATAAAACAGCAAGTTTACATTGACATCTTCATTCATGAGAACTAGAATTTTGTGTGGGGTGAAAAATATGGATCTATTTGCATTCTTTTACATCCAGATATCCACTTAGTCTACTACCATTTGTTGAAGATATTCTCCCTGTTCCATTGTATATGTTTGGCTTCTTTGTCAAAAATCAACTGTCTGTAGGTGTGTGGGTTTGCTCTTTGGTCCTCAGTTTGATTCCTTGATTAACCTGTTTATTTCTATACCAATTCCATGTAGTACTTATTATTCTTGCTCTGTAGTACAACTTTAGGTTAAGGATGGTGATACCTCCATTCTGGCTCTTTGCAGGCAGGTCCAGGTAAGAGAAGAGAGGCTCTGGTTTCACTGGTGTCTCTCCTGGGCTGAGCAGAATGGGGAGTGTCAACTGCCCAAAAGATACACACCCAGGCCAGGAGTCTGTCAAAGCAGGAACTCAACATTATGGCATCAGCTTTATCTAAGATCGGAACATAGGGAGGGGGATTTTTTGATGGGGTACGATGAAGTAGGAGGCAGTGAAGGGTGACAGAAGGTATGGAGTGACTGACAGGGCCAATAGCAAAGCCCTATATCAGCAACTCCAGTGCAGGTGCAGAGGCAGGGCCAAACAGTTATTTCTGAGTCATCCTGATAAGGAAGTGACTGAGACAGGTCTCAAAACTCGAGCCAGGCTTAGGCTCCCCCACAAGGCTGCCAAAACCTTAAGGCCCAAACTGGGGCCAAAATGGAACCCAACACCTCCAGATGTTACTGTTCAGGATTATGTTAGGTATGCTGGGAGTTTTTTTCCATATTAAGCTAAGAATTTTTCTTTCAAGATCTCTGAAGAATTGTGTTAGTATTTTGATGGGAACCACATTAAATATGCAGATTGATGTTCATAAGATGGAAATGTTTTTCTTTGTTAATCCTACCTATCCATGAGCAAGGGAGATCTTTCCATTCTCCCTGGTAGAACTTTAGGGTCACCTATGTATACTATCATATCATCTTCGAATTGTGATAGTTTGACTTCTTACTTTCCAATTCCCATCGTGATCATGATCTCCTTTAGGTACCTTATTACTCTAGCCATAAGCTCACATACTATACTGAGGAGACTGATGAGATCAAACAGTTTTGTCTTGTGCTTATTTTAATGAAAATGCTATAAATTTCTCTCTAATTTTATGTTGGATATTGGCTTTCTGTATCTTGGCTTTAATGTGTTTAAGTACATTCCTTGTACTCCTGCTCTCTCCAGCAGAAGGGTTGTTGAATTCTGTCAAATGCTTTTTCAGCATCTAGTGAGATGACAATTTTATTTTTCAGCTTATCTATATGGTGGATTACATTGATGGACTTTCATATATTGAACTACCACTGCATCCCTGGGATGAAACATATTTTATCATGGTTAATGATATCTTTGATGTGATCTTGGATTCAATTTTTGAGTATTTTATTGAGTACTTTGCATCAATGTTAATAAAGAAAAATGGCCTGAAATTCTGTTTATTTGCTAAGTCTTTGTCTGGTTTTTGTATCAGGGTGATTGTGGTCTCAAAGAATGAGTTTTCAGGGTCCTTTCTCTTTCTATTTTGTGGAATTATTTATTTACATTACCTCTTCCTTGAAAGTCTTGTAGAATTCTACACTAAAACCATCTGTCCCAAGGTTTTTTAGTTGGGAAATTTTAATTCTATTTTTTTTAGGGAATATAGATCTATTAAGATGGTTTACCTGACCTTGATTTAGCCTTGGCCATGGATATCTGTCTAGAAAATTATCCACTTTATTTAGATTTTTCCAATTTTATGAAGTAGAGTCTTTTGAAGCAAGACCTAATAATTCTTTGAATTTTCTCCATGTCAGTTGTTATGTGTTATTTCTGATTTTGTTAATTTAAGTACTGTCTCTCTGATTTTTAGTTAGATTGGCTAAAGATTTTTCTATCCTCTTGATGCTCTCAAAGAACCAGCTCTTTGTTTCATTGATTCTTTATATTATTTTATTTGTTTCTCATTGGTTGATTTCAGCCCCCAGTTTGATTACCTGCTGTCTACTTCTCCTGGGTGTGTTTGTATTTTTTTTTTTCCTCTAGAACCTTCAGATGTACTTTTAAATAATTAGTATGAAAACTCCTCAGTTTCTTTATGAGAGCACAGTTTTTCTTAGGACTACTTTCACAGTATGTCATGAGTTCGTGTATGTAGTAACCTCAGTTTTATTGAACTCTGGAAAGTTTTTGTTTGTTTATTTCCTTTGTAATTAAGTCATCATTGAGCAGAGAGTTATTCAGTTTCCATGAAGACATAGGCTTTCTTTGTTTCTGTTGTTAGAGTCCAGGTTTAATCCTTGTGATCTAATAAGATGCATGGTTTTTGGGGGGTGTTTGTTTGTTTGTTTGTTTGTTTTTTCAAATTTTTTTTTAATCTGTTGAGGCTTGCTTTGTGACAAACTTATATAGTCAATTTAGGAGAAGATTCCATGAGGTAATGAGAAGAAGATATATTCTTTTGTGGTTGGGTGAAATATTCAAAAGTTATCTTTTTTAATTATAATCTGTTAGTTTCATTATTTTTCCATTTATTTTCTGTCTCCATGATCTGTTCATTGGCGAGAGTGGAGTATTGAGGTCTCCCACTATTAATGTATGGGGTTTGATGTATGATTTAAGTTTTAATAATGTTTCTTTTATCAATGTGGGTACTCTTGCATTTGAGGCAAAGTTGTTTAGAATTGATATGTCCTCTTGGTCAAATTTATCTTGGATGACTATGAGCTGCCCTGTCTCTTTTGATTAGAAGTCTATTTTGTTAGATATTAGAATGGCAACTGTAGCTTATTCCTTGTGTCCATTTGCTTGGAAAACTTTTTCCCAACCCTGTGTACTGAGATAATGACTATATTTGTTACTGAGATGTGTTTCTTGACAGCATCATGTTGGGTTCTGCTTATGCATCCATTTTGTTAGCCTATATCTTTTTACTGGGCAATTGAGTTCACTGATGTTGAGAGATATTAATGACCGATGATTGTTACTTCCTGTTATTTTGATGTTGGTTGTGGTTGAGTTTGTGTGTGTGTGTGTGTGTGTGTGTGTGTGTGTGTGTGTGTTTGTATGTGTGTGTTTCTCTTGTACTTGTTATAATGGTGTGAAATAATATATTTTGTGTGTTTTCTTGAGTATAATTAGCCTTGTTGGTTTGAGATTTCCTTCTAGTATCTGCTTGGTTAGTGAAAAGGTGTTGTCTGAATTTAATTTTGTCACAGCATATATTGGTTTATCTCACTATGGTGATTGAAAGTTTTGTTAGGTATAGTAGTATGGACTGACATCTGTGATCTCTTGGGGTCTTCAAGACCTCTGCCCAGGCTCTTCTTGCTTTTATAGTCTCAGATATGAAATTGGGTATATTTGTCTGTTTTATGTTAATTAACCTTTATCTCTTGATTTTTTTTAAAAAAAATTATCTTTAATCTTTTTTTTTTTACAGTCTCATCATGTCATTATCCCCCTGCTGGTCTGTAGTCTGTCCTTCCACTGTTCTTCATCCCATTCATCCTCCATCATCTCCACCCACCAGGCTTACTCACTACATGGGGCCTCAAGTCTCTTAAGGGTTAGGTGCATTTTTTCTCACTGAGGCTATACCAGGAAGACCTCTGTTGTATATGTGTGAGGGACCACTTATCAAAAAGTTTATGCTGCCTGGTGGGTGGCTCAGTGTCTGAGAGATCTCAGGATCCAGGTTAGTTGAGATCTCTGCTCTTCCTATGGGGTCAGTCTCCTCCTCAGTTTCTTCCAACCTTTTCCTAATTTAATCACAAGTGATAGCTGGTTTCTGTCCAATAGTTAGGTGTAAATTTCTGCCTCAGAATCTTTAGCTGTTTGTTAAGCCTCTCCTAGGGCAGCCATGGTAGTCTCCTGTCTGTTAGCACACCATGGCATGAGTAATAGACTCAGGCCTTGGAGCCTTCCCTTGAGATGGATCCCAATGTCATATGGTCACTGGACCTCTTTTCCTTCAGTCTTTTCTCCATTTTTGTCCCTGCAGTTCTTTTAGACAGGAACAATTCTTTTTTTTTTTTTTTTTAGATAATTTCTTCATTTACATTACAAGTGCTATCCCAAAAGTCCCCTATACCCTCCCCCCGCCCTGCTACACTACCCACCCACTCCCACTACTTGGCCCTGGCATTCCTCTGTACTGGGGCTTACAAACATTGCTAGACCTAGGGCCTTTCTTCCCCAGTAATGGCCAGTGCCCCACCCAGGTGGTCCATCACATAGACAGCCACCAAATGCAGACACTACTGCATATGCCAGCAGGACATTGCTGAAAGGACCCTGATATAGCTTTCTCCTGTGAGGCTTTGACAGTCCCTGACAAATACAGAAGTGGATACTAACAATCATCTATAGGGAAAAACATAGGGTCCGCAACGTAGGAGCCAGAGAGAGAACTCAAGAGATGTAGGGGTCTGAAACTCTATAGATGGAACAACAATATGAACTAATCAGAACCACGAGAGCTCACGTCTCTAGCAGACCGGAACAATTCTGGCTCCAGAGTTTATGACTGTGCAATGGCAACCCTATCCCTCCACTTGATGCCCTGTTTTTCTACTGGAGGTGGACTCTATAAGTTCCCTCTTCCCATTGATGGGCATGTCATCTAAGATTCCATACTTTGAGTCATGATTGTCTCTCCCTCCCAGGTCTCTGGTAGATCTTAGAGGGTACTCCATCTCCTACCTCTGGAGGTTGCCTGTTTCTAGTCTTTCTGTGGGCCCTCAGGGTTTCTCTACTGCCCTCCTCTCCAGGATGTCTTAGATTATTCATTTTCTTTGATTGATATATTGATTTTTTCTACCCTATCCTCTATACTTGAGATGCTCCCTTCCATTTCCTGTATTCTGTTAGTGATCCTTAGGTTTCTAGTCCCTATTTTCTTTCCTAGGTTTTCTGTTTCCAGGACTTTTTTTCAGTTTGTGTTTTCTTTATTGCTTTGACTTCCCTTTTCAGGTCTTGGACAGTTTTATTCATATTTTTCACCTGTTTGATTGTGTTTTGCTGTATTTTTGTATATTGATTTGTTTCTTCTTTTTAATGTCTTTACCTGTTTTAATGTATTTTCCTCTATTTCCTTACTTATTTATTCATGTCCTATTTAAAGGCTTCTATCACCTTTATATGATAGGTTTAAAATCTTCTTGTGCTTCAATTTCTTTAGGAAGTCCAAGACCTGTTTTAACAAAATAGCTGGACTCTAGTGCTCTATATTGCTCTGGGTTTTGTTGATTGTGTGCTTATCTTGTATTTTAGGCATATGGTTTTCACTGATAGCAGTAGGGCTTCTGATAATGGTAGCTTGAGCTGTGGACCAGACAATGGAGATCATGTCACCCTACTCTTTTGGCTATGCCTTAGGCAGACCCTACTATGCAGGAAGTGTCCAGGTCAGGCCCTATTCTGAAGGTTGGGTCTCAGTCAGACCTAGCTGGGGTGGTGGGACAGTCTAATTAGAATATGTGGTTGGAAGATTCTCAACCTGGATAGTTTTGGAGCCTCTGAAGGTTTTCATCAAGAAGCAGGGTATTCTTCTGTTTCTGTGAGGCTCCTCTAGACTCCAGAATCAAGCCATATGTAGACAATTGGGCTCCATGGATCTCGAATATGCTTCTAACCTCTACTGGCTGTTCAAGGCATGGCAGCTTGGGTGCCAGGCAGATCCATCTCTCCTGGCTGTTCCAAGCAAACTTGTATCTGTATTTTCTCATCACATGCATTACTAATGTTGTTTGATATTCATTTCTTTAAAGTCCTTCAGATTTAAATGTGCTTCTATTTTCTTTCTACTAAGAATTTAATTTAGATTTCCACTCAGTTTTCATGTATAATACATACATTTGAAATTCATAGCACTTATAGTTTTTAAATATAATTGAAATTGGTTTGCTATGAGTTTCATTTAAGGTAAAAATCCTTGAATTATTTAATTGAAAAACCTTACACCTCCTCATCTCTTTTATATTTCTCCTAGATTGTTTAGGCCCATGGAAAGGTATCCATTTATCTTTCTAGTAATACATTAATTGGAAAGCTTAAATTTCACTGCAGACACTGAGAAAATATTTTCCTTTCATGGAGTCTATATTATCAAGATGTATACTTTTCTGCTAATCACCCAGCTCCTTCTCACTAGCATGTTTTGTCATGTTGGGATGACAAAAGGCTTGGAGAAGCTCTGGTGTTCTAGCTCTTTCTCACATAAATTTTCATACCATTCTTTAATGTTAAGTACCATCATCTACCATTTAACAACTCTCTGAGCACTTTTAGGTCCTGGAATCCAAATTAATTTTTTTTCAGAGTTTCTCATTGCTAGTTTAAGATATATAATTTAAAACCTTGCCATTGGACTTCGCTCTAGTATGCATTGTTTTGTGGTATCATGTTTTAATTGTGTTTGCTGGCTTGCTTGCTTGCTTGGTTTTTATTGCCACACAATTCTGAGAGGACACACAGATCAGAGCCATGTGTGTAAACATTCTCTTATTAAGCTGAGCCCCTAGTACTTCCCATCTATATCCAACTTTCAGAGTTTTCCCTGTTTTGAACAACAAATCTACAGTTATCTCTTTGGTGTTCAAGGAAACACAGGTACATGGATATTTCCAGTTTGCTATTGTTTATAGACATGCATCTTTTATCAACAATATTATGAAAAGTCAAACTGTACATGTCTTTGGTATTTTTAGACCTGGTTGTGCTCAGTGAATTTATTTTATAAATTTTGTCTGCTTTAGAGTTCATGAATAGAAACTAACAACAGTGAACATCTCTTACAGAAATATTTTTCTCATGATGTATACTGTTTCTGAAGAAAAATCAAAATGAGAGTTTAAGACATTTCTTCTAAGACATCATTCACTTACTTTCCACATTATACTATCTAAGTCTTAATACTAGCTGTTTTTCTAATACTAGAAAATTTTTAATGTTGCAGCCTTATTCAGGTTAAATTAAGCAGCATTTTTTAAGATTAAAAGATAAGTTGATGTGGGAAGTCTGTGTAAAAGTGATGAACAGTAGATATTGACTAGAGGAATAAACTATTATTTATTGTAAGATCAAATAGTGTGTCAAAATTTAGTGATAAGAAACATCTGGAAAATGCATTAAAAATCATTTGACTCCATTCTAAGTAACAAAATTCAATTGATCCAGAAAACAAACCAACCATATTTTATGAAGTAAGTACAAAAGATGATGGTTCTACTGTATAAAATTATGTTGCTGCTTTTTGTTTCTTTTATTTAGAATGCAGCAACATAAATTTAGCAATTGGTGCCTTGCATATATTAATTCTGGGATTTATAATCTCATTCAGATGTGTTCTGAGATTACAGAAAAAATAAAGAGATTTCTGGGAAAGAAAGCAGATTAGAATATCTTCAATGTGATTTTGTGACATAAAAGTCAGAACAGAACACAATTATTTCTATTCCTGTAGAACAAGACAGTAGTAAATGAATTTATCTAGTCATATGAAATCTCCCATTGGAAGCAGACATGTATGGGTATGTATCAGAACCTACCTATACCAAACAGCTTAGCTGAGATTAGTAGCAATTTAAGGGGAATCTCTTGCCCTCACATAGTGTCCTGCCATTTAATGGAGAACGTAGGACTGGATGCATGATTGTGAGTAAATTTCCAGAACTGAAGAGGTTGAAGCGGAGTTCAGGGCTGTCAATAGTAGGAACCACAAACAGTAGTCAAAATCCCAATATCTTGCCCTGCTCACATTCCAGGACTACCAGCCATCAGCCTCATGGAGGATTTATCCAAAGCAGCCTCTGGGCAGGACCAGGAAATAGAACATACATAGTCCAAGAGCCACCGGGCTCAAATATAATACCATGAAGCTGGAGCAGGTTGCCTTTCAGGGTTGTTATGGAGGTCAGCAAGAAAAGTCAGCAGCGAGACAAAGAAACCCTGTCTCAAACAAACAAACAAACAAACAAACAACAAACAGAACAGTCAGCAATGGTTCCTCACTTGCCTTATTTCACACATGTTCTCAACCATTTTCTTTTAATTTTTAATTTAATTTTACTTATTAGTAATTTTGGTTGACATGTGATAATCATACATTATCCTCACAATGTCATGATGTGATATAATGTAACTAAAGGACCACTTTTATAACAGATGTGCTTATACAAAGTTAATAAAATAGAATATGTCCATAAACATAATTCAATTATCATATTAAAGCTAGGAGTATCTCAACAGCCAAAGAAAAAGGATTGATGTAATTAATTTAGTTTATTTTAATAATATTTTAATTTTTATCTATTTTTCATTTTTCAAATACTTACTCTTGTATAAAAACATGCTTTAGTTTGTACATGGCTGGACATATAGATTGTAATTATTTTATCTGCTTCTCTGCTCATTCCATAATTGTGTAATATCTACTATTATTTCTACACAACTATAAGCTTTCCCTTAAAATTCCACCACTTTTACTCTTTCTCTATCTTAATCCATACCTTTTGTTTACTTCTTAAACTTCCAAATATTTAATAATTCTTAAAGTCTAAGGAATATAATGATGCAACCTTGCTACACATATCCTTACCTCAAGTTTTGTTCAGTTTCCCGAGTTTTAATCCCTGTTCTCATACAGTTTTCAACCTGTTCTGCTTGTAATTTTAGTAACATCCTAGTATACACCATGTTATATTTGTTTTTCCAAGAGACCAATAATTTTGACATATTAATAAGACATTAAAATATTGAGTTTAATCTAGAAATTGTGGTTGTTCTTCAGTTAATGTTCTATGTTGATGCTAATACAGGGATCATATATGGTGACTTGAGTGTGTGGAATGAAGGTTTAATTCTGAAAAGTGAACTTTGACCTAGCAAAACACCCACACACTCAATATTGCAAATAATTCCACTGACCCAGTATAATTAAAAACTAAGAGTAAGTCATAAGACACCTACAGATGATTCACAATACTTAGGGATCTCTGAGCTATTAGCTGCAGAAGATAATTTTGGCAAGTGCTTGAATTATTACTTTGTTGTAGTTTACAAGTTTTATATAAGTCTGAAATTCTGAAAAAGTAAGTCTCCAAATTAAGATATTTCATATGAATAATTTATCTTTTCAGGTAAGTTGAACTGATATGTGAAGAGTGATGAAATTTTCTTAGTCAAACATACAATCATACAAAAAAAAATTCCCAGTCAGACATCATGAAAAACATGTTTTGTGTCTACATATTAGATTTCATGTCGGTTTGTTTTTGTTAGCTCAAAATTGTGGCATCAGGGAAGCAATTTTGTTTATTGATCCTGATGACTGAACCAAAGACAAGCTAACTGCCAAATCTTGTATACATGTGAACAGACAAAGTCTCACCACATAAGTCAATTGGGTAAGTGCCTTTTTCATGTCTACTCATTGCTTAAGAATGTGGCTGCATTCTATTCAGTGATGAACAAACTTTCATGAAAACTATTTAATGAGCTCAAAGCTGCATATTGTAATAAGAAAATTCAACTCCATTGTTTTATCATAATTGACATCTATTTTAGATTATTATTTCCCCACCCTTAAATAAAATATAATTCCATTTGATTTTGGTTCTGATATTTTGACAGCAAATGCTGATGTATTGATTCAAGCTACCCAATTTGAGAAGAGTTTTTTTTTGTTTTGTTTTTTGTTTTTTTAAAGAAACTCAAGATGAAATTAATTTACAACCAAGGACACAATTGAAATAATCAATATCAAATTCTCACTAAATATTACTTACCAAATCTCTTTTTTAAAGAAAAGCAATGAGGTGAGATCATTTTTACCTCTCTACTTTCCTTTCTTCTCAACCCATTTTAACATTTTCATTGGCAAAGTAACAAAACTAGAATAAAAGAGAAATATAATGAACACGTGAATCAACATTTTCACTTTATAGGGAAGGAAGCTGAGTTTACAGTCTTTTTTAAATTTTATTTTATTTTTAATTCATTTTTTACACTCCATATTCCATTCCCTGTACCCCATCTACCCTCTGACTGTTCCATGTTCCATACCTCCTCCCACCCTACCCTGTCTACACATGGATGCTGCCATCCCACCTGACCTCTAAACTCCCTGGGGCCTCCATGCTCTCAGATCCATTTCTAAGTCCAACTAGCTTTAAGAATTTTGAACTATGTTCAAAGCCTAGCAAATTCCCTACAAGAACACAGTTTCTGTGCTACTTAATTCAGCTTTAAATTTTCCTGAAAATAAGTCTCTATCCAGAAGTCATTTCCTGAAGAAAATTGGAATCAAAGCAAAACAAACAAATAGTATATACAGAATAGCACACACACACACACACACACACACACACACACACACACACATATAATTCTCAAACTTTAAAGACAGCATGTTTTCATTCAGATGAATTTTGTCAGATATTACTCAATTATTTTTATGGTAAACATAAAATTGAGTGGGATATAAATCTTATCTTCAAGACCTCATTATATAGAAACAGGTATATAATGTATAGGACAAGTAAAATAACATGAATGCCCAGGCAAATGGATCCACTGGCTATGACTAGGGTCTTCTGATAGTCTGATAGTCTGATATGCTATGACTAGGGTCTTCTTAGAACTATAAAATAGTTCCTTTTTTATTAGAAAATAGAAGGTGGTGATAAACTCTTGTTGGTGTGATAATTGCAATTTTAAAAGCATATATGAAATTATAGAGAATTGACAAGGAAGTGTCATAAATATGTAGACATACTATAATTTTACATGTTTGGAAATAAACACTAATTTTCAACCTAAAAAAAAGAAAAAGAAAGAAAGGAAGAAAGAAAGAAAGAAAGAAAGAAAGAAAGAAAGAAAGAAAGAAGAAAGAAAGAAAAGCAACGAGGTGGCTGTCATAAGCTATTCTGCTTTATTCAATTAAAAACAAAATCAAAAAAGTTTTGTGCTAATAACTTTTTTCTATTATATAGATCAGTAAATACATGAAAGCTTTAGAAATAGTGGGGAAATATTATAATGCAAATATTAACATAAATAGTTTCAATTATTTTTGTAATATAGGCTTCTAACATAAAAGAAATGTTCAAGAGCATTTATAATTTCTTAGACTGTCAAATTTTTAATTAATTCCATTAACTACAAAGAGTCTGGATATATTTATGTGCTTGTTTATCATACACTAGGTCCTCTCTTCATTTCATATATCAACAAACCAAATTCTGAGCCTGAAGCCTCTGCTCTTGCAGAGAACTCAACACAAACATGGAACCCTACACTCTCTGTAACTCATCACTCACATCTAATCCTACACTCTCTGTAACTCCATCTCCAGGGCATCATTTGCCTTCTTCTGGTATCTGTAAGCACAAGGCATGTACAAGTGTACCTTCATACATACATTCAGGTAAATATATATATATATATATATATATATATATATATATATATATATATATATATANTAAGTACCTTGATTGCTTTGTGCTCTAGAAAATTACTTCTTTCTATGATTAGTGTTAACTTTTCAATAACATTGTAAGATCCAGAATAGTTCACTGTGAGACACTCTCCTATTAATGGCAGAGAAACCAAGAATTCTGAACAAGGCTTCTGAGACCAGAACAAAACAATGGCAATGAATATGCTAAAAGGAGGGTAAAAGAATGCAGGTCCTTACTCCAGAAAAAGAACTATGGACATCTATGAACTGATACAAGCATGAGAATGCATCTTCTCAGGGGAAGAATCTCAGGCCACAGGGTAACTAATAACATAAAAATTGTTTCAGTAACAAAAGTTGAGAAGCTAGTCCATTTATTACAGATTCTAGTCTTCAGAAATGTGATTTCAATGGACATAATATCCTATGTTTATAATGTCCTAGATGGCTGACCATCTAGGAGGCTGAGGCAAGAAATTTATAAGTTCTGAACCAGCCTGGACCATGAAATGACATCCTCTTTCAAAACAGACCCTACCTTAGAGGATTTCCAGAATGCTGGACTGTGCTTGTCTTAGGTTGTCCTATCTTCCTATCCTCCAAGATCTTACTACCAGCTCAAAGAGAAATAACTCTGGAGGCTTGTCTTGTAAGGGGGATATGAGGAACAGCCTACATGTTGACCTTATGGATCTCTGCCATCCAAGCTTTGATCATTTACTTGTGGGGATGTGCGAGCATAATCATATTTTCGAGAGGCATCAGCACTTGGAGGGTCACCTTATTTATGAAGCACTGCCTGGAAACATGCATGCTACACAAGGCACTTCAACAAAATAATTATTAGTATAAATCAACCCATGAGGGGCCATGCAGCCTCTTAATATACTCCCAGCATCCAGGGGGAGCACAGATATCCTGTTGTGTTGAGGTTGGCTCTACTCTCTCTTAACAGGATGGAATAGTTGAGGAATTTGTCTGACAAGTTACCTTCAAAATACTGAGCCAACTGTTGTCGGGCTTCAGTGGTGTTATGTACCCAGTAAGGAATTTAGCAGACTGAGTGAAACCTGGGGTTACAGACAGATAGAGACATGTACCTAACAAGGGCCAACTCTCTGCCAGTAGGTCAATCTGTTGTTGCAAAATGTGGATGGCTTGATAAAGATGTTGATTTAGTACCTCCTGTGTCTGTAGTGCCTCAGCTGACTTAGATTACCTCACTGACAGTCTCTGCTGTTGTGTCTCTTTGGGTCAAGGCAAAAGCAGCTTTTGTTCCCCCAGCAATGCCTGTAGTGATGGCCAAAGTGATGGCAGCCATAATACCCAAATATCCTTTTCCCCAGGGTAGCAGTTGTAAGTGAGTCTCAACCATCAGAGTGGTATTTACCACAGGCACCCAAATGGTGGCTGGTTTTCTCATCACCTTTTAGGAGACTAAGACAATTAAAGGTGCCACATAGATCCCAACTGCTCATAATAGGGTCATAATGAAATCCTTATTAACATAGGGATAATACTGGAGGCATCCTGTGAGGTAAACTTTCATATGCCAAGTGTGAGGCTAGATGATAATATTAGTCCCTGCCTAATCTTATACCTAGTTCCAGGGGATAGGAAGTCAAATGAAAATGGACATTCGAGGGACCCTTGGGCAATAATGAGTTAGGGTTGGGCACATGATGTGCTTGGGGGATCCTGTGGGGATTTGTAATCAGTAAAGGGAATGTGAAGTCCCATGCCTAACATGGTGCCATAGGTTAGAGTACCATGAAAGTTCCCCATGGTTGTTGGTAACTAAAAGGGGAGCCCTGAGGAAGAGGGGGGAATGGGAAGACCCACACCTCACCAGAGTTCCACCTATGCTCTGATCAGAAAGGCATGGGAGGGCTGCTATCTACCTTCCACTCATCCCAGGGTGGGCATCTAAGCCTCTGACTCACTCTTCGGGGGTTGGCAAGAGGCAGCCCTACCTGGAAGCCCTGGGCTACTTTGCTAAAGCCCCAGGGAGGCCCGTGCTACTTTGCTAAAGCCACCAGGGGTTACCGGAGAGAGGGATGAGAGAAGAGGTTTCCAACACCGAAGAGAGTGAGCACAAAGGATCATGACTGGAGCAGAGACTCTCTATGGATTTAGAGCTTTATTATAGGAAGGCAGGGGGAAAGAGAGAAGGTAGAAGAGAGAGAGAGAGAGAGCGAGAGAGAGAGAGCGAGAGAGAGAGAGAGAGAGAGAGAGAGAGAGAAGGCTAGTGTGAAACAGAGTAAGAGGGAGAGAAAAGAGGAGAGGATAAGACAAAGAGAGAGGAGAGAGGAGTGAGAGTAAGAGGTAAGAGAATGAGAAGTAAGAGAGCAAGGTGGGACTGAACAGCTGTTTTTTTTTTTTTTTTGTTGTTGTTGTTGTTGTTTTGTTTTTTGTTTTTAATGGTCTTTACTGTTGCTAGGTAACTGGGGAGGAGTTTAGCCTGAAGGTCAGAAGCTTGGGAAATTGTCTAAGTGACTTCTAGACATGCTTCTCTTGAGGGGGCTTTGAGGGGCAGTAACTTAGGCAGGAATCAGAATTTCAGGAGCATGAGGGAATGTCTACCATGTCATGAAGGTGAATTATCACCCTTTGGGGTTCAGACCTCAGCTCAACTGGAGACCAGCTTGCCTGCGTAGCCCAAAATCCCACATGTGGTCATATTGTGTAAGTGGATACAAGGGTCCTTGGAGGAGATATTGGTGGTAAAGCAAAGAATTTCATTTGAAGAGAGAAAAAAAAAAAGTGTAGGTCAGGGAGATAACTGCAACAGGCAAAGGAATGAGGGGCAGGGGCACCAAAGCACAGAGTTCATCGGCCCTCCTACACAGTTTATTGGCCCTCTCAAGGCAAAGAAAAAATTAATAATCACAATATTTGCTTTTGATATCTCAGTACTGGTCCTCTTCTGATTCCTCCATTGTCTCCAGGTCCATGGCAGGGCAAACATCTCTCAAGGGCACCCTTATTGGTGCTGTTGCATCCTGGAGGAAAACACAAGCATAGCCTTGCCCCCTTGTCAGAAGCAGAACAAGTGATTGCCATTGAGAATCTATTGGGTCCCTCCATCTGACCAATGGGAGGGGACTGTCCCTCTTCAAAAATGCCCAATGTTTGTAAGGAGGGCTCAGCTTTTTCTCATCTAAGGAGAGAAATTACACATGAAATAGGACCTCAATCAATGCTAGGTATGGATGTCGTTTGGGTTTCAGGAAGGTAACCAGAGCAAGTGCTTCCTTCAAGAATCAATCTGCTCTTTGTACTGTTGCTTAGCCTTGAAGATTATAGGATATCCCAAAGAAGTGACTGATATTCCCTGCATATAAGAAGGTGATGATCTCCTGAGAGGTATAAGCAGAACCATTGTCAATCTTTAGTGCCCAAGGTACTCCCATTAGCAGGATTGCTCATGGCCTTAATAGCATGACAGGTCTTTTCACCAGCCATGGCTACCTCATATACAAAGGCCAAGCAAATATCTACAACAACACACACATACCTAAGATTACCAATGGCTGCTTAATGGGTGACATCCATTTGCCAGATTGCATTGGGGAGAAGACCTCTAGAATTAACTCCTGATCTACCAAGGGGCCCCAGTGGTGCAAGAGGTACCAGCATTGCTCAGGACTTTGCAAAATGTTTACACTATGGCATAAGAATTCCGGCAGGAGGCTATATAAATTCTGTGGGGTAAGGTGAAATTGCCAGAGTAATAGATTGGCTTGTTCTAGTGATTCCATGTCTACAGCCATAATCAGGGCATCAGTTCTCTCATTCCCTTCTACTATTGTGCTAGGCAATTTAGAATGTGATCTTATGTGTGAGATGAACCAGAGATGTTTAGAGAGACTTCTGGGTATATCTCTTGTAGAAATGTATAGGGCTGTTTTGCTCTTTAATATATAAGGACAGGGTACAGACAGTATGTACTCCATAGTAGCTGTCTGACAAAATACTGACTGAGTGAAAATAGTTCACCTAGTTGCACTGAGCCAGAATTAGAGAGAATGAGTTGTGTCCTTCCCCCAAGACCTCCCTGACCTCTGGATAAGAACCCCATATCTGGCTTTATTAGCATCAGAAAAGGCCATAGCTGCATTGTGAATGGTATGCTATGGGGTTTAACAGTAATTGGTAGCTGGGGGAGAGCAGTAAGACATTTGCCTGGTCGTGGGTGATTATCCAACAAGCCTGTGAATCCCATGATCATTTCCTGAAAGCTGATGGAATCTGCCTATAATATTTTAAATTATTGAAGGGAGAATGGTAGAATTATTTTGTCTGGTTCTCTGTTATAAATTTTCCTTGCTAAACCTCTCTCCTTAAGGGCAAGGTAGAAGACAATCTCAAACTTGGAGGTAACATTTAGTAGATCAGAGTGAGCCTCGTATAAGCACATGAGGGGGTCATTCTGCCACAATATTGCTAGGACCCCCTCAAGGAGGGGACCACAGAATTATGGCCAGTAGGTTTGTTTTGTTTTGTTTTGTTTTTTTCCAGCATGATTGCTTTTCAGAGTTGATACAGAAAGAAATAACATAACTTTCTGTAGTAGGTTGTTAGCCTCAGATGTTAGTTTAACCCGGCCTGAGGATCTGCTAGGCCCCCTCCATAGAGAAAATAGGCGCCTCATCTCTTGTTTGGGAATAGGCAGGACAGATTTGAGCCAGTTAACTGAGCCACACAATTGTTGTAGTTCAAAGAATCATGGCTCAGCCTCTGGGAGAAGGTGAGAATATTGCAGCAAGCTCATTATTAATCTTCAGAGGCACCCTTTATACCACTCATGTCTCATTGGTCCCAAGTAAGCATGTCTTCCAAGAGGCATTTCCCTATTGACCGATATTGTCTGTGTATGTAACCAATCTTCATGTTCTCAGGCAGTGTTCAGTTAGGTCTTCATGTGGAAGTTGCTTCCACTGCTGGGCAGCCCCGAACATTTATGTGGAGGTAGCCACCACTTCATCAGTGATGTCTGCCATTCATCTTTCATGGTGCTTACAAAAATAGTTTATATATATATATATATATATATATATATATGTGTGTGTGTGTGTGTGTGTGTGTGTGTGTGTGTGTGTGTGTGTGTGTTAGTGCTTACCTAAAGAAAAATGAATCTTTGTTTTCAGTTGGTCGAACTAGCTAATGGAATGCTATTATGGCTATTAATAATAGTATGGCAGTTTCTCCAAAAACATAGGTGAGTGCCAATCATCCTGCCTTCCAGCTGTATATGCCTGGCACCTTTAAACAAGTAAAGGGAAATCCTAACCAATAACAGACTGACTGTCTTCTTTTTGTAAGACATAAACAAACAAAGAAGAAGAAAAAAAAAAACCCTCTCTCTACAAATACAACTTTTATCTGAAACAACTTCTGCAATAATCTTGTTATCTTTTTTTCCCCTACCACTCTTTAGCTCTAGCTTTTAATACAGAAGAGCCCATGATTCATAATAAAGCACATTACAGCTCAGTTTCTTAGACTTACATGTTGATCAGCTTTTGTGCTTCCTCTATTTTTATTTCTGGGTTCTCATTTAGAGACTAGATTTTAAATAATGTTTAAAATCAAATGTGTTTCCTTTCTTCACTCTGGTCTTTTTTGTGTTCTTCTAAATTTAGAAATAGACCATGCATCAACCCATATTTATTTTGTAACTCATCATAAACATAACATCTTTCCTTTAAAGCACTGCTTCCTACAACAGTCCATTTTCTTAAATGTTCTGAGAGTGTGTGTGTGTGTGTGTGTGTGTGTGTGTGTGTGTGTGTGTGTGTCTGTGTCTGTGTGTGTGTCTGTGTCTGTGTCTGTGTGTGTGTGTGTCTGTGTGTTTGTGTGTAACAGGCATTTTAGTATAGATACCCGGAGGCCAAAAAGGATAGGCAGGATACACATTCCTGACATGGTTGCTGACAAATAGCTTGGATTCTGTGAAAGGGCAGAAATTGTTGATAACATCAGAGCCATCTATCCTGCCTGCTATAGACGAGTCTTTAGTTAATTTTTTTTTCTTTTTTTACTTTTTTGTACTCTGTATACATATGAGATGTGTATGCCTTTCTGCATATATGTTAGAGAGTTATGTACAAAATGTGTACACACGTCAAATGTTAATTGAATATATGTCAAATAATCTACTGGTCTGCTTATAATTAGGCCATTTATTAAAGACAAAAGTCAATTTGTATGGCAATTAGATAAATGTATTAATTTATTTTTCATGAAGAATTAAATATTGTCTGAATATTATTATTGAAAGATACAGAACATTATTAATGTTTACAGAGTTGGGTAAATGTTTGAAATCTGAGTTGTCAATACTGATAGCAAAATTTCATCAATTCATACCACAAAAATCAGGAAGTATGTTTATAACATTTCAGAAATTATTGGAAATACTCTCATAATAATAAACCAAATTTAGCTTAATAATATTTTAGGAAACTCAAGTCAGCAATTCAAACATATTCTGGCATTCTAAAACCACCATAAGTATGTGTATGTGTGTGTGTGTGTGTGTGTCTGTCTGTGTGTGTGTGTGTGTGTGTGTGTGTGTGTGTGTGTGTGTGTGTGTATTCATTGTGTTTCTATCATAGCAGAAATTACTGGATGCTGTAGAATTAGTCATTTTCATGATCCTATGCCCTGGAGTCTGGCCAGGCATCTCAGCAGATTTTGATAGTCTTATTTTGTGGGATGACATGTAACTGAGCAAAATACATGTGCTGTCTATTCAAGTCATGATGCAGTGAAGGGGAACAGGGCAATCAGCTGTAAAGTACCAGAAACACTTTACAGATTCTTTGTACACTTGATTATTAATTAACTATAGGTCCCTGTGAGTTAGGCTATATGTCTCTCCAGTTATAATCTCTCATGAATTTCACAAGGAGTTTTAAGAACATAGATGGGTTGTAAACACAGTAGAAGAAGCCATGAAAGTTTTAGGGAAATGGCTCAGCCTCTAAAATGCTTGCAGTTTATGCACAAAGCCTTAACTTTGGATCCGTAGCACACATCTAAAGAGTTTGTTGCCAAGCAGTGCATATCTGTGTTTGTTGGGTCTCTTGACATTAGTGATTTATCCAATTAGCCGATCAGTCAACTTCATCTGTCTGAGACTCTGCATTCAAGGATTCTGTTTCAAGAGGGAAGACAGGGATGCAGACTAGGAGACACTCACTCCTTACTACTGGATTCCACAAGCACACAAACATAAAAACAAAAGCATCAACCCATACAGGTACACACTCACAGCTGTGACCTGTAGCACAAAACAACAACACAACAATAACAAAATGAAGTCATTTGTCTAACTCAGAATATCATGATATCCAAATTAAAAAAAAAAAAATCGTACTAGAATTGCACATACTTGTTTATGTGTCTCTGGGGCCCAAACAGTAATGCTTTACACATTTTCATTTTTAAGATATGTTTAATGAGTATTAAACATTTATTATTTAGTGCAGCTTGCTTACAATTCTGAACTTATAAAAAATATGATATTTGAGCTTTACAACCTCTCAATCCAGAAACTTTCATTTCTCTGCCTATCTTTTTTAAGGTCCTGTTTTGAGGGAGTTGGAGGCTGAATCTGTCGACATTAGGGGTGGTAACCTGCTGCTTATCTTGTAAAATGGTAGGAGATATGGCAGAAAAGAATTACTATAGGCTGCAATGCTTGTCACTGACAGCAGGAAAAAATGATAATCCTGGAGAGAAAGAGACATGGCTAAAATAGACATCAAAGCCAGACAGAAGCCAATACTAGAACACTGACAGAGAGACATCTAGTGTACACTTTTAAATCTAAGGGCAGGTTAATATCTTAAACTCTAAATGTTCTACTTATGAATAGATTTGCATTAAAAGACCTGCATCTTTCATTACCAAGTAACAGGAAAATCCAGCAGAGGCTATGAAAATAAGCTGCGATACAACACTTAAACACACTGGTAACATAACAGCCACTCAAAGTAATAACACAAAGCAATATTATCCTTAATTGTTTCTAAGTTTCACTAAGATTTTCAAAAGATCAATATCTAAAACTTTTTAATGAGATGAATTTAATGGAATGAAAAAAAAAAGTAAGAAATTCTAAACCTGACATTTATTCAATGTGGGACTGTTATGATTAGCTTTAATTATCAACTTGACACTTCCTAGAATACTTGATTGGCTCAAAGAGAGATTTTCTGCTCTTGTTGTTGTTGTTGTTGTTGCTGTTGTTGTTGTTGCTGTTGTTGTTGTTGATGATGTTGTTGCTGTTGTTGTTGTTGCATCAGCCTTCCAGTGGGTGCTTACATGGTTAATGTCTCAACTAATACACAAAGAAGTATTTCTCTTGAATGCATGTTTCTGTATGCAGTAGGTCATCACTATATAAGAGTAGAGAAACAGCTGTGCAGAAACAAGCAACGGTGTGAACGTTCATCCATTTCATGTTGCCCTTGACTACAAGCTTTGAGTTCCTGCCACTGAGAATCCTACACATCTGTGGGTCCTAATAAGGAACTGGAAATGAAAATAAACTTTTTTCCTCATTAATTTTCTTTTTTTTTTCCTTTAAGAACAATTTAACATAGAAGAAAGAAAAAATAAACAATGAGAGGCATATGCTAAAAACATAGAACAAATATGCCCTTCAGACTGAACAAGATACAACTTTGATAGCATATATATACAGAAAAATATGTTCTGCATAGATTTCTTCAGTTACTATGTATCTTCTGATATGCTGTCATGAAAACTAAAATAATAATAACATAGTAATAATAATAATCACATAGTAATAAGATAAAATCAGGGACCTCTTTTTATCACGGGCAGATATAAGTAACTTCTTATGGGTATGATACTTTGCTCTAATATTAAGAAATTTAAAAAGCCCACAGGTCATGGGTTCTGAGATTCAATATTCTGTGGGTGGAAGCACTATTCATGTTGCTGCTACATAACTTTCCTACGGCTGGTTGGTGTTGATGCTGACTCTAAATATCCCTGAAGACTTTTAATAGCAGCACAAGTGAGGAAGAGGATGCTTTTCACATCTGCCACAACAGGATTCTTCTTAGCATCAGCAGAGCTAGATTTATAAGCTTCAGTGGAATATCTCATTACTAGGATAGAAACTGAGTGATGTATCTTGTTTCACATAAGAATTTTTAGATGTCTCACCCAAAAGAGTAAATCCTAAAATATGGAATGAGTTTGCCCAGCTATATTGAGAAGCATTGGTTTGGGTTAAAATGAAAATATTTGGATTGCATAACTGATGGTAGCACTGAGGTGACGACTTTCCTAACAAGATACCAAAGCTCATTTCACTAACCATGGAAACTACCCTCCTGTTGTCCTAAAAATCAATACCCTCCCTGGGCACAGGACAAACAGATATCCCACGGGACAGTAGCATTTGCTGTTCAATCATGAGACCATGGTTCATATTTATAGCATGTAGATGAACTAGGGTGGCTGAGGCCCTGAACCCCTCTTGTGTAGGTAGCTGAGAGAGACATGTGGAGTCCTGAGACTTGGAGAGTAAGTTAAGCTTAAAAAAAATCAGGTTCCAGGATCAGTGAGAAACACGGCTACAGGGATTTTGATGACAATGTCAGTAAATGGTACTAAGGTTCCTCCTTAGGGCTCTGTATGCACATATTGGTAAAAGAACACATGGCACGTGTACACACACACACACACAATCTCACCAACACACCACACACCAGGCACACATGTAGACAAAACACTATAAAATAAATGATTAAAGATAGTGTTTTATTTTTTTATTTCTGCTTCTGTGATAAAATATGCCTCCCCTAAAGCAACATAGAAGATAAAGGGATTATTTTAGCTCACAACTGCTGGTGTCATCAATCATTGTGGGAAAGCCATGCAATCATCTGGTCCTATCAAATATGAAATGAGCATAGAGTAAGGATGTACATGTGTTTACTTGCAACATACTTGTATTTTTTTAACAACTTCACATATTTTAAAAATTATGATTCTAAAAACTTGAATAGGTTTTTTTGGCTTTTATTGGAATTCTTTTCTCATACAATCTACACTCATTACAGTTTTCTTTCCCTCTACTTCCCCCAGTTTCTTACAATCTCTCCTTCCATCTAGATACATTACCTTTCTGTCTCTCATTAGAAAACAACAGACTGCTAAGAGACAACAACAAAACATAACATAACATAACAAAATAGATTATAAGATAAAACAAAAAAATCACATGGATGTTGGACAAGCCAAATCAACTGAAGGAAGAGTCCCAAGTAAAGGCACAAGAATCAGAGACCCACTCATTCACACATTCAGAAGACCCATAAAACTTTAAACCCGAAAGCTGTATTTCATACACAGAGTACCTAGTGCAGACCTCTAACATACCTGCACTTGCTGAATCAGTCTGAGTTCATACAGCTTTGATCATGTTGATTTAGTAGGACATATTTGGTGTCTTTCATTCCTTTGAACTCTTACACTATTTGCATTTTCTCCTGCACAGAGTTTCCTGAGATCTGAGGGTTCTTAAACTCTTTCCACAATCTTTTCCACAGGGTTCTCTGTGCTGATGGGAGAAGTTTGTGGAGACATTCCCATTGAGAGCTTGTGTTTGACGTGTTGTCTTTGTGTGTGTAATGATGTGGGTTTCTATACCTGTTCCCATCTGTTACAGGAGCATGTGTCTCTGATAATGACTGAGTAAGGCACTCATCTGTGAGTGTAGCAGAATGTCAACAGTAATATTTTTATTGATTGTTTTAGACCAATTATATTTAGTTTTACCCTAGTTCTCTGGGCTATGAGATATGTGTTTCTTCCCAAGGAGGGTAACTCAAGTCAAATCAGACATCGATTAGCTACTCCAACAAGTGCTGTGCTGCCATTGCACTTGTGTATATACCCTGCTTGTGGGAAAGTATAGGTATAAGG
Source organism: Mus minutoides (assembly GCA_902729485.2). Lineage (NCBI taxonomy): Eukaryota > Metazoa > Chordata > Mammalia > Rodentia > Muridae > Mus > Mus minutoides. Next base: position 28,107 of record LR751289.1, read on the forward strand.
ATTTGTGGATGGGTTGGTATTTTTACTTCTCTTTGGTAGCCTAGAGACTACCTTTCCAAATCAATGATTCTAGAATATTCTGGTGAAGGTTCTAAATAAGAAGCATTTTGACTTCATTATATTCAATGTTGTGTAGGTACTGTTCTCAGCAATGGGACTCCATTGTCAGTTGGCAGAGAGCAACCTATGTTATTGATAAGAGCCTTTTTCCATGGGACCCCTTTGCCAACAATTCAATCGATTGCAACTCAGTCCCAATATTGAGAGCCTCATTTGGTAACAAGAAATGGCCATTTGGGAATCTGAATCCCCCATTATTAAGAGAACCCATTATTATATATACATACAGCAGGTTATATGTATATATGATGAATTTCTCCTATACTAGACTTCCATACCATTCCTCAAATGCCTCTCAGTTCTAGTGTCCCTCCCAGCATTTCCTCATTTAAAGGGTTAAGAGAGGAAAATTTTCCTCCCCTTTCCAATCTGAGTCTCCTGTTTCTGCCAGACCCACTACCAGCCCACCTATAAAATCTATTATACTTACCCCTCCCTGTGAGGGCCATGTGTTCTTCCTTGTCCTTTCCTCTCTAACCAATTTTCCAGATCTATGGCTTGTAAGTTGATTATCATTTTAATATCACAAATAAATTAATACATTCAACATTTACCTTTGTGAGTCTGAGTTACCTCATTCAAGATGATTTTTTTATAGTTCCATCTATTTGCCTATAAATTGATGATGTCATTTTTTAAACAGCTAAGTAATGCACCATTATGTTAATGTATCACATTTTCTTTATTCATTCTTCTGTTTAGGAACTATGATGTCTTAGTGTCTGTTTATTATGAAGAGAAGAACATGAACATGACTGAACAATCATTCTTATAGAATGAATGGTTTTTGGACGTATTTCTAACATCCTGCTGACAGCTGTATCTTGAGGAAGATAGATTCCACATTTCTGGATGCCCTGCCTACAGAATGTTGCAATCACCAGTGAGCTGGGACTTCCTATATCAGTGAACTTATTAAAACAAACTACTAATGACATTCCAACAGTTCAACTTTTGTGGAAAAAGTTATGTTACATTGATTTGCATTATTTGTATTCAAAATAAATATGTTGACTATTGAGTCAGAAGAAGAGATATAACTGTGAAATAAATCAAGCAATATGATTAGAGATATTTTGAACAGGATAAAAATTTTCAAATATAAAACAACCCTAGAATAGTTGCTACAGATATGATATGCAGAATAATACCACAGAGAAGGTGTATATCCAAAACAAATAACTTCTATTAAGAATGAAAAGAAGTACATTTGAAAAACAATCATGATTTCATTTTAGAGTTTGTAGCATATTTTATATGCAATAACTTATATTATATTACATAGAAATATAAAACAAATATAAAGCCAGTATTCATTTTATTTAAATATGGTACAGCTACATGAAAATGAGTTAATAATGTATTCAAAATTCTGTAAACCTGCTCAGTTTCCAAGGCAACTAATCTTTATATTTTTCATTCAAAGTACAAAAGCTTTTTGAAAATTAAAGGCATTGTAACAGTACTTTCATAAAAAAAGATTAAATTGTAATTTTTCCACCCACCCTGCTAGATGCCAGAACACAGAGAGAGCCACCCCACACAAACTGCAATGTGTTATAAGAAAGTATAACATTTCTTTTCTTTACAAGATCACATTTACATGAACTTTGAGAGCTTAATGTATGCAGAACTATAAAAAAAACAACAACCTCAAGCTACAGGGCAAAAGAAATATAAAACCAATAAAGAATGCCAATAATCCAATGTTCATTGTTTATAACTGGTGGTTTATACTAAAGATCAGAAATTATAAAAAGAAATTAAAACTTGTAGTGAATTATAACCCATGGAAGTGTTGTCCTTATGCAATGTCAGGGACAATGAAGATGTCCATTATGTGTACAACTTGTAAAATTACTTGTCAGTTGGTTTTTCAGGTAACCAGGGCTATCATCAGCTTTCTAGTCCACTGACTTTCTTCTTATAATCTATTATAAATATGTTCTATTCTCCTTTTAGATAACAAATAATTATAGTGTTCCCTTGGTACAATTTAGGTTAGTTTTTGTTTGTTTGTTTGTTCTGTTTATATAACAAAAATATGCCAGGGTCAAGATTTTCTTGAAAAATTATTAGTACAAATTTACAATACCAAACAGTGGTGCAATTAGTTTGGGATATGAATGATGGTTGCATTAATGTGCAAGATGTTAATCTACATAACTGAAAAAAAATTAGATGCTGAAGTAAAGGCCTATTTTCAAAATACAAACTTATCCTGAAGTTATGAACACTCTAAGTATGGCTTGAAGCAAGAATAGTTTGTCATATTAAATGTATGTATATTAAATATATGCATATTAAATGTATATAGACTTCACAAAAGACACCAAGTTGAATAAATATTATCTCCATAGTATTAGTAAAATTCAGTAAATTATTAACATAGATGTTATAATGTATCTATAATATAAAATTATACTGTAATGATTATGATTTTCTTAAAATATAATATTTTTAAATTATATTATAAACAACTAATATTTGTTCCTGTCCATTCATGAAACTCAAGTTTTTATATGATTAGTTATATATCATGGCCACTTGTAGTTTATTGAGTTTATCAATGCATAATTATATCTAAAAATATCTACAACTATACTTTAAATTATACAGAAATAGTAATTTTACTAAATATAGTTATGGCCTTTTATATTTCTGATGTCTGTAGGCTTATATAAGCATTAACATAGTTTAATTTGCAAAAAAAAATCTAAATTCAAGACAGTAAAATATGTGAGATATTATTTTTTAGCATAGATTTTGAGTAGTAACATATTGTACCTTTTTAAATTATCATATATCTCAATGGCATGTTACCCCCCTTCATGTGCTTCAATATAGATTAAAAAGTTAAGTTTCTTAGAAAAGAAAGAGAAAGTATTGTCTTTTCTACCATTAGTTTATCATGCAGCTCCCAGGCTTTGTCCATTTTAGTACACGTTGTTGATACCTAAAACTGAAAAGGTTTGAGAATTTTCATAACTAACGATGAATGCTTAGTCAGTCACAGTAAGCAAGCAAACAAGCAAACCAAACAAAATGCATGTTTATTTTCGCAATATGTCATGTATACAAATTAAGGAACGGAAGTATGCTCTTAGACACATCATGATTATAATTTTAATGAGAGTCATAGGTATAAACAACCATAATTCAGGGCACATATTTATTGTCATTTAAAAAATGATGCTACTTGGTGCTGGGATTTCCCGACCATAATCAAGAAATTTTTAGGTATCATGAATATGTTAAATAAATACATGTTCTATAACTTGAAAAGTAAATATTACTTTAATGAAATTACATTCACATTAAGAGGTATTAAACTTGAAACCTGACACAGGGATATTTGAAAGGTTCTTGCAAACTAGGCATGCTATCCCTGTGAATATGTGCCCCTGTACTATCCACTAACTCAACACTGGCATTTTGAATAACTGAGTTTATACTATTGGTGTGCTCTAATAATTAATCTCTTTTAAATGTGGCCAGAATTTGGAAAAATTTAGAAAAACAAAAGCATGATTTACTTATGGATAATTATGTATCCCTACATACTTATAACTTTGTTCTAGTATTTGAAGATTCATTTATTTAATCTGGCTTTTTTTTTGTAATGACAATTCATGCAAAAAATTAGGTGAACAACATTTTAGCAAGAAAGCAAGAAAGAAATATAAAACAATATTAACATTGAGATTTTTAATAACTCTAAACTTATATTGTTGAATAACAATAAACATTTTATTAAATTATTGACATCATGTTTCTTAACAATAAAACATTTTTTATTATATTCATGAGAAAACTAGGCATTTCAAAACTGACTTGAGATTTAAAATTAAGAAATTAAAAAAAAATTTTTAGAAAATCTGGGTACATTTTAACCCATTTTATATCAATAATCCCATGACTCTTCAAGACTGCATTATATATACATGTATGGGTTTTTTTCTGTTTTATAATTATTTTACTAGATATTTTCTTCATTTACATTTCAAGTGCTATCCCAAAAGTCTCCTATGCTCCCCCCCACCCGCCCTGCTCCCCTACCCACTCTCTTCCACTTCTTGGCCCTGGCGTTCCCCTGTACTGGGGCATATAAAGTTTGCTAGACCAAGGGGCCTCTCTTCCAAATGATGGCTGACTAGGCCATCTTCTGCTACATACGCAGCTAGAGACATGAGCTCTGGAGGTACTGATTAGTTCATATTATTATTCTACCTATAGGGTTGCAGACCCCTTCAGCTCTTGGGTACTTTCTCTAGTTCTTACATTGGGGACCCTGTGTTCCATCCTATAGATGACAATGAACATCCACTTCTGTATTTGCCAGGCACTGACAAAGCCTCACAAGAGACAGCTATATCAGGATCCATTCAGCAAAATCTTGCTGGCATATGCAATAGTGTCTGTGTTTGGTGGCTGATTATTGGATGGACTCCTGGGTGGGGCAGTCTCTAGATGGTCCATCCTTTCATCTTAGCTCCAAACTTTGTCTCTGCAGCTCCTTCCATGAATATTTTATTCCTTATACTAGGGAGGAGTGATGTATCCACGTGTTGGTCTTCCTTCTTGATTTTCTTGTGTTTTGGAAGTTGTATCTTGGGTATTCTAGGTTTCTGGGCTAATATCCACTTATCACTGAGTGCATATCAAGTGACTTCTTTTGTGATTGGGTTACCTCACTAAGGATTATGTCCTCCAGATACATCCATTTGCCCAAGGATTTCATAAATTCATTTTTTTAATTGCTGAGTAGTACTCTATTGTGTAAATGTACCACGTTTTCTGTATCCATTCCTCTGTTGAGGGACATCTGGGTTCTTCTAGCTTCTGGCTATTATAAATAGGGCTGCTTTGAACATAGTGGAGGATGTATCCTATTTATGTATTTATTTATGTATTTATTTATTTATTTATTTATAATTCTTTTACTTTTTTTTTTTTTTACAATGTCCTTTGATCCTATTCACTGCCCACAAACTCTTTCCCTAACTACTAATCTTGTGTCCTTTTAGAAACAGGGAGCAAATATTCTAGAAAATATAATCTTCCACTGGAACTTCCTACACATAACAGGGACTGAACTCATAAAGAAAACTGAATCTCTCTTTCTCCCAGTAACTAAAAGCTGGCAAAAGCTGCACAGCAACCTTTCATCTCCCATGCAGAACCATATAGACGATCCTAGATGAAACTGTACTCAATGAAATAGGCCATGTGAAGTGAACTAAACAATATAGATTTTTCACACAAATGATGGATCTCTATCACATGAGCATCAGTCAAGAAGGTAAGGCTATATCTATCCTCAGTTTGCTGATCTATGAACATCTGAATTATTAGTACCCTAACACTCCCTGAAAAAAGTGATCCTGAGACAAGTACAGGTCCTGCCATTGCCACAGGCCTGGAAGGACTCTCAGAGAAAAGAGCTAGCTGGAGATGAAATGAAACCCTGAAGTTATCAGAACTGGAGAACTGCCTCACTGACTGCACCACTTCAGAGAGCAGGACCTGCACCATCCCTGAGCAACAGGGTAGATCTAGTCCTATTTATGGGGTTGTGGGTAAGCCAGCCTGAGGTTGAGACTGAGAGAATTGGCAGCTGCCTCTGTGCATTGCTGGCCATATCATTGAATGGGCCAGCTGGGGCAGAGAAGGAGAGCCAGTCCCAGTGGTGCAAGTGTGAGAGAGCTGATAGGCTGTCTAATTCAGGTATTTTCCAAGGTCAGAATCAGAGCTTTGAATTGGCCCAAACAATATCTACCTCATTGGTGAACTCCTGAAGTAAATGAACCAGTCAGTCTCACAGATCTAAAACTACAGTATCTCCACGACACAGGGAAACAATAGGATATCCAAGAGGAGTCCCAGTAGAAGTCAGAAACCTTGTACCAGACCAAAGACTTTTTACAATGAATATTTGAAAGCAAAGGAATATGAACAAAAGGGTATATATTTACTATGTGGCATATTCTGACACATTCCAGCATCCATATGTTTTTTTTTGTTGTTTTTGTTTTTGTTTTGTTTTGTTTTTTTCCGTGTGTGTGTGTGTGTGTGTGTGTGTGTGTGTGTGTGTGTGTGTGTGTTTTATTTTTGGGTTTTTTGTTTGTTTTTTGTTTGTTTGTTTGTTTTTCTTTTGTTGAGGGGAAGTTGCCAAGGTAGAAGCCAAGTATGTTGTGGATTGCCTTTGATGCTGTTTGTATTTTGATACTAACCCTGCACCTGTTGAGGATCCAATCATGTACTCAGGTAATCCCATGTGAACCTGCTACCCCATTTAACTGGTTAAATAAAGGCTAGAGCCTTTGATTGGGCAGTGGAAGGGAAAGTCAGGCTGGAAGTTTTAAAGAAGGAAAGAAAGGAAGGAAGAAAAGAGAACCAGATGGGGGGAGCAGAGAGAAAAGATGGAGCAAGAGGAGTTGGATGATGGAGAAGACCCATATGGCCCGGAGGTGCTGCAAGTAGCTAGGGATCTCATAGCTGGGGAATAGAGTAGTCTAATGGTATATCTGCCCAGTCTAGGTATGCAGCTTATAAATAGTATAACTTAGTTGTGTGTTCTTTGCATGGGCATGTTGGGGTTGGAGATTTACACATAGAAATCTGGCTGGTAAAAATATTTTAAGTCTCTAGTGTTTTTTTGTTTGTTTGTTTTTTTTTGTTTTTTTTTTTTTTTTTTTCATCAGGCTAAAGAGAATTGAGTGAGACTGGAGCTATTGTGGGCATTCTACCAACCAGCTTCAGACAATAGACTGGTAGCTCCAGGGATTTTCAGGAAAATCAGGTGTGGTTAGTTTAGCATGCCAGCCTCAGGAACCAGGACATATGGCATCTTATGGCACCAGGCAAGCAGCAAGCAGAGATAGGGAGAACTACTTTGGGGACTGAGTGAGACTGGGGCAGCTGCTGCTCCCAGAGCCTAGCAGGAGTTAGTGTTGAAGAACCCTCAAAGGAAGGACTTCCCCACATTCTGACTCAGGAGAGGCGACACCCAAAATCACTCACAAGAAATGGCCTTGATTCAAACTGCAAGAGGACTTTTGTTTTTTGTTTTTAGAGACAGGGTTCCTCTGTGTAGCCCTGGCTGTCCTGGAAAGTCACTTTGTAGACCAGGCTGGCCACAAACTCAGAGATCTGCCTGCCTCTGCCTCCCAAGTGCTGGGATTAAAGGTGTGCACCACCACGCCCAGCCAGTGTCAGAGGACTTTTTATTCCAGGCATACTCTAGGGCCCACAGTCGTACACCACACAGCCCTGGAGGACTATGGACCAGGAGTGCGGAATTGGGACAGCTTTTATGGGGTTTCAAGAAAGCCTGCGCTTCACAAACCAATCATGTCATAGCATCAAGAGACCTCACAGTGCGGCCCAATCGATTTGTACCATTCCATAGTTTCTAGGCCAATCATTTTATGTCATCAAGCCCACGCTCCAGGGCCCAATCAGTTTTCTATGGCCCCAGCCATTTGCATTTGCGAGGGTTCCTGGACAGGGGCGGCAAAACTCAGTTTCAGTGTGTAATCTTTCCTTCTCTGGTGCAAGCAGTTTATAGAAGCTGGATAAGTGGTTAGTCAACTCATTTCCTGTTACCTTACTAGGCCAGGATCACATATTCACAGAAAAGCAGGCCCTGGAGCAGCAAGAAGTGTGACCTTTTTCCTATACTCTGGCAGGCAGCAGGGTCTGGAATTTGTGGTATTTGGAGCTTCTTCAAATGCTGGAGTTGGGGCTGTATTTTCTATCCTTTCAGTGTGAGCATTTAAATGTACACAGGCACCAGGGGAGAGGTGAGGGATCCCAGGTGATAGGAATTGGGATATTTGATGTTAAATTCATAAAGAACCAATAAGACTGTTTTAAAGATGAAGAATCTAAAATAGTCAAACAAAAATACCATTCAGCATAAAATGTTAGTTTCTAGGGCCTTAGAGAAGAGTTGAAGGGAAACCTGCATTTTACTCATTTCAAAATTTGAGTCACACAAGATAAATATGTTCTAAAGATAAGCTGTATAATGTAGTGTTCCTATACCTGGAAACGCTGCACTGTGTACTTAAATATATGGTAATAGCATAGAAGTTGTAGATGTAATACTGTAACTGAGAAGTGAAGTCATTTCAACAAGGTCCTCTTCAAAACAGCTGTCATTTAAATATCCAAAACCCACACTGCTTTAGGGCAAATAATTCTGTTGCCATTAAAATGAATTATTCATTAAGCTTGCAGTTTCTTCTAAGGCAGAAGTAATGCAAGAGGAAAGGACATGTTGATATCCTGAACGTAGTAATGTTAAAATGAGAAAATCCAACAGCCCAAACTGGTACTCTTGTTGCTATTACTTTTCTTTTCTTATTCACCCTTACTTGTCTACTTGAGTTTCACTCTCACATACCCCTCCTTTAATTAATCCCTCCCATGTCGTCATTAAAGGGGATAACCCTATGGGTATAACCTACCCTGACATGTTAATTTGAGCAGAACTGTTTCTGTCCCTCATTGGCTTCAACACTCCAGAGATCGTCCTTTCCCAGGGAGACCAATCAAGGCAGCCAACTAAGAAAAAGGGATCTGAAGACAGGCAACAGAATCACAGACAGTGGCTAGACCAATTGTTAGAGGACCCACTTGAAGATCAACTGCACATGAGCTACAAATGTTTAGGGGGTCCAGCCCATGCATACTTATTGTATGATGATTTAGTCTCTGTGAGCACCCATTGTCTCAGATAATTTGACTCTGTAAGTCTTCTTTTGGGTCCTTGACATCTCCAGCTCCCTTGCTCCATCCCCTCATTCTTCCACAAGTGTCCTGATCTCCAACTAATTTTGGTCTGTTGGTCTATGCATCTGTTTCCATCAGCTGCTGGAAGAAGCCTCTCAGGAGACAGTTATTCTTGGCTCCTGTCTGCAAGCATCGTAGAGTGTCATTAATAGTGTTAGAGGTTGGTTCTCCCATGGGGATGGATCTAGAGTTGGGCCCATAAATCCCTCAGCATTAACCTCTGTTCCCTCAATATCTGTTCCAACTTAAATCCTGCAAATCTTGTATGAAGGACAAAAAAGTCTGGCTGAAGATTTGTGTGTTCTCCTTGCTCTACAGGAGTTGGCCTGCTTGCCTAGAGGAGGTAGCCACTTCAGTCCCCATGTTTCTAGCTGCTAAGAGTTCTAGGTAAAGTTACTCTTACAGATTCCTGTGATCCTCCTTCAACCTAGGGCTTCAGCTCGTCCCAGAGATGACCCTTATAGAATTTTCTATAAATTGGGAGGAAAGCAGAGCCATGGATCTTACAAATGAGGTCAGGGAACCAAATTTTGCTCACCTCTGCTGGGTATGTCCTAGGTGAATCTGAATGTTCCCGAGGCTCTGTAGATCTCCTCAGGAAGGCACTAAGAGATGTGGGCCAGAAGATGGAGATCAGAGGAGAGCACACAGCTCACTTCTGGTTGTGCCCCCGGTGGATAAGCTTGTTAGTTTTTTATAAGTTTGAAGCAGTTAAGTTCATAGGGTATTAAAGGGAAATAGAAGGACAGGTGGGTACATGTGTTTAATTCTGGGCAATTCTGAAAGAAAGAGAGCATAGTAATGTACTTATCTCCCAAGGAAAAGTAGACATTTACCACAGCAATGTAATTTATGCATGGTACTATATTCAAATAAATTTGGCTCATATACTCCTAATTATTTTGTTAGGAAGAAATATTACCTAACAATTTCTTTAAGTTCCATACTCTGATTCTGAAGTTCAACAAAACAATCACCACAGGGTTTATAAAAATTGTTATTTGTAAGCCGGGCGTGGTGGCGCACGCCTTTAATCCCAGCACTTGGGAGGCAGAGGCAGGCAGATTTCTAAGTTTGAGTCCAGCCTGGTCTACAAAGTGAGTTCCAGGACAGCCAAGGCTAAACAGAGAAACCCTGTCTTGAAAAACCAAAAAAAAAAAAAATGTTCTTTGTAATATACATGAGATTTTTTTTTTCTTGGTTTCCAGAGTATATACAGCATATATAACCAATTTGTGATTTGATTTTGGTAGCATTTAATCTGCCATATAAGAACTTGATTCCAAAAATATATTGTTTTGTAAGTTCTCAGAACTCTAATATTTTGAGAAATCTCTCTGTAACTCTTCTGATTTCCAGATTGGGAACTAATTTAAATTTTTTCCTGGACCAAAGGGCAGGTGTCTTCCCCTATGCATTCAAAATATTAAGTAATGATACAACTTAGGCCTCAGTTCAGGAATTATATTATTTATCTTTATCCTCTATATCTAATGCTGTATAAATCTCCAGGATATGTGGTTCTAGAAAAATCAGTCAGTACAACATATATTCTTTAAATACTTTCTTATTCTAAGAGGAGTTGCTGACAAAGAAGGCTGGGAATCAATTCCCCTGAATGTCACTCTGCCTCTGAAAACCAGGTTATATGCAGATATTTGCTTTTTAATTGACCTATACATTTATTTATACATTTGTTCCTATTTTTGAGAATAAGGCAGAGAACTGTGAGTCTGCAAATGGTATGAGATCAAAATTTATTCAAGATTTTTACCAGAGGATCCTATTAAATAGAAGAGAATCTAAGAATTTAGGTATAACTTCATGAATCACATTCTCAGCAGCAACAATAATCTGTCTCATCTTATATTTATAAGAGTTCATCAGAGAAAGGCTTAAAATCTCCATGGGATCAGCACTTCATTGTTGAGGACAATATTTCTCTATTCATGGCAATACATGCACACTAAGAAAAAAAAAGTTCAAATCAATGGTCAGAGTTAAAAATCACATGAAAGCATAACTGAATGATACTAAGGTAGGAACAAGCTAGAAAATAGTCTCAATAAAGAGAAAGAAAAACAAACAAGTTTGATTTTTTTTCAAGGAAGGTGTGGCTATTTTTCACTCTATTTTTATTAGATACTTTATTTACATTTCAAATGCTATCCCAAAATTTCCCTGTACCCTCTCCCAGCCCTGCTCCCCTACCCACCCACTCCCACTTCTTGGCCCTGGTGTTCCCCTGTACTGGGGCATATAAAGTTTGCTAGACCAAGGGGCCTCTCTTCCCAATGATGGCTGACTAGGCCAAGTTTAATTCCTGATTTCGATAATTGGTCAGATATTTAAAAATCAATAGGCAAGATAGATGAGAAATTAAACAAATCTTATAGCTGACATGATAAATGATAGATATATTCTTATTTTAGTGGTCTTATTTATTTTCTCCATCTAACATCACTGAATATGTGAGTAACTGTATTTTGGCAAAAGTTAAGAAATACCAGTTTGATATTGACAGCTTCCATTAAGTCTAGAAAGCTTCTATTAGAATCCTGTCACTCAATTTTCTATCACTCAGTAGAGCTGGCAAATACAATTTTAATTAAGATTGTAGAAATAGAAGTACAAAAGATTAGTGAATTTATTATTATGATAATCATTGTTACAGTATAACTATTGGTATTTGGCCTTAATCACAGGGATAATTTGTAACCTTTTCTGTGATAATTTGTTGCAGGAGAAAAGAAGAAACAGCAAGCTCATACAAGTACTATTCAGTGGTGAACAAAGAGGACCCAGCAGTTATGCTATAGGCCATCTTTGGAGACTACACTGAAAGGTATCTGGGCCAATGGGAACTTCCAAAACTCTTGGTGGATAGTAGAGGATTGTAAAGACATAGGTATCAGATATGTCCTAGGTCAGATATAGCCAAAAGAGGCATAATTACAAGCAGAGATCCACAGTTTATAATGCTGAAGATGTCAACTCTGCAAGTAAGCCCAACTATTCCTGTATGTTCTGGACAGGTATAAGACATTTCACAAATCACAAATTCCATGGAATGTTGCAGACCAAGGAAGCTTATGCAGACATAAGCTGGCAAATATGGTATCTATAACACTCAAAACAAGATTGTGAATAGAAATTCTGACCTTAAATATGATTCTAACAGAGGAAGAATACATATCAATCCTACTAAAGAGGAGCAGGTGTGTGTGTGTGTGTGTGTGTGTGTGTGTGTGTGTGTGTGTGTGTGTGTGTGTGTGTATGCAAAGCGGGGGATCATCCATACCATCATAACAAAGTTACAAGCATCAAAAAACTCTGCTCATTGATAGCTCTCCATATCAATTGACTCAGTTCTCCAATGAAAAGATATAGGCCATAACAAACTGGATTTTAAAATAGGATCCATCTTTCAGTTGTGTATGAGAAATATACGTGAATATCAAGGCTACAAAGCACCCAGGTATAATATTAATAGAAAAATAAATTTCCCTCAAATTGAACACCAAGATGAGTCAGTGTAACTATTTTAATATCTGAAAAAAAAATAGTCTTCAAACTAATGTTAATACAAAGGGATAGGAAATAATTCTATATCATGATCAAATAAAAAAATTCTAAAGATTTGAAAATTTGAAATTTTACATATATATGCATCAAACACAAGGGTAACAAAGTATGTATTCATAATTTTTGGCTACTTTTTGAAATTCTTATATTTACTACTCTTCTCCACCACAATCACTTTCAAACTGCAAACACTAGGTAGGTAAGAAAAAAGATTAGATGGAAAAGGGGTGTAGGTATTTTTCTAGCTTACATCCTCCTGATTAGGGTCATTAAGTTCCTAGGTGTCAGAATATCTCCAAACAGGAACCAGCAATCCAGTAATCCAGCAATTTGGCAATTACAAATGCAGCAAAAGAACAAACGCTAAATCAGAACAAGCAGCAACAGTAACAAGCAGCAGCAGGGACAACTGTCATCAGGGACAGCAACAAGGTGAACAGCAACTGCTACAGGTTCTCTTGGGGCTCTCATGTCTATACATTCTCTAGAGTCCCCAGAATTTCAAATGTAAACTGGAAAAAAATCATGGACCCCCCTAAAGCACAACACTAACCAAAGTAAGTGACTGTGGACACTCTGAAGCACTCCGTACACCACACTGGGTATTAAAGCAAAACCTAATCACATAACATAACTGGGGTTTTAAAACAAAATTCTCACTACCTTTCCCCACTTTAGTACGATATATCGCCTTTTATCTACATACAACAACTATATACAATAAGAATAATTATAAAAAATATCAGATAAAATTGTATTTACATTTTCTAGTCCATTTTTATTTGGTGAACTGGAAGAAAGTACTCAATCACCAAAAAAATTCTCTTTTCAAGATGAAAATTTGGTACCCAAATTAATTTCTTATCATAACTTGCATTTATCATATTAAAAATATCTTTTTAGACTCTAAAACTCTAGAAATATTTCTAGATCCTAAACAATGTAAGATTTTATGTCCTTAATATTTAATAAAGAAAACTGTAAGACTATAACTATCTAGTCTTCAACCCCATTAGAGACCAGACAATGATATTACCCGAGTAGACAGGACATGGAGCACAAGCTGCTTCTGAGCCTGAAGAAATGACAGAGACTGCTGGCTACCTGGTCAGTCACAAAGGCTTCCTCTATATTGCTGGGCCTCAATATTTGGCCGATAGCCCCAAAATATCTGGCAAACTCCTCTTTGAAGCACGAATTTCGAAAGCCTTGTCTTGGCAAGGGGTCAATTGGCTTCCCGGTGTCTTGCTTGTCCACAATTTGGACTGCATGTTGTAAACAGTAGAGGTAAGAGACAGTTTTTTGTTTGTTTGTTTGTTTGTTTTCTTGTGTTTCTTTTTCTTTTTTCTTTTTTTCATTTTTATTTTTACAAGGACCCTCTTTACCACAATTGAAGTAAACTTCATTTGGAGGTTCTTCAGTGCTTCTTTGAAATATACTGAGGTGCCTTGAGGAGCTGAGGTGTCTCTCTGTCAAAAAAGCTTTTTATTATTAAAACACTTTAAATGACATTTTCTGTAGATCTCTGAAGGTCTGAGGACCATCTATGTATCTAAAGTTAATCTGAATAGAACAATGTTTCATATTTTTAGCTATTTACTTTCTGCTTAACTTTGAAAACATATACAGGAGGCTGCAATTAAGTTTATTCTTGTAATTACTATCTAACAAGACTACAATTTTGTTAATTTATAGATTACTACTAGATTATATTTCTTAATTATCCTAAAGAGTTTACACTACTGGCTTTCAAGGACTCAAATATTCCATTAAACATTTCAATTATATATATATATATATATATATATATATATATATATATATATATATATATATACCAGAATTAAAACATATGTATAATATATTATAGAAAATATAAATTTCTATTAAGATAGCATATCTGAGGCATTTTATTGCTTAAGTCTAAAGGGAAATATAAGAGTTTAATCTCTTATCCTTTTATCCATATGTCCCTTCATTTTCCCCCTTCATTTCCTTTACTCCATCTTTTTCTTAACAGTAGATAGGAGAGAGAGCTCTAATGAGGTAAGAGAGAAAGCAAAAGAGAGATCCTTGATTCTAATATTTCCTCCCATACTATGATAATTAACAACATGAAACCAGCCCTGCTAAATGGCAGCAAACACTCATAACTCACCAAATTAGCAAAAACTACACAGCTCACCTCTTGGGAATGGGGGCTCTGTCACTTCTTTAAAATTGCTCTCTGCTTTCTGGGAGTAAAGATATATTTTAGGGAGCCTAAGAAAACTGAGATATTGCAGAAGTCCCAGGAGAGCTAGGTATATATCATTTGCTGCTGTCCAGTCTATATGGGATAGTAAAATATAGGGCTCATCTGAAGTTCTCGCTGAAATATTATCTTTACAATTTCATTAATGATTATCTGCTCTATGTTTGAGCATATAAAAGGCATCACTCAGGGCTAGAGAGATGGCTTAGCTGTTAAGGGCACTGATTGCTCTTGCAAAGGTCCTGAGTTCAATTCCCAGCAACCACATTGTGGCTCACAAACATCTGTAATGGTATCTGATGCCCTCTTCTGGTGTGTCTGAAGACAGTGACAGTGGATTAAGTAAATAAATACATTAAATACATACATACATACATACATACATACATACATACATACATACACAAAAGAAAATATGTTTAAAAAGCATCTATCAAATGTATAAGTCATTTGGAATGTATAACCAAATGGTAATATAAATTTCTATCCATGCTATATGAAAAAATGGTATGTAATAATAAATCATGAGGAACAGGTAGCCAAAAAGACTCATTGGCATGTAGAGACATTCATGTCTCAGCTAACTGAGGAACATCACTGCTCAAATCTAATCTTTATCATTTTTGATGGTGACCATATATTTTCATTCTCTATAGAAACATAAATAATCCCTTGTCCCCAATTCAAAACTATTACAAGTTTTCATTTTGCTGCTAGTACATCCATGGAATACATAGACTGCTTAAATTCCAAAGTGTTTTTCTATAACTCAGTGTCTGTTGGCTGCTGTTGTTCTTTTCTCATTAAAGCAAAAAAACAAAAAAACAAACAAACAAAAAAAACAAGGCCCTGTTTAGTCTATTTCTTGGGATCATTAGTGTTCCTTTTGTTTTTTAAATATTTCTTTTAAAATATGATTAGATCTTTCTACAACTGCTTGTCCTGTATTATTGTATGATATACCTATAATATTCTGTATAATATAAAATGCAAAGAATTATCTCATCTTACTAGAAACCTGCCAGGACATTGCCAGATTTAATTTTTATAGATAGCACCATAATTGCCATTATTTCCAAAAAAATGTTTAATTACAGAATCAGCTTTTTCAGAAGTCAAAGCAGTTGTCCGTTGAAATCCTGAATATACATCAATACTATTTGTACAAACTTTACAAAATGAAACATGTCAGTCTTCCAGATTTCAGTTTTTATTTCTTTCCTTTTCTTTTTTTTTTTGTTTTGTTTTTGTTTTTGTTTTTGTTTTTGTTTTTGTTTTGTTTTGTTTTGTTTTGTTTTTACTTTTCAAGTTACTTTGGAAGGTAATGGAGTTTAGTTAGAAGTAGGGTATATTCTTATAATTTTCTTGGTTTGTTGCCAAGTAATATAATTTTTTTCTTTAAACTTTTACTGTAAGGTTTAGGTTTTTAAAATCCTACTTAATTTAGGATTCTTAAATTTTTCAACCTCCCTTCTAAAAGCGCAAGCAAAGATAGGGGGACAACAAGGTTAATAGGAAAGTGTGTTGTAGAACTGTTTAGAACTAGTTCCTTGGTTCAATTTTCCTCTTTGTTTTCAGGATACTAGAAGTCCAGTTCAATAGCAAACAACTAACATGAATCCATCGCAGCAGCAAAATCCAGCAGAAACAGCAAGGCTTTGACAAATAGGCATGAGTCAGCAAAAAGATTGATTATGCATAATGACATTATCTTAGCATTAGTAAAAGGCACTAAACTTTCAACCTGGTTTGTTCCTGACAGTAGATGTATTCTTACCCCACATTTTATGACTAATTCAGAAACCATCTCTATGTAAGTCTTTAAATTTAACTTTGTTTGTGTGCTAATAAAATCCATCTCATAACATTATCTTGCCTTTGCATAATCAGCACAGTAGGAAAATGAGTTGAAGCCAAAATAACCAAAATAAAAGTTTAGGATTAATTCGATCTACATATACATCTTGCAGTCTAGTTCTCCCAGAGATAACTCTATCTGCTTCAGTTGTTACCCATATTGGTTTGTTTTTCTATCCAAATTTCCTGGTAATGATTGATATATATCAACTAACTTATGAGTAGCTAGTCCAATTGTAGGATGTAGCTAATTAATATCTCATTAAAATTTGAAAATTATTAAGAATTTGCAACTGATCTCTACATATCTGAACATTTTGTGATCAAAATTTTGTTCAGTTATTTTGCAACACTCCTCCCCCAAAACCAGAATCTCCTCTCTGTATTTTTCCAGGAGCAATCTGTAACTCACAGAATAGCAGAAGTTTTTGTTTCCTTAAGCATTTTCTCTAAAGTAGCTGTGTCATAATCAGCCAACAAAATATCACCTATGTAATAATAAATAATTGATTCAGGAAATTGCCTACAAATTCTTTCTAGAAGTTCTTTCACTAGATTATTTACTATTCCCCATGGAAGAACTTTCCAATGATATAACTTTACTGGAGTACTATTTATATAGGTAGGTACTGAGAAAAAAAAAAAAAACAAAAACAAAACTTTCCCTATCATGCTCATGAGAAGGGGCTATGAAAAAAATTATCTTTAAGCCAATTACTATCATAAGCTTTGATTTAGGTTATCAAGAAGGTAAAGGAATTCCAGGCTGTAAAGGGCCATTGGTTGAATTACTTACTCACTGCTCTTAAATTTGTTAACATCCTCCATTTTCCTGATTTATTTTTATAACTAGGGAATTTCTTTTAACACAAGAAAATTCCATGGGCTGGTAGGCTCTTCTATATGGAGATACTTCACCTACTCTTGTACTACTTGTTTAAGTATTTTCAATCTATCCTTAGTTAAGGTCTATTAACATACCCAAACTGGCTTGATATTAAGCCATTTTAAGGGTAAGGCCAATGGTTTTTCAGCAGTGGCCGCTCTCAAGAATTTGGAAACTCAATCCATGTATTTTGACAATTGTCTCAGCTTATGATGTTTTTTGACAATACATATTAATACCTTCCATGGGAGCATCTACTACTTCCCCCTATTTCATCATAAGCTATCTTTGGAACTATAGAAATATATATTTGGGTGTTGTAAAGAATAAGTTCCCCATAAAATTATGAGTATTTCAGCCACATAATGTTTCAACTGCTTATAATTTTTGTTGTGGTCCCTTGAAATAGCAGGCCATCCCTTTCCTTTTGTAACAGCAAGAGATTACCTTCTATATCCCTCCTGGGCCTGTAATCATTAGTCCAATGATACCCCTTGCTATTATATCTGAAAAAACTTGGGAAGCCTAGCTTTCTTACTGGTTTATATCTCAGGAAAATTTCTAGCCCAGAAAATACCATATTTCTCATACTTAATGTACCAGACATTTTGAGTTCTTGAGACTTCTAGCATCTTGGTTATGATCTTTTTGTAAGTGACTAAATTAACCAAAATAAAAGTACCAGGTAATTTGATGTCTGAGACTTCAAACTATAGCTTGTCGTATGATACTGGTATCATGCTTATGAGAGCCAATATTATTCATGTCCTTTATCGACATATTTATTTGTGCTGCTTGTGCCTTTAATGGTCTAATAATTCTTTAACATTTGTTTTTTTTGAAATCTAAATACCATGGTCTATGTCAATACCTGTTTAGCATCGGGGTCTGATATGGATTTGTCAACAGCTTGAATTAGTCTTTTCAAGAAATATATTAAGGCTTCCAAGAGCTCTGTACAATCGCAGTGAATGAAGTGAATCGTTACCTGGGCTCCTCAACCTTCTCCCGTGTTTTTAAAGTTACCCACTGACATTTCTATATCAGCATCATCAAATTGAATTTGATTTTGTAGGTCAGAATACTGACCTTCACCAAGCAATTGATCTTTAAAAAATATTCATTCCTCTTGCTCTATTTTGATGTTCAATATTCACAGCTTCCTCCCTTTACCACATTAACTTTTGTTGTAACTGGCCTCTATCACAGCCATTAAGAAACCTTTTGAGTCTTGGGGAGTAATTCTCCTTTAAGTAACCCAGTAACTTAATATTCCTTTAACATAAGGGGGAAGCACATTCTGTAGGAAACAATAGCCTCTTTAGAACATAACAACTATCATGTCTATTTATGCCACTTTATCTCATTATAATCATGATTAGCACCTTTAGCAGGCATTTGCTGCACAATTACTGAGAAAACCTAATTAAACATTTATAATGTGATTTTTTTTTAATTCCAGGCACCTCCTCCAGCAGTGTGCTTGGCTCAAGATTAATGTTTTCCCTCAAAACAGGATGTTTCTCTTTAACCCTATCACTCTTGTTGACCTCTTGTACCTCTTGGCTCCCTGCCCTGTGCAGGGATTTTGTGGACCTGAAACTGAAAGTGCTTGGCAATGGGAGCATGATCTGACTTTTACCCCATTTTCTTCTCTTGTTCATCTGTGAGGAACTGTTCGAATCTCCTGATCTCAGTCACCCTATCTGAAAATTTGTTCCCCTTTTTTCAGTAGTACTTGCATCTCAAATGCTTCTATCTCAACCTGTAACTTCTCCAGTTGCATAGCCAATTCTCCAACCCTTTCAAAAATGAAAGAATTAAGTTACCCTTCTGGTTTTCCCATTGCATCCATATTTTGTTTCCCACACTTAATGCATATCCACTTGCAATGCTTTCAATTCCTCAGCCATCTTCCTTCCAAAGTTGTATGAGACAGAATACTTACAGAAGTAAAAGGAAGAGAAGGAGGAGGAGGAGAGGAAGAGGAAGAAGAGAAAAAAGAAGGAGAAGAAGAAGAAGAAGAAGAAGAAGAAGAAGAAGAAGAAGAAGAAGAAGAAGAAGAAGAAGAAGAAGAAGAGGAGGAGGAGGAGGAGGAGGAGGAGGAGGAGGAGGAGGAGGAGGAGGAGGAGGAGGAGGAGGAGGAGGAGAAATAGAAAATATCCATATCTTCTTGGAGAAAAGCAGGAAATATGCCAGTGAGAACAGCTGCAATAAACATTTCCTAAAAGAGAAGATCTATTCCTTTGTGCCTGTCTATCTCCACCATTGCATTAGAAATCAAATTTTCCATTATCATTAAGCTTAGCCTCACCTTTGGTGCCACTTATAGTCATACATTTCGCCTACTTTATTAGGTTCTTATATTCTTGACTGTCCAGGAATTGCCTCACAAATCACACAAAGGCTGATCTCCGTCAGATAAATATAGTTTATTGAAAATATACCCCAGGAATGATAGACCAGAGTCATGATCCAGATGCTGGAAGTGAACCTTGACCATGAGTGCCAGCTACTTGTGGGCAGGTCCAGGCAAGAGGAGAGAGGTCCCAGTCCTGCTGGCATCTCTCCAGGGCTGAACAAGATGGCAAGATTCTCTATGGCCCAAAAGAAACACATGGAGCTGGGAGTCTTATCGAAGCAGAAACTCAACTTTATGGCATCAGCCACTTGCTTATATAATTCAGAACGTAGGGAGGGAGATTTTAGTTGAGGTAAGATGGAGCAGGAGGTGGGAAAGGGTGACAGAATGATGGAGGGTATGGAGTGACTGACAGGGCTAATGGCAAAGACCTATATCAGCATTGGTAGGGCAGAGGCCTGGCCAAACAGGTCTTGCTGAGTCACCCCAATATGGAAGTGATTGAGACAGGTCTTAAAACTCAAGCCACACTCCGGTTTGTCCTCAAGGCCCAAACCAGGGACAAAATGGGGACCAACACATGAGTTAAGTTCCTACAGAATTTTTAATTTCAAAATCCACAAACATTTTTGCCAAGTTATTTCACCACTCATAATTTAAGGATAGGGGGATTTCCTTAGGAACAAGTCATTTCTGCTCCTTTATCTTACTCCCTTAGTCAGTGTATTCAAGACAGGTGATTTGCCTTGTCTAACTAATACTGATGCCCTAATTTGTCTACTTGAATAGGACTTGTCTAACATTCATGTGTTAACTTGCCAATGTCAGTTAACCACATACATGTCTGTTTGCTAGGTTGGTTGTCAGGTCCCAGGGAGGTCTTGGGAACTAAAAAAACTCCCTGAAATCTACTCAAAATGGAAATCTTATTCCAAATAACTTCTTATATTGGTTCAGTTGTCTCTCTTATGTTGTGGTATAACCCAAAGACAGTTTATACCATTAAAGCTTATACACAGATACAAGAAGTTCTCTTAGGTTATTGTTTCAGTTCCAAGCATATTGCAGGTAACTATACAAAACAGTTCTATTGCCTTTTATCATGATTGGTTTCCAATGCAGAGATGATAACAAAATACGTAATCAATCTGGGCATTAGAACGTTTCCTAGTAACAACAGAAAACACATGAGAAAGTTTCCTTATGTAAATGTTACCTAGATCTTAACACTTTGTCTAGGGCTTTACATTCCATCTATGCCTTAATATTTTACCTAGGCCTTAACAATAACTGCCACCCTTCTTCACTCCAATCCATTCCAACCCCTCAATACTAGGTAGGTGAGAAAGCTTAGACAGTTCAAGGGGAAAGGGGGCATAGATATCTTCTGATTACTTCTTGCTGACTAGAGCCAATGAGTTCCTAGGGTCATATCCAATCTATGTGATAAGAGTATCTCCAACCAGCAATCAGTAATCCAGCAACCTAGCAATTCAGAGTTTGGCAATAGTGAAAGCAATATATATACAATAGCAGGAACCACCAGAAGCTGACAGCTGCAGCAGTGTGGGAGGTATTACAGGGAGCAACCACAGCCCCAAGCCCTCTCTGTCTCATATTTATACCTCCTCAAGAGTCCTCCGAATCCCAAACATTGACTCTGTGCATCTGGCAAAAATTACAGTCTCTCTGAGATCATGAGAGAAATTACAGTTAGTGAATGTGGACAATCTGAAGCAGCCTAATATCGCACACCTGAGATTAAAACAAAGACATGATGATATAACATAACTGCAGTTCTTAAGAAACCAAAACTCTCACTGCATGAGATTAAGAAAGAAAGTCTGCTGCAGATTAAAATGATGTATTTGCCCTCAAACAGTGACATTTGGTAACTTCAATAACTCAGTAATAGGCTGGTATTCCAGAGTAAAACTAAACAGAAAATGTTGGAGCTAACAAGTTTATAAACCAAATGATCTAAAATTAACTTTTATTTCCTAAGATGAAGTGATATGATTAATGTGATCTGCAAGCTGTGTGAGTACATAGCTTGGGATAAGCGCAGAGTGTTTCCTTCTCTGTTCTAACTATCCCTAGACCTAGCCCTGGACATTTCTAGCCCCCATACAATCTAATCTTCCAAGCTTATTTATTCAATACAGATGCATAATTAACTTTCATCTTCAGATCTAATTGTCATCTCGGAGACTTAATGAAGAATAAACTCACTCTTTCTAGCTCTTTCTGAACTCTGATAAGGTGATTAAATTCAGCTGTTCTGGCCCAAATTCCTCTCCAAGCTGAATAATTCAAACTGGTTTCTCTCGTCTTCCAACTGTGTTGCTCTCATTGGCCTCTAACTCTGGCAATTTGCTCTAATATTCTAGCTTTTTCTCATTCTCTGGTATATTCTGTCTTTACCTTCAACCAGTGTCTGTAAACCTTTCCTATTAAAAATGTACTCTCCTACTCCACTCTGCTCTCATAAGTTATCTCTCTTTTCTATGTTGGTCTTGTATGAGTTGGGCATATCCAATCTCTAGATCATTTTGTCAAATCCTTCTGCAATTTAACACATTACCCCTCAATTAGATATCACTTCCAAACATGGCTTCTGAAAGTAAAACTGACTTCATTATTTGGATTTAAATCTGTAATAAGGGCATGTTTGTATTCTAGCCAAATCACACAGACCTAGATCTTTGGATGGGATCCCTTCCCAGAGTAGCCATGCTATTGGACTAACATTCCACTATAAAATGTACCTAACATATATTACTAAATATTTAATCCAAACACAAAGAATAGACCTTTATACTTTCATTATACTTTCTCCAAAATCAACTACAAAAAGGAGGTCTTATCAGGTACAACTAAATGAAATAACACCCAACTTCCTCTCAGACCACTGTGGACTTAAGGTGGATATCAACAACAGAACCAACTGTAAACTTACAAATTTGGGGAAACTCAAGAAATTACTAGTGAATGAAAATTGGGTTTAGACCTAAATAAAGAAATTAATATTTCCTACAACTGAATGAAAGTTGCATACCCAAGCTAAGAGACACAATGAAAATGAAAGCGCGGAAAGAAATGTTCAACATTCTTTGTCATCTGAGAATTGCCATTCAAAATGACCCTAAGATTCTGCCTCATACCAGTCGGAATGGCTCAGATCAAAATCTCAGGTGACAGCAGATGCTGGCAAGGATGTGGAGAAAGAGGAACATTCCTCCATTGCTGATGGGTTGCAAGCTGGAACAACAATTCTGTAAATCACTCTGGTGGTTCCTCAAAAATTTGACGTAGTACTACCTGAGGACTCAACTATACCTTCCAAGGCATATACCCAAAAGATGCTCTGAAATACGAGGACATGTGCTCTGCTATTTTCAAAGCAGCCTTATTTATAATAGCCAGAGCTGGAAACAAAACAAAACAAAACAAAACAAAACAAAACAAAACAAAACGAAACAAAACAAAACAGATTTTCCTCAATGGAGGAATAGATATAGAAAGTAAGGCCCTTGGTCTATCGATAATGGAATCTGAAGCCTTCTTCTGTCTTTCAGGTGTACATGCAGACAGAGCACTCATACACATAAAATATAATTAAACAAATTCTTGAAAAAAATAAAAAGAATGTTTATGGATGCTCTATTCACAATAGCCAGAAAATGTAGAAACAGTCTACATTTCTATGAATACATGAGTGAATAAATAAAATGGGGCATATTTATACAAAAGAAAATTACTCAGCAAATAAAAAAAAATCATGAAATTTCTTTGCAAATGTATGTTGCTAGATAAAAAATATTCTGAGTGAGGTAACCCAGACCCAGAAAGACTAATATGGTATATATTTGCTTATTTGTGGATAAACTGCTGTGTTTTCAACAAGCAATAAATATAACCACAGAGGTTAAGTCTAGATGGAGTAGATGGATAACTTTAGGAAGAGGAAATAAGACAGATATTAATGTATGGACAAGGCAAGGGGATGGAATCAAACAGGGAGAGGAAGGGGAGGGTAAGGGAAATGGATGAATTACAGATAAACCGAATGGATATTTGACCAATGGGTTTATGAAAATACCATATAGTAAAAGCTTCCTAATTTGAAAAGGCTAAAGGTTTGGAAGGCTTGGAGAATTTAGAGGGGAATAGGAATTCAGAACTGATTATATATATATNGATTGGTATGTTTTCCCCCGAGACCGCTATATCCGGGCCCTTTCAGCACCATCTTGCTGGCATATGATATAGTGTCTATGTTTGGTGACTGATTGTGGGATGGATCCCTGGCAGCCGCAGTCGTTGGGACCATCCTTTGGATTGAGCTGCACAAATGCTCCCTTTAACTCTTTCAATGTGTGCTTTGTTCTTAATTCTATATTTTTATAGAATATATGAATGAAAATCTCAAGAGTAAAAGTTTTTTTCTTTTTTTTTTTTTTTTTTTTGGTTTTTTCGAGACAGGGTTTCTTAGGCCCTGGCTGTCCTGGAACTCACTTTGTAGACCAGGCTGGCCTCGAACTCAGAAATCCGCCTGCCTCTGCCTCCCGAGTGCTGGGATAAAAGGCGTGCGCCACCACGCCCGGCTAAAAGTTTTTTTCATATAGGACAAAATCCAGGTATAAAGTTATTTTGTAAAAAGAATTACTAATACAGAAATATTTGATTGACCTCTTTTTGAAGTAGTGTTTTCTTTAACTGATTCATATTGTGGAAAACAGATTGTTTTTTTCTGTAAATAAAACAGAACACATCAAAATGATAGTCTCCCTTTCCTACACCGCCAGGCAGCTCTGTGCACATCTGCTCACAGCCTTGTAAGCATAAGAAGGAGCACACAATTGTAGGACAAGAATGCCTGAGTGTGCGTGTGTGTGTGTGTGTGTGTGTGTGTGTGTGTGTGTGTGTGTTTGTGTGTGGGGGGGCTTCATATTTTATTCACCATTTATATTTCTAAGATGCTATTTGATATGCAATGGAAATAAAATACCTTCAGAATAAATGTGTTAAGAGAAGCTTCTTTGCCAAACCTTTTCTGGGAAGTCTATAATTAATATCGAAAACTAGACATAATTGGACAGCTTAAAAACAGAGACCTGTTGTGATATGGAAGCAATTATCAAGAAACACTTTTTCAGTGTTCATGTGAAATTATTCGGGAATGATTCAGTTCATATGAAAAATTGGGTGAATATTCAAGAGCACTTTTTTCTAAGAAGGGCCAAGTTGTCCTCCAGTCATACAGGGAGGAAGTTCCTCACTTAACAAGACTCTAGGGTTTACATTGTTGATATTGTTTTTCTTTTAAATTTTTCCTTTGACTGGCAGTCACACTTTTCACAAGACAGAGAGAACTTGAGCTCAGCTTCCTTAGCTTTGCTCTGAGATATAATGCTGACACTTAACCATGCCAGGAGGGATGATACTCCTCTTGACAGCCTCTACTGTGAAGTGACTAGGGATAAGGTTGTTGTGGTTTTATTCTACTTTTTTTTCTAATGTGTGTGTTTTTTAAAATGTCTCTATAATGTCTTTTTATGCCATATGAAAGATTTTAATTCCAACTTAAAGGGTTCTCATTTACTTTCCATGTGTATTTAATCAAAATATAAAAGTACTCTGGATGATTAAGGAAAGGCTGGGCTAATGTTGCATATAAAATGCTGTAAAATCGTACATTGTGGTCACTTTTACAAGTGAATTGCGGATTTCGTACATAACTTTCTTCTTTGTGCAATTAGTAATTACATTGTGCAAAGACTATTATAATGACCATTGTTCATTAGATTAAACATAAGCATTTATATTGACTTAAGAATTACATAAAATGAGCTACAGAGTTTATATTCTTCCACAAAAGTTGTGATTCTGAGTACTAGTATTTCAATAATTATGAATTTATATTTGTGTATACTTCATAAAGTGTTTTGTTTTGCTAGTGATGCTTTTGTACAAATTAAATACAATACATTCACTTTGAAACTTTTGATAGAAAGAGCCTGCTGTTTATCCCATTTCCCTCAACATTAGTAGCAATAATAGCAGAAGAGCTTGTGGGTATTATTGGGAGTTTTCACACAGCTTAATAGCTGTCAGTGGACAATTTGATATCACAAGCATTAACTTTACTAAGAATTGTTCTCTTCAATTAGTAAGTTTCTCTAGTATATACTATAGGTATGAAGGTATATCACTATTAAACAAAACAACAACCGACCAAACAAACAAACAAAAAAACCAAACAACATTTTCTCTCAGGTACTTGATTGTATAATACTATAAACAAAAGCTAAGCTATTTTTTCTAAGCAAGAAAAATTAATCCAGCTATGTTATGATTCATTACTGTAAATAATTAAAAATTCTTCAAGTAAACCCTAAGACTAAGATCTCAGAATTGGAAATGACATGAAATTGAGTTACTTTGGGAAGTAAGAATAAACCATATTATAGCACAAGTGCTATGTTGCAAACGTTGTTTGAAATCTGATTTCCACTGATTTCTTAAGAGGGTACAGAGTTTAGCTGAATGCATCTTCATTTTGACAGTCTTAAGAAAAAAAAATACTCAATAAACCTGTGGTTTCTCATAGAGACTAGTCCATTATCTTGACTTCAGATTCCTCAAGACAGAGTCTTCACTGTGCATGCAGGGCTTGTCTTAGTTCAGGTTTCTATTACTGCAATGAAACAGTATTACCAAAAGCAAGTTGGGGAAAAAAAAGGGTTTATTTGGCTTAAACTTCCACCATTGAAGGAAGCTAGGACAGGAACTCAAACTGGGCTGGAACATGGAGGGAGGAATGCAGAGGCCATGGATGCTGCCTACTGACCTGTTCCTTGAGGCTTGTTCAGCCTACTTTCCTTTGAACCCAGGACCACCAGCCAAAGGATGCCCCTCCCAAAACAAACTGTAAATTAAGAAAATATCTAATAAAGAAAAGTGAAAAAAAAAAAAAAAAAGAAAGAAAGAAATCCCTTAAAGCTGGAACTTATGAGGTTCCTTTCTCTTTGATGACTCTAGCTGGTGTCAAGTTAACATAAAACTATCACAGGTCTGTAAAGATAGAATGAAGGTTAGTGTAGCAATCAAGAATCATGGTAGGTATACAAATGATGCATAGTAAGTAATAGAGATTCTCATGCTGTTAGACTAGTTAGTGCCTGCCCTGATTGTTCAACATCAGCAATATTTACAATCAATGATATTGTTAAGCACCAGGAATGATGATGCACACATGAAACCCCATCACTTCAAAAGTGAAGGCAGGAGAATAAGGAATTGTTTCCTAACTGAGATACATAACTAGTTCATGAAAATTCCAGGTTCTCAAGACTGCTCTGGCCACCATCTGCTTGCGAGATCTGTCCAGCATCATATTTTCTGACTGAGTACAGGTGCAGACATTTCAAATGGTAGAGCTATAATGCATGATTCCTCCTTAAAGTGAACTTTTTTATGTTTAATACTCCCTTTGCAGTAAAATCCAGCATGTACAAATGTCCTTTGTTTATGTATAGCTTTAGAGTTGTTCCTTTTCTATGAAATTCATTTTTTGAAAGGTACCATCAATCACAGTTTCTGAATCAACTCAGGCCTTATTTTAAATCAATACATGAATAAATAAAGATGAAAGCAAAGAATCAAATTCAACTGTGCTGTGTTCTGGGGACAGGGCAGGTAAATTGAAGGGAAATACTGAGAATTCTCATTTTTTTATTATTAAAATCAGTTAGTCTGTCTCCATTACAAGTATATGTGGTAGTTAGGCATGACAGTGCACATGTGCGCTATCAGTTGCCAAGCCAGAAGCCAAGAGAGTGGCAAGTGCTCCCTTAGCATTACAAGTCACACTGAGTAAGAGACCTAGAACCCCTTCTGTGGTTCAGCTGTATTAGCCACATGGGTCTGGCTTTAGAATGAAAAATAGAAGGGACTACTGGGACCACTAATGATAGTTAGCTGAAGTTAAGAAATTAATAGCGATTAAAAAGAGCTAATATCAGTGGGGTGAAATCTTCTGGCAAGTGTTTTCTGAAAGCACAAAAAAAAAAAATGTGTTCCAGTGATAGCCAAGTCCATGCTTCAGCTGGACTTGTTCACATTAAAAAAAAAAAAAATTACCTAGCTGGTACTGGTTTTGAAGGCATGAAGGAGTCATGGAGAGCAGCTGAGGATTTACACTCTGAGAGGCCAGGGAAGGCCACTCATGACAGTATAGCCTCAGTTGCAGGTAATGGTCCAAGACTGAAGGAATCATGCAAAAATGTTAAGGCTTGGCACCATAAAGGGAGCCTTTGAGAGGCTATTGGTGAGGCCTAGTTGCAGTGGAAGACTCCAGTGTATTGGAGATGCTAATACAATGAGCTGACCACCAAGAAGAGCAGCAGCAGTGGAGTGGAGTCAACAAGAGGCTAGTGTGCTACAGAAGGAAGAGCTGGAGAAGTGATGCAAACATGATTGAGAACTCAGAAGATCATGTGTGGGTTTCAGACATTGGGACAAGAAGCAGCAATGTTGAACTTGCCTTGGAGAGCCCAAAGTTAGAGATGCCAGAGCCATGGAATACAAGCTGAGGAAAGCAGCCACAAAGAAAGAAGTTTGTTGCAGAAAACAAAGAAGAAATACATTGGAGATATGAAGAGTGGTTTTATATCAGACATATAAGTTTGTTTTTATAGTGTATTATGTTGATGAATTTCTGTATATTGAAGTATCCCTGGACTTGTTCACATTTAAAAAAAAAATTACCTAGCTGATACTGGTTTTGAAGGCATGAAGGAGTCATGGAGAGCAGCTGAGGATTTACACTGTGAGAGGCCACTGAAGGTCACTCGTGACAGTATAGCCTCAGTTGCAGGTAATGGTCCTAGATTGAAGGTATCATGCAAAAATGTTAAGGCTTGGCACCATAAAAGGAGCATCCCTGAGATGAAGCCTACTTGATCATGGTGGATGATAATTTTGATGAGTTCTTGGATTCATTTTGTGAGAATTTTATTGAGTATTTTTGCATCAATATTCATAAGTGAATTTGGTCTGAAGTTCTCTTTCTTTTTTGTTTCTTTTTGTGGTTTATGTATCAGAGTAATTGTGTCTTCATAGAACACATTGAGTAGTGTTCCTTCTGTTTCCATTTTGTGGAATGGTTTAAAGATTATTGGTACTAGGTCTTCTTTGAAGGTCTGGTAGAACTCTGCACTATATCAATCTTGGTCCTGGACTTTTATTGGTTAGGAGGCTATTAATGATTGCTTCTATTTCTTTAGGGGTTATGGGGCTGTTTTGTTTTAGGGGTTATGGGGATGTTTTACTTGATCCTGATTTAACTTTGGTACCTGAGATCTGTCTAGAAAATTGTTCATTTCATTCAGATTCCAATTTTGTTGAGTATAGGTTTTTGTAGTAGAATATAATATATTTTTTTTTATTTCCTCAGTTTCTGTTGTTATGTCTTCCTTTTCATTTCTGATTTTATTGATTTGGACACAGTCTCAGTGCCTTCTGGTAGTTTGGGTAAGGGTTTATCTATCTTGTTAATTTTCTTAAAGAACCAGCTCCTGGTTTGGTAGATTCTTTGTATAGTTCTTTTTGTTTCCACTTGGCTGATTTCAGCCCTGAATTTGCTTATTTCCTCTTTTTCAATCTATTTGCTTTTTTGTTGTTGTTGTTGTTGTTCTAAAGCTTTCATTTGTGCTGTTAAGCTGTTAGTGTATGCTCTTTGCAGTTTATTTTTGAAAGTACCCAGAGCTATGAGTTTTCCTCTTAGCACTGCTTTATGGCTTCATTTTAATTAAACTTTAAAAAGTCTTTAATTTCTTTCTTTATTTCTTCCTTGACCAAGTTATAGTTGAGTAGAGCATTGTTTAGCTTCCAGGTGTATGTAGGGCTTTTCATTGTTTTTGTTATTATTGAAAATAATCCTTAGTCTGTGGTGATCTGATAGGGTGCATGGAATTATTACAATAGTCTTATATTTGTTGAGGCCTGTTTTGTGACCAATTATATCATCAATTTTGGAGAAGGTATCATGAGCTTTTGAGAAGAAGGTATATTCTTTTGTTTTAGGATGAAATATTTTATAAGTATTTGTTAAATCCATTTGTTTCATAAGTTCTGATTGTTTCACTATGTCTCATTTTAGTTTCTGTTTCCAGAATGTGTCCATTGATGAGAGTGGGGTGTTGAAGTCTCCCACTGCTATTGTGTGGAGTGCAATGTGTGTGCTTTGAACAACCATTTTTCCTTAATATATCTTAATTTCAATGGATCAATTACCCAATAAAAAGACACAGACTAACAGACTGGATATGTAAATAGGACCTAACATTTAATGCATACAGGAAACCCAGTTCGTTGAAAAAGACAGACACTACCACAGAGTAAAAGGCTGAAAAACAATTTTCCACACAAATGGTCTCAAGAAACAAGCTGGAGTAGCAATTCTAATATCAAATAAAATCAACTTTCAACCTAAATTTATCAATAAATACAAGGAGGGACACTGCATACTCATAAAAGATAAAATATACCAAGATGAACTCTTAATTCTGAACATCTATGCTCCAAATGCAATGGCACCCACATTCATAAAAGAAACTTTGCTAAAGTTCAAAGGCAAGGAAGAAAGGAAGGAAGGAAGGAAGGAGGGAAGGAAGGAAGGAAGGAAGGGAGGAAGGAAGGAAGGGAGGGAGGAAGGAAGGAAGGAAGGAAGGAAGGAAGGAAGGAAGGAAGGAAGGAAGAAAAAAAGAAAGGAAAACCCTTAAATCTTATTTTTTATCTAAAATAAGTAGTTTTATTTCCTCAATTTATTTCAGGAATCAGTTCACTAACAGAAACTGTCTAAAATATGTCATTATTATAATATGCAAACTTGTATTCTGAAAATGTTCTTACCCAATAATCCTAGCAAAATAAGCCCACGTGCTTTTTTTCTAATTGGAAAGCACATTTAGCTCTTGTGATGTATGTATTTTTAGGGACTGACAGAAGATAAACCTATTCTTTATTTTAGAGAAAAGCACATAAGAGGAATATTGTGTATATGAGAAGTTAAAACAGCCTCTGGTTTTCTGGTCTTGTGAAATCAAATTGAGATGGTAAAACTCAATGACTATGTTTTTGCCCAAAGCATGTGAAGATACTAACAGCATCCGTGAGAGAAAACAGCTTGGTTTCATCACTTTGTTCTCTTGCTCTCAATCACACTTATGAGGAACTTCAGAGGAGCCTTAGCCTGGAGCCCAGTATGGTTTGCAGGCTGTTGAAAGCACAGTAGGATTGTGTTCACATTAAACCTGGGGCACATACTCAACAGGATAAAAGACTTTCTAGAACCTTGTTTTATTTTAAAAGATACATTGAGCTCTCAGCTTATAGTTAACCTGAATAAATTCATGTGATATTCCCGAGTCAAGGTTTTAGATCCCAGAGCTTCTGTGCGTATTAGCATATACTTAAACAAATATATAAATGGAGTGTTTATTTGTTATGTAAAAATACATAGGAGCACGAAGTGACATCACTTTGATCTTATAATATTGTTTATGCTTATATATCAATTGGCAATAAATATAAAATTGATATGCCATCTTTACTTTTTGAACCTTAGTGCAATTATTATACTCATAACCACCTAGAGGAAGCCTCCAGTAGTAGTGGTAATTAGTAACATTGTTTTATATACTGTTCTGTGTACATTATGATGGATCCAAACCTATTCTTACTGAAGTTGATGAAAAAAATATAAAAGCAATTGAAAAGAAATATTTTAGCAGGGAGAGGATTATTTTCTATCTGGATATAAGGGTCATATTGATTTAGTCCCAGGCTAGACCACTAAATTAGCAATGAGTATCTTATGGAAAATTGTTCTCATCTAATTATTTATGATATTACACTCTTCTACTACAGCACATTTATATTCAGAATATGCCTCCATATCTATGCTTTTGTGATGCTGCTCTTTATTGCTTGCTTAATAAAATCACCCTAGAAACAAGCACAGCAGACTAAGTAAGCAAGTACTCACCATGAAAATGACTTGGAAAGTCAATCTCTATTCATGCTGCAGGCCAGATGACTCTAATCATACATGCATCTGTGATGACAAAAGGTGGGAATGCCTGTGGACTCAGAAGAATTCATCGCAAGAAGAATCTAAAAACTCATACAATATACCATAGAATGCAAGCAGGTATGAAAGTTAATGTTTGTACATTGGAAATATTTTAACAAGATGTGAAGATTTTAGTAGCTCATAAAGGTAAGTATCTTGTATGTAGAACAAGGTGTATAAATATATGGAATTAGCCAGATTAAATAATAGTGGTTCTATTTCTAAGCCTATTCTAGGAAACAAAGCTACAAGTTCTAAGCAGGTCAGTTACTAGTGAGTCTCTGAAATAAAATAATGAACCAAGCGTTAAAAGACTCTAATCCCATATTGGTACATCGTACAGAGGAGTAAGAAAAATGCATGCCTATAGGGTGCAGATGAACTGAAACTTCCAATCCCAGTAACAAGAAACTTGAGAAGGGTTGATGGATTTAATTCCTGGTAAACATCATAGAGAATAAATTTGTTACAGAAAGAAAATTATAATCACTAAACTTAAAGTACTTTCTGTGATGTGCCTTAAAATTATGTACAATTTGGTGTTTTCCAGTTGAACATTAATTAAGGGAAATGAAAATCACTTACAAAACAATGCTTCTGTAATCTATCAGACTACAGAATAAAAATTAAAAGCACAGAGGGACTTCTTTTATATGAATGTACCTAAGATTAGAACATAGGAAAAGATGAAAATGAGAGATATTTAAAAATCATACTCCTATGACTGTCATATTGTCGCAGATTTAGAGAACAAAACATTTAAGTCTGTAAACAAGGCTTTTACCACAGATTTCCAGGAGTGCCATGGAAATGAAAATATAAATTTCTCAAAAGAGCTAAGGAAAGGAGAGAGGAGCTGTGCAGAGCATGCATGCTAACTGGGAAGTGAAAGACCCAATAGTTTAGTAGTACAAGACACAGGATTGGGTGTGTTTTTCAGCAATCCTCTTTTATGTTAGAAAATTGAAATGTATATTGGTTAATATATTCATCAAGATATTGTCACATCTGAACAATAAGTTTGATACTCTATTCCCAGTCACTGTTATAGGGAATGCCTCCTAAAATATATGTGTGCATATGGTTAAAAATATTTGAGTGTCTGAAACAGTAATAGCGAGCAAAAAAAAAAGCATGAAAAATCAATTTTTATCTACTAAAATAAATCTCAAGAACATCAACTACGGACACAGAAAGCATCAAAGAGACTATGTAAAATTTGTGTTAAGGGTTCACACTAAGGATATAAGTGACAGCAATACAATCATAACATATGTTTGATCCTCAATACACAAAATAGGACTAAACCACCAACCAAAGAGTACACATGGAGGGACCAATGGCTCCAGCTGCATATGTAGGAGAGGATGGCCTTGTTTGACAACAATTGGAGGAGAGGCCCTTGGTGCTGTGAAATCCCAATGCTCCAGTATAGGGGGACTCCATGACAGGGAAGCAGGAGTGGGAAGGTTGGTGAGCACGGGGAGGGAGGTATAGGGGAATTTCATAAGGGAAACTAGGAAAGGGGATAACATTTGAAATGTAAATAAAGATGATATCTAATAAAAAGGTAAAGAGCTCCTGAGAGGGAAATTTATGATAAAATGAAACTTTCAAGTACTCTGATTTGTCCTTTTTTTTTCCCCTGAGGAATTATTGTATCTTACTACATGCATGGGTTAGCAAGTTTTGAAGACAGAGCTAAGGTAATCACAGAGAAATTGATTCAGAACAACATTCTTGTTGACCTATTGAATTGCTTAATCTCAAATCACACACACCTCATATTATCTGTTCTGTGATCTTACAATCAAACAAAATCTGATCATACTGGCTGATGTTTTTCAAACTTTATATTTTCCTGACTATATTACAATCACTGCTAAGTGAGTTGTTATTTACAATAGTACATTGAATTTAAAATTCTTATGTAAGAATGATAGGAGGTAGGAAGAAGTGTGGGAGAGAGAATAGATACATGATATTGGTGATTATTTTAAGGTATATAATACAAGGACATGGCCGGGCAGTGGTGGTACATGCCTTTAATCCCAGCACTTGGGAGGCAGAGGCAGGCAGATTTCTGAGTTCAAGGCCAGCCTGGTCTACAGAGTGAGTTCCAGGACAGCCAGGGCTATACAGAGAAACCCTGTCTCAAAAAAAAAAAAAAATACAAGGACAAGAATATATCTGCTTATGTTGTTAAAAAAATAGTGAGTCTCTAGTTTAGTTGGACCAATAGCCATTCTCTCAGTCTGCTCCATTCCCATGTAAGAGACAAGATACTTTTTGGGTCAAAAGTTTTCTAGATGGGTCAGTGTCCATATTGTTTCACTGGGGTTCCAGCCTGGCTACAGTGGGTTGCCTCTTTATTGCCCAGTGCTCTGAGTCACAGATAAGGTCAAGTCCATTGATCCTCATGTGCCTCCATAACCCCAGGTCTCTGGTCCACATTCTTGAGATCCATTCATTCTTATGGCCATCTGGCCATCTCTCATGTCCCTCCCCAGACATATCCACCCCATGTGCCAACACCAATCCCTGACACTATTAATGATATGTTATGCTTGCAGACAGGATTTAACGAGGCTGTCTTCTGAGAGGCTACATGCCATAGCTAACTAAGACAGATGCAGAGACCCACAGCCAGATAATAGATGAAGCTCTGGGAACTCTTATGGAAGAGTAGGGAGAAGGATTGAAGCCCCAAATGGTATAGAAAGTCCATAGAAATACCAATAGAGTCAAAGAAACTGAAACATTGGTGCTCTTAGAGACTGAATCCCTAACTAAATGTACTTATAAAGCAGACGTGCAGCTTGCTATTCACATGGGTCCTGAAAAACTGAAGCAGGTCAATCCCAGAAAAACTGTTGCCTGTATGTGGGATATGCTCTTCTTGTTGGGCTGTTGTATCTGGCCTCAGTGGGAGAGGATGTGCCTAAATCTGCAGAGACTTGATGTGCCAGCATGAGGATATGGGAAAGGACACCCCAGAGCAACCCTCTCAGAGGAGAAAAGGAGGATCAAGGAGGGACTGTGGGAATTAGTAAGTCGGAGTGGGAGTAGTGATAGGCATTTAAAGTAAATACATAAAAATCAGAAGGGAGAGGGAAGCAAAAGAGCAAGAAAGAAAGAGGAGGGAAATAGGAAGCTGTGTAGGAAAGCTGGAGGTGCAGCATCATTGACACACATGTCAAGATGACACTATATTGGCTGAAGTCAGCTTCCTTTAATCTGAGTGTGTTCACATTTCCAGTTACAATGTTAGCTACTTGCTGTGAAATAAAGAGATAATTTACATCTTCACCATTACATGATGGCAAGCTATAGCTTTTTCTGATCGTCATAAAAACTCAAAGCCATTCTTAACCTAAGAGATTCATCAATTCCTTTTGAAGGTGAGTTGTAAACATAGAGCAAAACTTCATTAATTAAAGTAATTGAAGGGGAAGGTTTCTTTCTTTTTCTTTTTGTCAGTCTGGAAAGTAGGTTGTCAAAACTTGCCTAAGGTAATTACTTCCGGATTTAGTCTAAAAATTTAATTTGAAGCATGCAATTAGCTCATTGTTTCTATGGATATCAATACTTTTAAGATGTAACAAAATTATTAAATGATTTCTATATTCTACTCGTACCCAAGTGACACCAATAAGCTTCCAAAAGCTTAAGATAAGTAAACACTTGGAGGCTCAGATTATTCATCTGTAAAATGGTATGGGTTTTATAGTTTTAAAATCCCATTCTGTAGCTAACCAGTATTGTTCTATGTAGTTTCTGTCTATGAAAACTTTAAATTAGTTTCAGGAATTATTTGGGATTTCTCTAAATGACTCCTTGTCTTTCCATTAGACTGAAAAAAAAAAAAACATAAAAAAGAAAGCCTTACATGCTGATAATTTAGCAAGACTCAGCTCAGGTGTATTATCCAGCTCAGGCCACATTTTTGCTTTTAGGCCTATGGAATGATGGAACATTAAAGTGTAGAACAGGGTAGAAATGTCTTCTCACCTCCCAGTAGCAAGAGAATAGAGATATAAGTAAAGGGGTCACATTTTCAAAAGCTCTACAAAGTATGGCATATCTAACAGGAAGAAATCCCATGGGTCTTAGCTTCCAACCATACTCCCATGAATGCCCTGTAGTGAGGACACACATTCAACTCAAGACCCTTTGGGAAACAATCATTATCCAATAATATCATCTATCTCTCTGGTATCTAGTCATGTCACATGACATGATTTTTTTATACAAGAAATTTATATCAACAACTAAACTCTGCTTACCTAAGCTACCTAGATATAAAAGAATTAGAAATTAAAGTTATTGTTATATTTTATAAATGTTATCATTACCTGAACATTTATCTCTAATTTTATAGCCAATATGTAATCTTAACAATAAAGTATATCTCACACATTAATGAGGGAAAGAACGAATGAATAAAGATGAGGGTGAAATGTGAATGCAGACATAAATCTCAAGCAATTTAAATGTGTTAAGAACTATTAATTTTATTTTCAATTACATTTTCATTACTTTCAAATTTTCATACCATAGATTTTGATCCTATTGTCTCTTTCAACTCTCCCTAGATCCTACCAACCTTCCTACCTTTGCAACTTCATATTCTTCATCCAAAAACAATTACACAAAAGAAAGAAAAAAAACACCCCTAAAAACCAAAGACAAATCACTATACCTTAAAGAAAACAGAACAAATAAATAAAAACAACAACAACAACAAACAAACAAACAAACAAACAAACAAAAAAGACAAAAAAAAAAGAAAAAAGAAAATGTACACACAGGAAATAGAAATCGTTTTTTATTGTTGGTCAACTAGAGCATGCGGTGTGTCCTATGTTTAGTGTCACTCCACTAGAGAAAATTTATTTTCCTTTTCCAGAAGATATCAATTTAAAATACCTTCTTGATGAAGAATTGGGTGTGAATCCACTTCCCATTATTCCTGAAGGGATTTGCCTGGCTCAAATTTTTGTAGATCTTTGTGACCACAGTACCTGTGCATTCATATTTTGTAAGCTTTATTGTGTCTCTCCTATTCCTCATAGATTGCTGAACCTTGAAGGAAGGATTTGAGGAAGACATACCTTTTAGGGCTGAATGCTGTAAGGTCTCTAATTGTCTGCCCATTGTCCATTCGCCTTCCTCAGCACTAGGACTCACTCTGCCTTGAACCTGTATAAGTCTTTAAGTGCTGCTACAGTTTCTCTGCAGCCATAGGCTCATCTATCCATATATTATTCCTGGAAGTCACCATTACCTAGTCATCAATCATATCCAGCTATTATATTTCTCCCTGCTCTTTTAAATGTGAGAGCATTGAGGAAAAGGGACCATGGTACCATGCAAAGTGATAGAGCATTAGCTGAGATCTACATCCTGATGTATAAGCTGAAAGAAATATTTGCTCTGGCATGGGATTTTGTAAACTCAAAGTTCAACCTCAGTAAAATCCTCCAACAAACCACACCTCCTAATCCTTGTAATCCTCTCAAATAGTTCCATTGCCTTTTGACTAAGCATTAAAATACATGAGCCAATAGGAGCTACTCTTGTTCAAGTTACTAAAATGCTCAAGAGTAGTATAGCTGGAACTTGTGTTTAGATCAAATTATAACTATTTGAAGACCTTCCATATTGGTTTTCATATTGACTGAGCCATTTGCATGCCATGAGCAACGAACATCCATCTTCCCTACTTCCTTGCCAGACTATACTATCGTGTGTGTGTGTGTGTGTGTGTGTGTGTGTGTGTGTGTGTGTGTGTGATCTTGTTCATTCACCCGGGATAAAATGTAATCTCAAAGTCGTTTTCGTTGTTGTTGTTGCTTCTTTGACTGGTTTTAGTTTTTTGCATATTCTAGATAATAACAATCAATGATATGTATAATTTTGAACTAAATGTCCTCAATTCTAGAGTTTTCCAGTGTTTAAATGGAATATTTTAAGGTTCATATTTCATTTATTAGTTGTTAGTTTTAAAGCCTTTACCTTAGTGGTGGTGTTCAGACTGTCCATTCTACTGTCCATGAGTTCAAGGTTATTCCATAATTCTCTTCCATAAGATTTAGGGTATCCGTGGACTTGAGTTTTATGCAGGGCAATAGCTATAGATCTATTCTTACATTTTTTACATAGGGCTAACAAATTGGACCAACATCGTTGTTTCCTTATGTCAACATATTTGTTTTCAGTATGATTGGAAAATATCACATACATGCAAGATTCCTGAAAAGCCTATTCAATATTTTCAGTGACTAAGAATGAAACCTTGTAAAACATCAAATAAGTGAAAAATTGAATATTTCCAGCACCACAGAATCCTTCCTTGTGCCCTTTCAGATGCAACATTCAAGTTATCTAAGGCAAATAGTCATTACAATAGCAATTTTGGCTGTAATTCTCGTGTTTCATTCACATGTCTGACAGGAATGACTGTATCAAGATAGCAGAGTGATGAGATAATCTTGTTGCCATAGAAGTCTTGCTTCTAAGCCTGGAAACAGGTATTCTACCTCCTCATCCTTTACCTTTTCAGATCCTTTCCTTTCCATTCATCTTTAGGAAATCTATGAAGTTACAGTC
This sequence comes from Mus minutoides, assembly GCA_902729485.2. NCBI lineage: Eukaryota > Metazoa > Chordata > Mammalia > Rodentia > Muridae > Mus > Mus minutoides. The sequence goes on from LR751289.1 coordinate 66,721, forward strand.
ACCCTCTGCTCTCTGAACAACATGTACTCTTATTTAAATGCGTAGATGGATAGAGCTTCTTGTCAGATCACTGTAATTTCAATGTTAGTTCTTTTGTATGTCATTCTTCATGTACCTAATAACTATAGCAACCACAATAAAGTTCCACCACAATGCCCCTCCAACACTAGGTCATCCTTGAACAGCTGCCATTACTGATCACCACAATATTTTCTGGAATCACAACTGTGTACATGATTCCTTAGGATACACACCCTCTTCCACATTTGTCATTGGATTCCTGTTCACTTATTCATTCTCACGATTACATTACACATTTAAATGGTCCAATTATCCAAAACGCTCTCATTCTCCACAGCCTGCTTCTGTATACCTTCTTTCTTTCATCTATCAAATGATTACTCCCTATTTTATTTTATCCAATTTTGACAAAATTGCAACTATAGTTTAATTACATCTCTGATTTCTTTCTGTATGGAACTCAGCAATGCAGATTGTGAATAAAGAAGATGCATATTTTTAAAATAAATAAACAAAAACCTAAAGTGTCTTTTTAGGGTGATGGATTACCAACCATATGCATTTCACCAACCAACTCCCTTGTGACCCTAAGTATTATTCACTTCTTGTCTTCTCTCATATTCCTTTCAACATTTTCTATATCATTTACACTCTTTCCAAATATTTTTTTGTATTTTAAATTCTATCACCATTAAAGAACATTACTTAACTCCCACTACTCCCTATATTTTTAATGGCAACAATCATATAAACTTAATGTAACTCATGCTGCCTACAATGATGACCTAGTTATGTACTTAACTTAATTCCAGTTGAACATTCTTAATACTGTATCTTACCTACTCAGACTTCTACTGGACTAACAACTCTGTACATTTCCTGGTTTATTACAATTTTCTTTCCAATATATTATCATAATCAGCATTAACATATTTAAAACAGGTTTACATCAAGTGAAATATTTAGACCTCTCTTTAATATTCTGGCTCATCTTTGTAGAAATACAAACGTAAATGAAGAATTTCTCCAATAAAAATAAAAAAATAAAAACAAAAATAAAACAAAAAAACAAAAAAAATTATCTAAAGAATAATTTCAATTTCACATTCTTTACCTAACTATATATTTACTCTAATTATTTAACCAAAGCAATTCACATCACATCAGCAAGGTAATTCATGATTTTACTAAATTGTATCACATATGCCATTTGCCAAAATCAGAATTGCCTACCAGTGACATCTACCTTCTACTTGACAGTCTTCTTTTTTGGTTTCTCTCCTAGAATACAGATAGATTTCTCTACATCTGTCCTCTTTGGTAATTCTTTTCGCCAAGCATTTGTCACTGGAATGCTTTTAGGACTATATGCAGGTATAAAGTTAGATGATACCTTTTCCCATTTAAATTCAGTGGTGTAAAAATCTTATACATGATGACCACTATAATCACACAAGATTACATTGTCAGCTCAGGTTTATATGATCCAAATGTTCCCCCCTCACCAGAATGAGTCTGGGATTGGGACAATCTGGGAACAGGATCCAGGGTCTCGTGCAAGTTAATCATGTACTCTTTCCTCAAACTGTATCAACAAATCCCTATCTGATAGTTATTAGATGTCTCTTAATGAGTCAGTGACTAAGATGGTAAGTATCTATAAATTCAATGAGAATGCTCATGCCAACTAAACAACATCTCTAACTTGAAGAAAACTTCTCATCTGTAACACACTTTGACAACGGTACACCACACACCGTTTGTCAGGTCTAGAATGACATTATTGAGCAATGGATGAATGTATGTGAGTAGGCCATGGAATATGCAAAGTATTTAATAATTTCAGTAAAATATCAGATTTGACATCTTATTTAAAACTCAATAACATGTATCATTTGAAGTCCATGCTTATTTTCTAATTAGTTAACTACCAGATTTGCAGAGAGTGGGTGTGTTCTGTGTTGGTGCATGATCAAAGTAGCTAGTTGATCATTTTCACACCAATTTCTCTAGGAGAACAAATGCCTAGTTTCAAAATACTCACTTTGAAAAATTAAAAAGAGCGAGAATATGAAATGAGAGGTGTAAGTTCCTTCTCTTTTAATTTGGATGTAGAAGCAAATATCTAATTTCAAAACCAGGGAACTAAGTAGTGGTCATGGAAAGTTAAAGTGATTAAAGCCGGGAGGGTAAGCAAATTGATAAGGATTAAATGTTGGGATAGTTAACCAAATGCTGTTAAATATGTTCTGTGTTCTACAACAGAAAAAAACTAAAAGGCAAAATAGTTTTACAATGCAAGGGAATTGGAAGAACTGAGTTCGAAGCTCCAAACCATTTAACAAGTAATGACTATTTGGGAGATAGAATGCCAATTACTCATGTGATCGTCACATATTGCACAAATGGACCAAGTCATCACTTGATCTTACACAAGCACATATGGTTTTGTGTCTTTAAAATAGTTTTTGAAAAATAAATAATGACAGAAAGAGATCAAGTTAGAGATGATATTGGGTATACAAAAGTTTATAGGACTTTTTAATTTTTTGTTTCACTAACAGTTGGATGGGCATATGTTGAGAAGTTTTCTAGTTTGTGATTCTCCTATTTAATATTGAAATGAGCTCTAGAGTAGATAAATGACTTTGAATGTAAAATTTATGATGAAAAAGTTGGCTTTCTTTATGAAATATATTTGTTCCTTCTAATTGTGTTTTTCTGAATTTCTTTGAGGAATTTATTCATTTTCTCCCAATTTTTTGTTGTGATTTTCTAAATTACTTAAAGGTATTCATTTCCTCTTTAAGGGCCTTGCCTCTTCAAAAGTTGGTTTTGAGGTAACTCAGCATGTACTCTAGTAGGACAGCTGGGCTCTGCTTGTGACATACTTCTCTGGCTATTGCTTATGTTCTCATGCTATTCTCCAGGCATTGGGTTTGCGGTAATTATAGGTGTAGGTGCCTGCCAATTTTAAAATTTGTCTTTGTTAAATGGGTGGGTTTTGTTGTTGTTGTTGTTGTTGTTGTTTTCTTTTATTGGATATTTTCTTTGTTTACATTTCAAATGTTATCCCCTTTCCAGTCTTCCCTCCAGAAGCCCCATCTCATTCCCCATCTATCCACCCACCCACCCACTCACTCCTGTCTTCCCGCCCTGGCATTCGCCTACCTTGGGGCATCGAACCTTCTCAGGCCCAAAGGTTGCTTCTCACACTTTTGTCCAACAAGGCTATCCTCATTTTTTTTTGTGGGTTTCTGTTTATTCTCTGATCTGGACTAACTGACCCGCAGTCCTGGTAGCCAGAGAGTCCTCTGATCCAGTAGGGTGTCTGAACTGGAGTTCTGGGGACCTGCAGGGTTCTTGGTGCTCCCAGTGCCTCTGAGGTCCAGGGAACAGGTTTGGTCTCTGGTAGATCAGAGGACTTCAGATGGAGTTTTGTGGAGAGTATTGTGATAAGAATGAAGGGCTTGGAGCTGCTTCTGGGGGAGGCTGTGCTGCTCTGAGGGAGTATTGGCAATCTGCCAGTGGAGGAAAAAAGGCAACCATTTGTTTGCTCTCTTGATAGGAAATACCTACCATTTGTTTACATAAAGGCATACTGTAGAACCCTTCTGTCCCCAGTGTTTGTAACCAGAAGGGAGGTGAAGCTTGATCAGAGACATTTGAACTCCATGAAAGTATGCTCTTGAAATGAAATTGGCATTTAAAAATTTTTAAAGCAATTTAAATTAAGATGTGTCTAGTTTTTCTTCATTGAGTTTTACCATGAAATGAATAAATATCCTTTTATTAATGAAAAGACATTTATGGAAGATACAATGACCTCCATGGGGCTGTTAGCAATCTTTAATTCATTTTTTTGAGACACAATTTTATAACTTATTCTAAGAAAAAAGTGAACCATTGCAATACATTATAAATCGATGGGAACAAAAAGCTATCACATATACTAATTTAATTTATATATGCATCCCTTTTACTGAGTAAGAAAGCTATGATTTTGATGCAATGAAAATTTAATTATGTGTTATAAAAATAAATATGTGAAAACACTATGTAATTAATGAAGTTTGATAATCTCACCTCCAAATACCGAAAAATCACATAATTTAAAATTTGAATAAAATGACACATAGTTTACAGGAGCAGAAGCTATTTGAATGTACTTGGTATAAAACAAACAAATAATGACAGTGAATAAATTAAAATGTTGACTTGCATAGACACTTTTAGTAATCCTTCAGTCTATTTCATTAAATATTGGCTAAGAGGACTTGCTTATGGCCAATTTCAGAGGGTTAAAAATAAAACAACCTACTTTTACAGTTATTGTGTATGACCCTGATTTGTGTCTAATATACAACAGTTCATGAAATTTTATAAACTGCTCCAAGCTGTGCACTTCCTTCTTTTCTCTTTCACTCTTCTGTCCTCTCTCTGTCTCTTACTCTTTCAATTTTTCTTCCTGATATTAGTAGTTGTTGCATCCTGGAAGTAATGTAATCTCTGAATCTATTTCCTAAAGTACCCATGAAAATTAAAATATTTGATAAATTATAGCAGTGCTTGGCACATAGGAAAAAGGAAACCATTGTTAGTCATCATTTCTATGGGTTTGAGTTTGCTATCCAAAATTTGTATGGATATATTTTTATACGACTGTCTACATGAGTATAAAATGCATTCATGATGCTTAAAAGATATTAAAACTTGATAACCTGGTTTTTCCCCGAGAACACTCAGTGGGTAAGACCCAACTATATGCAAACATGACAATTTAAGTTCAGTCTCTGTTACTTATTCATGTTTCCAAGACATGCATAAGACAATAAGCACTTACATACACAAAATAACTAACTAACTTACTAACTAACTAACTGCCTACCTACCTAAATAAATAAATGCATAAATGCAGAAATGCATAAATGCATAAATAAATGCATAAATAAATAAATAAATAAATAAATAAAATCTCTTTGATGTCTTTTCTTCTCCTTTCCTTTCCTTTCCTTTCCTTTCCTTTCCTTTCCTTTCCTTTCCTTTCCTTTCCTTTCCTTTCCTTTCCTTTCCTTTCCTTTCCTTTCCTTTCCTTTCCTTTCTTGGTTTTGCATAATTTTCTTTAGGTTCTTTATTTCTGTTAGCAATGTTAGCATATCTTTTGTCAAGTTTATTTCTAAAAATGTCATAGTTTGAATGGTGTGCCAATTTATGTGATTATTATTCTAATGAAGATTTAGCCTAGAAAATAAAATATAGAATATATAAATAGCTATAATTCTAAAAACTTATTTTAATTGTTATAAATAATAACTACTATGATTTACTGTCATTCATTTAAAATGGATAGTCATATTTAAATATCAGCTGATCCATTTTAATCATTGAGACTAACTAATTATTTTATATTTTAATTTATATTGTAATTTTATGGTGTTGTGTGTCACACTGTGATAAGTTGTGAATGAATTTCTACTTCAGACTTGGAAAAACAAACAGACTAAAAAGAATCCATCCAAATTCAGTATAGTTAACAATTCAGATTCTATACCAGAGTATAGATAACTTAAAGATAGCTGTATCCTTGAAAAATCCATATCAGTAAAGGTGACAATTCAAGTAAATGTATATTTGGACGTAAAGGCAGATTATTTAGTGAAAGAATTCCTGTCTCCAACAATGGTTACTACATCTGTAATCTTATGAATAGCTTTGTAAATTTTGTAAATTTCAGGTGTTTGCTGAAACTTGTGGTTTCAGTTAAGTTCCTGAGTCTTGGCATTTATGTTTCCATCTTGTTATATGTTATTTATAATTCTTATACTTTCGAGATGATTAAAAGAAAGTGCATAAGGAAATTGGTCTGAAGTTCTCTATCTTTGTTGTGTCTTTATGTGGTTTAGGTATCAGAGTAATTGTGGCTTCATAGAATGAATTGGGTAGTGTACCTTCAGATTCTATTTTGTTGAATACTTTGAGAAGAACTGGAACTAGGTCTTCTTTGAAGGTCTGATAGAACTCTGCACTAAACCCATCTGGTCCTGGGCTTTTTTTGGTTGGGAGACTATTAATGACTGCTTCTATTTCTTTAGGAGATATAGGGCTGTTTAGGTCATTAATCTGATCCTGGTTTAACTTTGGAACTTGGTATCTGTCTAGAAAGTTATCCATTTCATCCAGATTTTCCAGTTTTTTGGAATATAACCTTTTGTAGAAAGATCTGATGGTGTTTTGGATTTCCTCCGGATATGTTGTTATGTCTCCCTTTTCATTTCTGATTTTGTTGATTTGGATGCTATCCCTGTGCCCTCTAGTTAGTCTGGCCAAGGGTTTGGCTATCTTGTTGACTTTTTCAAAGAACCAGCTCCTGGTTTGATTGATTCTTTGGATAGTTCTTTTTGTTTCCACATGGTTGATTTCACCTCTGAGTTTGATTATTTCCTGCCATCTACTCCTCTTAGGTGACTTTGCTTCCATTTATTCTAGAACTTGCAGATGTGCTGCCAAGCTACTGGTGTAACTTTTTCCATTTTTTTTTTTTTTTTTTTTTTTTTTTTTTTTTTTTTTTTTTTTTTTTTTTTTTTTTTTTTTTTTTTTTTTTTTTTTTTTTTTTTTTTTTTTTTTTTTTTTTTTTTTTTTTGTAGAAACTCAGAGCTATGAATTTACCTCTCAGGAATGCTTTCATGTACCCTATAGGTGGAAGAATAACCATGAACTAACTAGTACCCCCTGAGCTCATGTCTCTAGCTGCATATATAGAAGAGGATGGCCTAGTTGGCTATCATTGGGAAGAGGGGCCCCTTGGTCATGCAGACTTTATATGCCCCAATACAGGGGAATGCCAGGGCCAAGAAGTGGGAGCGGGTGGGTAAGGGAGCAGGGCCAGGAGGGGTGAGGTTATAAGGACCTTTCTGGATAACACTTGAAATGTAAATGAAGAAAATATCTAATAAAAGTTGGAAAAAAATAAGTGAAAAAAAAAGAAAGTACAAGTAAAATGTCAACATTTATCTAATTAATCACAATATTTTACATTTTCCACTTGAGGATCTGTGCCCTTTTACCCCCCCACACACACAAAAAAAGACAGATCCATACAACATCAGATGGATAAGCAGTGGGATTTTGTTAACAGCCGTAACTAGAAAGCTTCTTAGTAATTATGTTCAGAACCATCTCAAACACATACTAAAGTTATCCTCAGAAAACACGATTATATTTGGGTAACACGAGGAAGGATATGAAATCAACAGAATTATGGTGACAGGAGGAGACAGGAGAATGGAAAACTATCTTTCATCCCAGAGTGAGACTGAACCTCCATCTTCTGAGTATCACGAAGACTATGACATTTAACGACAAACTCTGTAAGGTTTATTGGCATACAGCTACTATTCTTTTCATGTATAGATATTTTATATAAAAATAAAATGACCTATAGTTTACACTAAACACATCCTGCAGACTGTCCCTGTAGACTAGAGTTTTACCTTATTAATTTTAATTCCATCATGTGCCACCATTGATAAAATGGCATCAAACTGCAGCAAAATATAATTAGTTATTGAATAAATAATGCTTTGTGGAACCTGCACCCTCACTTGGATGTTTGTTTTGTTGTTTTCAGCATAGTTTTTTTTTTTCAAAATCCTTATATTTAATCCTAAATTAAAGTACCGTTAATAAAATCTGCAACTCTACTTCATAAAATGGCTAGGCTTGAAATATTTGTAAACACTGAAACCATGAATGAATCTTGGTTTGGTCTTAAACGAAGTTTCTAACTGTCTGGGGAAACTCCTCAGGTTCCTGAAGAGCACAGTAGAAAACTGTATGTCCTGTATATATGCTGCAGTACTAACAATATCTCCTCAGGTTACAAGGATGGTGGGAATTTAGCAAGACCTTTCTTTATTTGACCATGACATGAAGATTCAGAAGAAATCAACTTCATAAAACAGACACAACTAACTTCAGCCACCAATAGGTTGTTGTATTCCCTTATTAATGGCCTTCTCTCCCACTTGTTTCTCTGCTGTTTCCCACTCAAGCTTACAATGGCAGAAATTGTAAAGACTATGAAGATGTTATCACTCTATTCATAAATTCATGCTAGAAAAACATAGATCAAATATAGCATATAGAAATAACTCGAACAAAAGGAAAGATGCTGCCAGGTGCTACATTGCACATGGAGACATATGGGAAAATTTATTGAACGTTGGTGCAAGAGGAATTCTAGGTACTTGATGGTTTCTTAAGGATTCTGGAAAAAGTCCCTCAGTTGTGATGTCAGCCATCAAAATGACAACAGAGGCTCAGACCCATCTGAAGCGTCCAGATGGAGTGTCATGGAGGATGAGCATCCTCACTGCCCTTTACTCCTCACTAAGCCTGTGTCTATGAAAGATAAATGTGCTCTTGTTTCATATGGGCTTAAAAGGTTTCAAAGCTATTTGAGTTTGTGCAGCTACTTGAAGCTATTTCGAAAAGTCTTTTCTCCACATGCGTAACATGAAAAGAAGCATACCAATTACTAGTTAGACTAGTTAGTTAAATGTTTGTTTGTTTGTTTGTTTGTTTGCTTGCTTGCTTGCTTACTTGCTTGCTTTATGTATTTATTTACTTATTCATTTATTGTTTGGAGAGCATCTTCCCAAGACTCTTTTCTGTTCTTGACTTACCCAGATTTCAAAGTGCCGAGATTACAGGAGTGAAGCCTATACCTTTCCTAATACTTCAAACTTACTCTTAACAGCTGGAAGAAAATAGCAGTTTGCAATAATTTAAGCCTTTATAACTGGGGTATGAGGACTCAATTCAAAGTGAATTACAACTCTCAAAATGACATAAAGTGTTTTACTATTTTAATATATATTAAATTAAGATATTTTATATAAAATTTATAAAATACACACACACACACACACACACACACACACACACACACACACACACACATATATATATATATATATATATATATATATATATATTCACTGAGAGCTGAGGTGTTCATTTTGTATTTTATTTTATTTTTATTTGGGAGTAAGATATCTGCCATTTGTTTTTACCCATTTTATATTTATTTATTAAAATTCACTGTTAAGCCAGGCATGGTGCACACACCTTTAATCCCAGCACTCGGGAGGCAGAGGCAGGTGAATTTCTGAGTTCGAGGCCAGCCTGGTCTACAGAGTAAGTTCCAGGACAGCCATGGCTACAGAGAAACCCTGTCTCAACAAAACAAACAAACAACAACATCAAAAAATTCACTGTTAAACTATACTTAAATTCAAGTTATAAACTTCTTTCTTGTCCAGAAATACATGAGTGAATGATGATTTTCTCTAACACTTTATACTGTGTCTAGAGTTAGTTATAGTGATACAGAGATTTTACTAGCTAATTTTTTGTCAACTTGGTACAGCTAGTGTCATTGTACATGAGGAAATAGCAATTGAGAAAATGTCTCTGTAAGTTTAAGCTGTAGTCAGGCCTATAGATCATTTTTAAAATTAATGATCAATGGGGAAGGCCCAGTCCATTGTGTGGGACTACCTCTGTGCAGGTTGTCTTGGGTTCTATAAGAAAGTAGAGTAAACAAGACATGGGACACAAGCCAGTAAGCAGAAGTCCCCTGTGCCCTCTGCCCCAGCTCTTCCTTCCCTGTGTATGTTGCTACCCTAACTCCCTTAGTAATGAACTGTTACCTGGAAGTATAAGCTGAAATAAACCCTTTAACCCTCATTGATTTGGCTATGGTGTTTCATCACAGCAATAGTTAGAGAGATTTTTAAAAATTCATGTAGAAAATTAGAAAACTGCTCAACACAGTAAACACTCACTGAGTATAACCAATGATCCCCCATTAGACTTAGCAATTGCCTAGGGTTTATAATTATGACATTTTTATCAAGAAGGTCATAGGAACTCTCAGGAAGTCTGAAAGGAGATAACAAATTTTTTCAGATTAAGAAAAGATTTCCCAAATTTTTTTTCAACTTTTATTAGATATTTTCTTCATTTACATTTCAAGTGTTATCCAGAAAGTTCCCTATACCCTCCCCCCTCCCGGCCCTGCTCCCCTACCCATCCGCTCCCACCCTTTGGCCCCGGCGTTCCGCTGTATTGGGGCTTATAAAGTCTGCATAACCAAGGGGCCTCTCTTCCCACTGATGGCCAACTAGGCCATCCTCTTCTATATATGCAGCTAGAGACACGAGCCCAGGGGGTACTAGTTAGTTCATGGTTATTCTTCCACCTTTAGGGTTGAAGACCCCTTCAGCTCCTTGGGTACTTTCTCTAGCTCCTTCTTCCTTGGGNAGATCCTGCAATACCTCTACTGGGCATATATCCAGAAGATATTCCATCTGGTAACAAGGACACATGTTCCACTATGTTCATAGCAGCCTTATTCATAATAGCCAGAAACTGGAAAGAACCCAGATGTCCCTCAACAGAGGAATGGATACAAAAAATTTGGTATATTTACACAATGGAGTACTACTCAGCTATTAAAAACGATTTCCCAAATTTTTATGTCAGTAGATTGTCTTGTCTTGTTGGCTCTATGTGGTTTACAGATTTACTACCTTTAACTTACCAGAAAATGTTAATAAGCTTATATTTTAGAAATATTCATGATTGTCCTTTGAAACTCATTTAAAATTTGAAAAAGTAAACATTAAGAAGGAAAATATGAAAGTTGGAAGGGGAAAATTGACCTTTTGAAAATAAGACAGAGACAAAGAGGATGGGTAGGAAGGAAGGAGGAGAGAGAGTGAAAGGGGGTGGTGAAGGGAAAGATGGAGTAAATGAAAACAGGTTGTGTGGTCAACTCAACCCAGACTCTCCAGTATATCAACAGTGGGTGTGAAGAACAAACATTTATAATAATTTTACTGCGCTAGCTATAGACTATGACTAAGAGGAAGTTATGCACACAGGTCATAACCTGTAGCATTCTCTGAAGTGTGTGTTCTATTCCAGTAGAAAGACCTCAAACCTTTTTCTCATACTCCTGGGCTTCAATTCCCCTCGTCCCTGGGTTTCTCTATCCATTGGAATTCCAGACAATTCTTATATCTCCACAAAAGAAATGCTTGCTTTGAGTTTTTCTTTTCTTTTCTTTTCTTTTCTTTTCTTTTCTTTTCTTTTCTTTTCTTTTCTTCTCTCACTTTTTTAAAAACTGTTTTGTCTTCAAGAAAAGGCTTTATCTCCTTTGTGTTCCCTTGTGCCTTTGGCTAAGTTCAAACACAAAGTACTTTTACCACCCCACAGCCTCTGGCCAGGGGTTCAGTTGCAATGCTGATGGCTGTTCTTAAGAACTTGCTTTTCTTCACCTCTGGAATATTCAGACATCAAGCGGCTGTGCTTTTTCAATGACAGATGAGGTGCTCATTTCTGTCCTTTATTTTTATTTGGAAGTAAAATGCTTTATTTCCTGTTTCTTTTCATGTATTTCTGAAGGCGGGAATTTTAGGATGTAAAATTTCCTGGCACTCTGAAGGCTCCTCTTGCTGTGTGTAATTCTGGGATACTTCTTTCAGTCTTTCCTCTTGTCACTCGAACTATGCCTCTGTTTGCTCACAAGCTTCTCCATACATTTTACAGGACATCATTCATTGTGAAACCTACAAATTGTAGTGTTGAGGGAAAGAATATATTTTTCAAAAAGATATTTTCTGTCTTTTCCTCCTAACTTCTATAATGCTACCCAAAGGATACAATTTATCCACTTAATATCTATCCCCATCACAAGATCAATCCATTGTTGTTCTATTTTCCTTCCCCAAAGAACACTTCATCTTGGCTGAGATACACCTCATGCTTGTAAACTCATAAATTTCCCTGTGGAACAGATAGGAGAGATTTTGCTTCTGACATCAAATATTTGGATGTGTTTGTAATATACTATGAAGTAGTTTATACTTAGAATGCCAATTTTTTCTCAGGAAAGTGGTGTAATTAGGAAAAAATCAATGGTTTTCTTATACTCAAGGAAGAAAGACATAAAGCTGTCTCCAGAGAGAATTTCTATGCTAATTCTTAACCATGTGTGCAATAAAACACAGAGAAGAACTTCTTTATTAGTCCCCAGGTAAGGTTTGATATAAGTGCTACACTAATATTTGCACTTCAAATATATGACCGTTACCATAATATTTTGTCTGTTTACAATTGATAAAAAATTCACAGATTATTTATGGTCCATAACTATGACTATGTCCATCACAAGGAGAAAAACTATCTTATTACTCTTTCTATAGAACAACTTCCTTACATTGAGCATATATATGCATGTGAACATGAATATATGTCTGTAGTATACACATCTACAAATGAGGTTTCTGCAAGTTATTTCTGTCATCAAAGTGTACATTAAAGATTTTCTAGTTTATACTTTTATAATCTATAACTGTAAAATATATCTGTATTACCTACTTACAATTGATAGTGTTAAAATTTATTATTTTAGAATTAGACATTTTCAGAATTATTTTTAACTTTGTATTTTAAAAATTTTATAAGAAAAATTTTCAAAAAGTTTGGCCAAGATGGGAATGTTTATAATTAACAGCCATTAGTAAATAAAACAAAATGAATTCCTAATGTTTTAAATAAAATTTTGTGAAATAGTTTCTCTGCTACTAAAGAAATGAGTCTGAAGTGTCCTAAATTTAGTATGTAATATTAATATCTTAAAATGGAGAATACTAATATCATAGAAAATTATGGTTTTTAGAATGAACATTGAATAATTCTGTGTCTCTTACTGGTTTGGTCTCATTGTTTAAATTGTGAATGTATCAAGAAAGCTTCAGAGATCAGCTTATCTCTGTTTTCCCAGGACTAGCATTACAAAGATAAAATTCACATTGCTCTGCTTTTCACATGGGTTTGGGTGACAGGCTTTAAGTTCATACTTGTCCAGTAAGCACTTTGTTGACTGAGTCATGCTCCTAGCAGACTACTTCCCAGAGCACCTTAGACTGACACTGTTAACCTCCATCCAGGTGATGATTATGCTTGTCCTGTCATCGAGCATTACTATAGCCTTTTCTTTAATCTGGTTTCCTTAATTTAGTTTCAGCTCTCTCGCATAAGTTTTCACTAGGCATGAAAACCACTATGTAGAAAGTACATGACTGAAGGGAAATGGTAAGTTCATATGTATCAGGAGAATACAATGAACAGTCACAACTAAACTGATTTCAGCAAAAGAGTTTCATAACTCAAACTTCCAGAAGCACTTGAGTGTGTTTCCAGTGGCTGGAAGCTGTCCAGAACAGAATGAACAGCAAATCAACCTTAAGGAAAGGATTTTATCAGTGTTGTGTTCTCCATAGTTCCTCCATGAAATGGTAGATCAGATGGCTTATGGAAAGTTAGGAGAAAGAAAAATATGTACTGGACCTAGTGACTACACTCAGGCTTAAATGTGTTTACATCTCTGAAATCTGTCAAGTTATTAATCAGTGAGATAAAGCACAAACAACTATTCAGGAAGGGGAAATTTCAAATGGTCTAAAATTGAGGAGATGTAAATGGGATTGAAAGTCAGAGCCAAAAGTGAGGGCTAAAGTAGGAAATGTATCAAGAAAGTTGATGACAAGTTCCATTACCACCCCACTTGTTCCATAACATGTCAAAGTGTGTACATTATACCACCTGGTGTCTTTATAATGATCCTGGCAAGGTCAGAAGCAGCAGATTCATACAAGCATCATTTTGTTTTTACTTGTGAAAGACATTTCCTGTCTTTCAGTGAGAACTTTGGGAACTGGTAAACAAAACTTCATAGGTTATCTTGTTCCTACCACCCTTCTCACAGTAGGAACAGTATGATTATACATTTGTGTGCTTTTTTTTTTTTTTTTTTTTTTTTTTTTTTTGCTAATAAACTTTAGGACTCAAATTCAGGGTCGCAGGCATGCTAGGAAAGTGCTTTACTCACTACCTTCTTCCTGATATGGATAAAAATATAAAGTCAAAGTAATTTACTTACCTTACTATATTAACTTCTCTCCAGTTTAGCTATAAAATAATGGAAGAGGTTTCATTATTGCCAAGGTCAAGAAATTTCCCAATTCTATTCCCCAGCCCCATGCAGGAAACTTAGCAGCAACTACCCCTACAGAGCCTGACCTGAAGGATCAGGTCACCTCAAAGCCTGAGAACAGTAGTCAACCCAGCAAGAAAGCCCTCAGGGCTGAGAAGGCAAAGCAGCAGTTCCTGAGACAGCAACACTCCAAGAATCCCTTCCAGAAGATGAACAGCATAGCAAAAGGGCCAGGCTTGTCCACTGAGCCTTCTGTCCCAGATGCTCAAGTGTCCACCAGGCCCAGTCAGTCTGCTGGGAAAGCCAACTTGAGCAGGAAATGAAAGAGGGCTGAGAAGCTGAAGCAGTGGGGACCTAAGTGGAAGCCCTCAAGGAAGATGCCATCCCAAAGCATAGTGCCCCTCCCAGGGGAAAGGACTCTGAAACACCAGCTGTGCCCACTCCCTCTGAAGTCTGTGCTGCCCCAAGGCCTAAAAACTGTGCTCCATCCCCTGGGAAAGCCAAAAAGAAGCAGAAAGGAAAGCAGCAGTTGCCAGAGCAGCTGCCAAGAGAGCTGCTCCCCTGAAGGAAGACGCTGTCCCCAAGGGACCCTCAGCCCCCTCTGGGTCTCCCCACAGTTCCACCAGGCCCCCACCAGCAAAAAGTAGTAAATCTATGACAAAGGGCAGCAGCCAGCCTCTGTTGTCTTAAATGGACTTGGAAACTTGTTGACATTGTCTCTGGTTTGGAACTTTTAGATCCTGCTGCAAGGCTGGCCTCCCCTGTGCATATATATGAAATTTAATATACATATTACCACCCCTAAAAAAGAGGTAAATAAAATATGGATATTTTATAGGAAAGCATAAGAAGTATAAAATGTTTTTTTCTAAACTTTAAAGAATACATTTTAAGAGGATGGAAACACAATTCATGAGTGAATATGGCATAAAATACAACAATAACCTGATCATCAAATTCATCACCATATAAATTCAAATTGTAGGCTAAAGTATTTATAGTATGATTGACAATGTTTTTAATAATTTGTGATTAATTATTATTAGTTAATAGAGAAATAAACAAATAAACAATCTACTATAAAATGTTTAAGTAATTGCAAAAACACTTCAAACACAATATAAGAAATTATAAAATGTGCTTAACTCTATTTGTCTTTAAGATTTTATATATACATATGTTGTATATATAATACATATATATTGTTTATATATATATATATATATATATATATATATATATATATAAACAATAGTAAAATATACTGACATAATTACTAACATAATTAACACTTACAACACTGACAGTATTAAGTACAGTGTAGGAAAGTAAAACAGGTGGCATTTAAAGTTAGCCCATCTGACAGCAGTTTGAAGATGTATTAAATTTTTTTTCATGTCTGTGACAGAATATCTGATAGATGATAAGAAAGAAGAAATTTATAATATTAGAGGCTATCCCTCTATAAAGTGGGAAGTATCATGGGAGCTGGGAGCATCTTGCAGTGGTGAGCTTGCATACCTTCCAGGCTAAATCTCTCAACATTAGGGAATGAGAAATCAGGAAGGCATAGAGACAGGTTAGGTTAACCTGAAAACTCTCAAGTAGTTTGTGTTTGTTACTTTGTTTTGAATTTTTGTTGTTTTGTTTGGTTGGTTTTCCTTGCTATCTAAGGAACAGATCCAAGGGTTTCATAACCTCTCCAAACAGGACAGCAAGCTCAAAATTGATTCCTAGGAAGTCTTTGTGAGAATATTTTATACTCAAATCATAGCACCCTTTTCTGAGGGCAGGGATGCAGCTTGTAATAGAATGCAAGGACTGTGACATGCTAAACATGTTATTGGCTCTAAGCTCCCTCTCAGCTTCTTGTATTCTGATGGAGTTTTGCTGGGCAGCACTGGCTAGCCTTGCTAATTCTAATGAATATACTTCTCTAAATTGGTATCAGAAGAAAAAAAAAAAAACTGTTTTTGTCCTGTAAGCCTATAGAAATTTGATAATACATATAGAAAATTACCAATTAAACACTCATCCTATTTCCGGGTAAATTGAAGCAAAATAGTTATTTTGGTTTTTAGCCATTCCTTACATGCAGAAGGATGGCAGCTGGTGACCATCTAAAGGTGAATTCTACCTCAACTTCAACCAAAGCTCATGAATAGTAACAGTTTTCATCATAAAGAAATGCATAATGAATAAATGTATAAGTGATGTCATTAAATGGATATCACTAATGTAATGGTATTTAACATCACCCTAATATAGAGCTCAAGGACTTCGGAGGCTCTTCCATCTCTATACCATTGTTATGCTAACCTTGATGTTGATCAAATGGAGGAAAGGCAAAGTCGGACCTCAGCAGATACAAGGCCATGACAGAGATTCCAACAAAACACAGTAGGAATTATTAAACAAAGTTTCCTTTGGCAGTTCGCAATTTATTATCCTACTGAATAGGTATAATTTCTTCCATAGAAATTAGTGAAATAAGAGGGGGAATTGAAATATAGGGAGGACTAGAATTATTTATGAGTGTATTGGGTTGAGAAGTGGAGAAAAGATGATGCCAGTAGGGAGAAATTGCTTTGCACCTATGAAGTGTTTACTTATTCTGAACTTCCCATTAACTACACATAACAGCTGTTTTGATATTTTGTTTGTTTATCCCTTCTTTCTTTGTGTTGAGGACTAAAACCAGAGCTTTGTACAATTTGAACATGTGTTGTCACAGAGACCTTAGCTGTCATGTAAACATCCAACTGTGTCGTTAATTTTTGCTTTCATCATTTTTTTAATTTAAAAAGATCAGAACTAGCAAAAAGCATTTATTGGTATATTTTTACCAATCATCCTCAAGATCTTCATCAATACTGCAGCAACAACTGCCTGGATCATAATAAAATTAACTGTTTTTCTCATACTGACATTTGAGGAATCTCTGCAGTCTAACTCATTTTGCTTCCCCTCTTTTCTCTTTCTCTCAGTAGTTCTTTGGAGTTTCAAGGTTTATATTCACTCTTTCCCATCTTCTGGCTATTCCAACTCCCCTTTCATTCCTGGCCCCCACCGCTGCCTGGCACATCCCCACACCCATCCCATCCAGCTTTGTGTCCCTTTGTTAAAACTTTCTAGATTACTTTATGCTAACCCACTTTCTAACAACTTGCCTTGTATTGTAGAGCCACTTGTAATCTTTGTACTCACTAACAGGACATTTGTTGATATTAGAAAATCATTGGAGTGCTTATTGATATTAGGGAATATTAAATCAAAAGTATTGGTTTAGAGTTTAGAGCAGACATTTGAGCCAGGACAGTTCATGATGCTGATTGGTGTTCTGAATCCCTTTAGTCTCTTCTAGTTCAATTTTCTTGCTTCATGCCTCAAAGGCTTTCAGTCCTTATTTCAGGAGTTGCTGTCCTCACAGTTTCTTTGTAAATGAGGGAAGAGTAAGTGATTGCCTCTAGTTTTCTTTGAAATTTTCAGTACGTTTTTGACTAATGCACTTAAGGTGATACTGCCAATTATTTGGCTATTCACCGAGTTCAGAGAAGACTTGTCAACTAAAGGGAGAATGGAGATGTGGATATATACCAACAGGTACTTAGCACAGCTTCCCCAAATATACTGACCATACTTCACCATCATTGTAAGAATCTTTTAGCATAGTCTTCCCATTTTTGGCATATTCATAATAACTTGGTAATTGCTGTGTTTAACGCTAATTTGTAAATTCACCAAGAGCAGGTATGGCCTGTGTTATATTATATTTCAATTCCCTGGCATGTTTCTAGTTTTGCCACTTATCCTCATTTGTAGAGAATGAAATGGTGTCTTTTTTTTTGCATGCAGTTTGCAATAAAAATTGAGATCATCAGTAATATTTGCTATGTGTTATTCAATGAATGATGTCTCCAGAAATTACAGTCTAACATTAGCAGTGCTTTGTTCAACTATTTCTTTACTCATCTGTTATCTCAAAATGATGAGGTTTAAACAACAATAGTTTCATTCTTCTCTTTACAAATCAAGAAGGATCACCACTTAAGTTATGACAGCCTTTTAAATGTCATTAATGGAATATTGTCTCAATGGTTGCTGGAATGCTTGTTCTTAATTCTATGAAGGAAATTGTGTTGAAATATATTTATATGGATTTCATGGCTATTTTACAATTTGTAACTGCCATGCTAAGAAAGCATATGGAAAAGACAAATGATTGCCTGTGAGATTTTCTTTTAATATTGATCCTTGATCCAATTCTTAGAGCAGAATGGTGTTTGAGATTCATCATATTCCCAATCTCAGCCTCATTTGTATGGATTCTGTAGAGATAGGAAGGCAGAATGACTAGAAGTTTTATAGCTGCTGATGTTATGAGCATCCCAGTGTTTGTCTGATAGTGTTTTGGATGTCACTGTCAGGTATTGCTAAGCTGTATCTTGACAGAAACTGTAGTAATGATGTAGCCCACTTAGTTTCTACTTGCTGAATTTGCTGGCCATTTTGGGTTAAGGCAGGTCCATTCTATCAAATAGAAAAGAAGTCAAAGAGAAAATTGGACACAATGTGATGATGTCACTGTAATAGTTGGCTATGCTGTGATCATAAATACTGTAGATCTAAAGGAATAAATCAAAGATATTCTTTGTAAAGATCTTCTGGTGTGCTGGCAATGCAACTCTGTGGGTAAGGTACATGCTGCCAAGGCAGAAGGTATGAGTTTACTTCAGACACACATGATAGAAAAAGAGCATCACTGGTTTGATGTTGTTCTCTATCTGACACCCAGGCTGTGGCATGAGTATGAGTACAGCTACCCACTGCCCACCCACCCCCAAAGAGAGAGAGAGAGAGAGAGAGAGAGAGAGAGAGAGAGAGAGACAGAGAGAGAGACAGAGAGACAGAGACAGAGAGACAGAGACAGAGATACAGGGAGAGACACACAGAGAGAATGCAATAATTTTAAATGTTCATATGTAGATAGAGTGATAGAGCTGCCTACATCTTAGTTTAAGAAATAATCATATTTTTATGTTTATTCAATTTTGCCTTAAAGGTTCTAGCTTGCCTATGCATTAATTATGATAAATAATAACTAAACTGTTAGGCCTTGCATTTACCAAATGGGAAAACATGTTAACAAAATTTTAATCTGATTTGGATTTGGCATTGCAAGAGCACTTAGTTTATGTCACCTATCAGTCCTGGATATGATGGGGATGCATAGTTTGAATGTATGCTCATTTGTGAGCTAGTCCTTCATATTCTCTGGTCAATAGAGTTTAGAGGAAATGAAATGATTCTAGATTTTATGAGTCTCTCTGTTTCAAAAGTGGCTTTGGGAAAAAATTAACACTGCCCTATTTGATATATTTTCCTTTGAGGCATGAGTAATAAACACAGATATATGGAGGAAAGAATTTTATATCAAGTTTTAATGAAAGGTTAATTACTTCAGCATCAATAAGTCATTTACTAGGAGAGGTATTCTAATTCATAACTGCAATGTTTGATATGTGCTTCTTTTTATTAAAATGTAACGAGAGAAAACTCAATACAATCAAACAAGATACAGCTATTAAGAGCTTGGTGCTTCTTGATGCTAAGAGAGCTCAGTCTAAACAGAATCTGATTTCCAATGACCTTGGTCAAAGTCAACTACTACAGAAATTCAATTACCTGCCACATTAGAGTAGTAATGAGGGCACTTTATTACAGGGTGTATCATCCAGAAGAGACAAAGCCCAAGGGGGCCAGTTGGTAAGGCTGCCACTGAAGCACTAACAGAGTACAAGGATATGCAAGCAACTGAGAACATAGTATAACAAGTTTCTTGCTATAGTGATGTATATAGAGCCACTGCTCCTTTACAGGGAACTTTGAAATACCTGCTAGATAGAGATGTTGCTAATAGTTTCTCTGAACATATCTAAGAATGTAAGCTGTCTTGACACACAGGACTAATGGTCAAAGGTATTCATGCTTTGTTTTTTTTCACTTTTTCTTTTCTATTTATTTTTTTCTTTTCCTCTTTGAGACAGGATAGCCTGCTGCATCCCCAGATAGTCTGGATCATGCAATGTAGTCCATCCAAGACCTGATCAACTATGCAGTACTACTAGATCTGACTTTTATTCTATAATCAACAAGATAGGTTTTTATATTCCCACGCTTTTCCTAAGTGATTTTTGTGCAATGTGAAGGCTTGGTTTGGTTTTCAAGCATGAACGAGTCTTCTCATTTGCTGTGGTCAAAAGTGATGAAGCACAGTAATGTATTTTAACCACTTGCAAAGTCCTTTCTCACATGCTCCTGAGTTAGATGCTTACAATGTTTGCTTAGTTGGTTGGTTTTGTTGAATTTTGTGCTGCTTTATTTTATTGAGACAGAGACACTACTACATATTACAGACTGGCTTTGAGCTTTCAAAGTAGGCAAGTACAACCTTTAAACTCTGGTCCTCCTTACAAGAACAGAGATTGAGGCCAGTACAAATGTGTCAGATTTACTCAATGATGAGGACTAAACATAGAGTTCCATGCATGCTAGGGTACCATTCCTCCAAATAAGTTACAACTCCAGAGTACTTAGTTTGAAACGAAATAAAGGCCAGATTTTCAGGAGATAAGAAAACCAATGGAATAGGAAGTCTAATGATTTATGCTGCGAACCAAAATGTAACATAATTCATGAAACTCAGTGAAATCAGAGGTCATTGGCACTTCTCTATCTGCATTCAGTATGGCCAAAGATTCAAGGCTAGCTGTGTTGCTGGGTCTCAGTGACCTGTGAACAAAATAAATGTTTGCTATTTTGAACAACCAATTTTCACAGCAATGAATTCCGTAGCAACACATAATCAATATTATTGACTATACTGTGTTAGAATAGCTCTTTTTTTTCAGATTTGTTTGTTTGCTGCAGCTAAAATAACCTCCCCCATCACTACACACATCAGTATTACCTATGAGTAGCTCATGTGATTATTTATAGTTAGTAGTAATAGGAATGGAGAAAGAAAATCAACTCTCCATATAAAAGCTTGGTTCATCACAATAAAAAAATAATCCTGCTGAAATATTCAGTTATTTAATTGTTCCCTTACTCTTGGTGGGGATATAACATCACAGTATTTTCTGTTATACCTCAGTTTCCCTCTCCACCTGTATTGAAATCCATTAGAGGCAGAATTTTGGCAGCAGATCCAATCTCTTCTGTTTCTGCTTGGACCTTGCATGCCAGAGCTTTTCTATTACAGCAATAGAATATAGGCAAGTACAACCTTTAAACTCTGGTCCTTCTGTTTCCACCTTACAAGAACAGAGATAATACTACAGTAGGTTTTCTGAATAAGCCACTTTCCTTTACAGACTAAATTTTCTTACTGTATGATCAGATTTAATTTGACACAATTAAGTTCCATTCCTCATATACAATTCTTCATGAAGAGTGTACTGCCTCTTGTCATCACTCAAATGGCTTGTCATTTGTCATTCCCAACTCAATGCCCATGTGCCACACCATATATTATATATACCACAACATATAATGGCGGAGTTACCTCTATGTAAACACTGGAGGGCATGCAGGAGGACCTAATTAAGGAATGCCTGAGAAGCCAAGGCCTGCTGACACAGACAATGCCAGCCAATTGGAAACTGCTGTTTAGAAGACATGCTTCCTTGGGACCAATGGCGTGCAGGTGGAAGGTATTGAAGGAGCTTCCAACAGTGCTCAGATGAGCTTGCTACAGTGTTTCTCAGCCTGCTCCTGGAATCTGTTTGGTTGACTCTGCATCACCTCACTCACCTCTAACCCCCAAATGCAGTTATGGTCAGTTGCCAAGTAGTCAGTGCAAAGGCAGCAATGAATGTATACTTGAAGCATACATTGTTGAAGAGTTTCTTACTCTTCAAATAAATAGATGTAAGAAAATAAGAACTTAATGTGAAAAAATAAATAGTATGCAGTTCTATTAAAAACCTTCAACAGGATGAGAAATATCGGTTTTAGGAAAGGATTCCAATGCTAGTTTAGAGGAAGAGTCAGAGGAAAAGTCCGAGGCCCTCAAAGATACCCAGGAGGGAATGCAGAAACTCTAAGCTGCAATGAGTATTAATTTTAAATACAGTATATGGAAAGAATCAGCTTAATCAGGGAGGCTGTAAGGATACACATATTTTATTTGTCAGGAGCAGTGAGTGGATGCTGAAAGTGAAGACTGAGTAGAGATGAAGCATTTCCCAGAACTAGGGCTGGATGAATGGCTCGAGACAGAACACCTGGGTTGAGGTTCTCACCTGTAAATGACTAATAGTTTCACCTCTTATGGCTGTTGCAAAAGCTTCCTATCTGCTTTTATTTTCAAGAAGCTTGTGTTCTTGTATGTGTATGATTTCAGGCTGACCAGTTGGTACCTGATGACCAGTATGGGGATGGACTGTTCCCTGAGGAAAACTCTTTACCTTACTGGTAGAATTTCTTTGTTGGCTGTTATGATTTATATTGTTTTGCCCCATCAAATGTACTCCTTCTGTGTTGGCAAGGCTATTTGTGTTTGTCTTATTTAAGTCTTGTTTAGGCAGATATGTTATTAGTAACACTACACAGACAGAATAGACTGTATGTATTTATATATTTAGGAATATATATCAGCAATTAAAGAAAAAGAGGCCAGAGGACATAAATTTGAGATAGAACAACGTGGGAAATACATTGTTCAGTTTGAATAGAGAAAAAGAAAGGGGAATGATGAATTGTATATTAATCTTAATAAAAAAACGAATATATTATTTTCTGGAATTCTCTATCTTCTAAAGTCCTTTCCCTCCCCCATTGGCTTCTGAAATCTGCCTCCTTCTTTCTGTGTATATAGATCTTATATCCTTGAACATTACCACCTGCTGTCTCATGATGTATTTTCTTTATTTAAATTCATGCTGTTCAAACATCACATCCTTACCTCATACCTAGCATTTCTCCTTCATTTAAAACAAAATTCTTCCTACCCTGTCTTCTCTCTTCTATTTTTATCTCTCCACATTTCTTATGGACTCTTGTCCCAGTTTCCTTTTTATCAGCTCTAGACAGCCTAGAGTTATCTGAGAAATGAAACCCAGTTAAATAAATGACTCCATCAAATTGCCTGCACATGAGTGAAGAGTTTTCTAATTTGTGATTGATGTGGAAGGGTCCAGCCATTCTGTTGGCTGTGGTGCCCTCTCTGAACAGGTGACACTGACAAGGATAAGATAAGAAATTGAGCACACCATGGAGAGCAAGTGAGTAAGTAGTGTTCTTCCCTGACCCCTGCTTCAGTCCTTATCTTTGTGAGGTCCTGTGTGCATTCCTTTGATGGTGGGCTGTAATGTAGAACTGGAATGTGAAATAATCCCTTTCCTCCACCGTTTACTTTTGGTCATAGTGTTGAGTGGAAAACCTAAGAAAGACATCAGTTAACATCATATTGTGGATTTATCTGTTTGTTAAAATTGTCTCTGAGCTAGAAAATAATACAGTGTCATTGTTCTTTTTATTCAGGTTCACTACTCTGCAGAGGAAAAGCCAACCAATCACAGCCCCCACTTCACCCAACCAATCACAGCCCCCCTTCAGCCAACCAATCACAGCCCCCACTTCAGACCCATCCTATGTGAGAAAGACAACCCAGGACACTATTAATGCTACTCTGCTATGCTTTCAGAAAGGAACCTAGTATAACTATATCCCGAGAGGCTTCATCCAGCACCAGATGGAGGCAGATGCTCAGACCCACAGCCAAATGACAGGCAGTCCTTGGGGGGNCTAGTAATATAAATACATTTTCCTTTCAACCAGGTAATCTTTGTAATTATTTAAATACAGCATTGTTTCTTCTCTGTATTTGATCAGTGTCTTTTATGAATGTTAATATCTAAGAGGAAACATATTTCCAATTTATAATTAAAGTTATTTTTACAGTTTTCAGAATCATACTTTTCACTTTTTAAGAGAGTTTCTTCTTACTTTGGACTTCAGAAAAAGGAGTATCCAATGCAGAATACACTAAGCTTTCTTTCCCGCTGTATTTTCTAGCACAGAGTATCAGCTACTGAGTTGGGAAGAGATGCCTTATGGCTGAGATTAGGAATAACAACATACAGAATAGAGGATGCCTCCTAAGACAAAGGCAGGAATTAAATTAAGAGACAGAATCTGGGAAATACAGGATAACTGCTATCACTGAGATATTGTGATCTATAAGTGGCTTAGTTAGGGTTTTACTGCTATGAAGAGACACCATGACCAAGGCAACTTTCATAGGGCAATATTTAACTGGTGCTGGCTTATAGGTTCAGAGGTTCAGTCCACTATTATCAAGGTGAGAGCATGGCAGCATCCAGGCAGTCATGGATCTGGAAGAGCTGAGAAGTCTACATCTTCTTCTGACGGCAAAAAGGAAAACATTGAGTGGCAGGGATCTAAGACGAGGTTCTTAAAGCCTAGGTCCACGATGATACACTTCCTCCAACAATGCCACACCTTCTAATAGTGCCACTCCCTGGGCTGATCATATACAAACCATCACAATAAGTTTGTGACTCAATTAATGATATAAAAAATGGCTCTGCCACTGTCCTTCCACTATAAGTACAAATTGGAGCAACAATTACTAATTTCATATTGCTGAAGAAAGACATCAGTGGTCAATAGAGAAACAGGCTACAGTTGAGTTACCATAGAATGGAAGACGTAAAGTTAATGATGGCACATTAAAAAAAAAAAATAGAGACATGTGCTGGAGTTTGGGATTAAAGTTAAATTACACCATTCATATCCATAAAGTTTGATAGATGCTGGCACATGGGTAACAGGCATAAGTAGTACAAAAAGCCAAATATTTTATTAACATGTTGAATGTGTTTGGTGACTAAATATTCTCTAGATATACCAAAGCAAAGCACTTAGGATATCCTTTGAAGTATCAATGAAGACTACTTCAGTGTGGCCATAGGTCATGTGAAAAATGTTCTTTGTGCTTTCAAGGTTAGGCATTAGAAATAGTCCAGAGAAAGGGGAGTATCCATGAAAACACCTGAAGGCTGACCTGCAGTACAGTAGTCTCTAGTGACTTTTTTGGCTATATAAACATTTTTCTCCTCATTTTTACTTTATTTTTGAGATTACATATAATTACATCATTTCTTGCTTCCCTCCTTCTAAATCCTCCTATATACTCTTCTTTTACAGTTTTCAGATTCAGTCCTATCTTATCAATTGTTTTTAGATACATATGTGTGTGTATGTGTGTGTGTGTGTGTGTGTGTGTGTGTGTGTGTGTGTGTATATATATATATATATATATATATATATATATATATATAAAATGAAATAAAATCTATTCAATCTGTATTATGTTTCTTGTATGTATGGTTTCAGGAATGGCTACTTGCTATTGGATAACCAATTGATGTGCTTTTCCCTGGAAAAAAACATATTTTCTTGGCTCTAGTCATTCCTTAGATGCCTATAGTAATTTCTGTACTAGAATTATGGCCTTCCAGTCTTCTCCCATATACTTTGGCATATCTACTGCTATTGTCGTTTGGGGCTCATGTTTAAGCATGTTGGCAAGACTTTATGAGTATAGCTTCTACCTTAAAGCTGCAGCTTGCTGCAAACTCCCTGATCTTCTTGCTCTTGTCATCTTTCTGCAGCCACGTTGCATCTTTGCTAGTTCACTGCCATTGCTAGTTCCAACACAGTAGCATCTTGTTTCTCCCATTTGGGGAAGTGGAGTTATCAATATCTAATTAATGTTCTTATACTAGTTATGATTAAACAATGATATTATAGTCTTCACTTACAATATTCACTTGTAACAACAGAAATGATAATTATTTCCTTAAGGGTCAGCATAATGTACTTTTAAAAAATGTGTACAGGAGAAGGATCAAATTTTGGTGTTTTGATTAAATAATTATATATATAAATAACTATTGAGTCAGCTTTCCATCCAAAAAAACAAACATAACACACACCAAAACAAAAAAAAAAGTCTTAGAAAATTAACTTAAAGTAAGATTTCTTGGGCTCAAAGTTTCAGAGCTTGGTCTATCACTTGGCTCTATCATTGTGGGGTTTTAAGGTAGCACATTGTGGCAACACAGTGATGGCATAATAAAAACACACAAACAAACAAACAAAACCCCACTTTTAAGATGTGAGTAAGAAGAAAAAAGAAAGGAGAGATGACACTTGGATCCAATTATGCTCAAGAATGTGACCCCTATGAACCAACATCTTTCCACTAAGCTCTTCCTTCTCTCCCAGTGCTTTAGGCTGATGGCCAAACCCTTAATACATGGTTCTTGGATGACATTTCACATTTAAACAATAACTATTACATTTAGAATGGTAAATGAAAAAAATAACTGTATAATTTATAAATTGGAAATTTAATTTTAATATGTGAATCTTTACAAATTCTGTGAAAATTAATATTTTAAAGCTAAATGTACAATTTATTTAACTTACAAAATTTTAACTTCTTTTTTAGTATTCATGATAGCTTAAAATACAAAGTAACCAAAAATGTCCAAATATTAATACATCTGAGTTTTAGGGACTTTATCTGCTTATAAGTAATTAGAGTAAACAGACACATTTTTTTTCCTGATTTTACTCTTATTGTAACAAATGCAGAAGGTAATAGAAATTCAAATCAAAGACATTGTCTTAGTCAGGGTTTCTATTCCTGCACAAACATCATGACCAAGAAGCAAGTTGGGGAGGAAAGGGTTTATTTGGCTTACACTTCCATACTGCTGTTCATCACCAAGGAAGTCAGGACTGGAACTCAAGCAGGTCAGAAGGCAGGAGCTGATGCAGAAGCCATGGAGGGATGTTCTTTGCTGGCTTGCTTCCCCTGGNCAGTAATGCCAAGTTTTTGCTTTAGTAGTTCTGGTATCTTGTTAATCACAGCTGATTCTTCAGCCCCAGCTAACCAGAACCACAGAATCTTCACAAAGTAACAATGGCCCTGAAAAGAGTCTTTAATTTTCCCTCTGAAATTTCACAAGCCAGGCCTCCATCTTCTGCACTGTTCTCAACATTATCTTCCAAGCTCCTATACAACATCCCACAAAGCTCTTAACACAGAATGGATCTTCTGGCCCAAAGTTCCAAATTCCTTCCACAGTCCTCCCCAAAACATGGTCAGGTTGTTGCAGGAATACCCCACTCTGCTGGTACCAATTTGTCTTAGTCAGGGTTTCTATTCCTGCACAAACATCATGACCAAGAAGCAAGTTGGGGAGGAAAGGGTTTATTTGCCTTACACTTCCATACTGCTGTTTATCACCAAGGAAGTCAGGACTGGAACTCAAGCAGGTCAGAAGGCAGGAGCTGATGCAGAAGCCATGGAGGGATGTTCTTTGCTGGCTTGCTTCCCCTGGCTTGCTCAGCCTGCTCTCTTATAGAACCCAAGACTGCCAGCCCAGAGATGGCCCCACCCACAAGGAGCCCTTGATCACTAATTGAGAAAATGCCTCACAGCTAGATCTCATGGAGGCATTTCCTCAACTGAAGCTCCTTTCTCTGTGATAACTCCAGCTGTGTCAAGTTGACACAAACCTAGCCAGTACAGACATTTTTAACACTTTTTGGGAAAAACTATCTAGTTATATTTAGTAGTCAATAATTGACAGATCATATTCAGTTATTGCAGGGAATCCTCTGCCACCTGATTCCTAGTTAAAGTACCAGTGGTTAAATGGCTGTAGCATAAGGACCAAACAACTGCCAAGATCAAGAAAATAGGCAATAAACACTCTCAGTCACAGGGCTTAAAATCCTTGTAGTTAAATATCTGATGTCTTTTGCATGCAAGCTGAAAGAATATGCTGGCTCTGCCTTAATCACTGACCGGTTCGGCCCCTCACCTGACAACTTGGAAGGGGAGATAATGAATGCAGCTCTAGAAGCAGAAAGGAGAATGGAAGTAAGATTTGAATGAAAGTTATCAAGTGCTGACAATAGGAGCCAGAGACTCCCAAGGCAACTCTCTTTATAGATTTTGCAGGCTGGCAACTGAGATGGAAAGTCTAAGCAAGTGAATGAGGCACCAGCATGTTACCTTACTGTATGGTGGCTCTTGAAGATTGATGGCTTTTTGTTCTCCTTGAACTGCACATGGGATGGATGAAAAGGGTATGTGGTTTGCTTAATGCACTAGGTTAGAATCTTGATTTATAAGCTGCACGGACCTTTCCATCAAAGTAACAGAAAAGGTATTATTGTTACTTAGAATGGAATTCCGACTTTTGTCTAAGAAAGAAATGTGATTTAAAGTATATTGCTGTCTTGATAGGGAATTCAAACCCCTCCCTGCTGCTGATTTTACAGCCTGTTTCAAATAAGTCTCTCAATTTGGTTTGTGGTCAGTATATTTTCAGTTTTTAAAGATTTATTTTGGTTCTGACAATAACATCACCAAATAATGGTTGTGTTCTAAAAGGAAGGTACTTCCTTTTGCCTTTGGCAATGTAACAGCTTAGCAAGGGGATAATGTTCAATAACTAAATATCCACTGTGTGGAGGTAGCTCAAATCTAGGATTTCATCTAATATAAAACCTAGTGAATGTCAAATTCAAAACAATGATAGTCTGACCAATGTTTGTATAACATTTTTAAAGATCAATAATTAGGCAGAAATATTTCAAATTTTTCTTACATATAACTAAGAAATTCTAAAGATGATACCTGCCAACACACATAGACATATACACACGTTGAGCTGATTTGTTTTGTATACTGCTATTTTGAGCAAAGTCTACAAAGCAGTAAACAAAGTAGTATTGAAAATTAGTAGGTATCTTAGAAAAAAATGACTTATATGCTAAGAAAAAAAATTAAGAGAAGGAGTCCCATTCACAATCATGCAAATACAAATGTTTTGATATTAACCAAACTAGGGAAACAATAGACCTCTACAACAAAAGGTTTAGGAGAGTGAGGAAAGAAATTGAGGGAGACATTGAAATGGAAAGACTTCCCATGCTCCTGTATCAGGATTTACAGTATTATAAAAAGAATATTATATCAAAAACTATCTACGGATTTAATGGAATACAAACACAGAAGTGGATGCCCACAGTCATCCATTGGACTGAGCACAGGGTTCCCAATGAAGGAGCTAGAAAAAGTTCCCAAGGAGCTGAACGGGTTTGCAGCCCCATAAGAGGAACAACAATATGAACTAACTAGTACCTCCAGAGCTCCCTGGGGTTAAACCACCAACCAAAGAAAACTCATGGTGGTACTCATGGCTCTAGCTGCATATTTAGCAGAGGATGGCCTAGTTGGTCATCAGTGGGAGGTAAGACCCTTGGTCCTGTAAAGGCTCTATGCTCCAAAGAAGGGGAATTTTAGAGCCAGGAAGTGGAAGAGTGTGGGTTGTTGAGGGGGAGGTGGGAGGGGATATGGATTTTTCAGTGAGGAAACTAAGAAAGGGGATAATATTTGAAATGTAAATGAAAAAAAATAATAAAAATTTTTAAAAGAACTCTATGAAAATACAAACAACAATTGGAAAGAAATGAGTAAAAGTATTTTAGTCCTGTAAGTAAATATAGGATCAATAAAGAAAACCCAAGGTACAGAAAATATGGAAATTATAATTTAAGAACTCAAACAAGACTCTGTGGGCAAGCTTAACCAACAGAACACAAAATATGGATGAAGGAATCTAAGGAAGTGATGGCAATATAAACGAAATGGATAATTCAGTCAATACTGTGAAAAATAAAAGAATACTAGCAAACAAATCCAGGAAATCAGTGAGGAACTTGGGATAACGACAAAGAAACAAGGAACAAATATGTAAACATCTGATCACAAAGAGGCACTTAAACATATATCTCAAGATTTCTATTGCTTTGATGAAACCCAATGACCAAAATCAAATTGTTGTGGAAATGGGTTCATTTGTCTTATACTTTAATATCACTGCTCATCATCAAAGAAAGTGAAGATAAGAACTCATACAGGGTAGGAGCCTGAAGGCAGGAGCTGACATAGAGGTCATGGACAGGTACTACTTATAATCTTGCTCTGCATGTCTTGTTCATCTTGTTCATCTTGCTTCCTTGTAGAAGCAAAGACTGTCATGTCTTGTAAAAGCAAAGACAGCATCCCTGTCATGGCACCATCAACAATGGACTACATTATCTTCCCCTAATTATTAATCAATCAGTAATTAAGAAAATGCCCTATAGGCTTGGCTAAAGTCCAGTCTTAGAGGGGCATCTTCTTCTTTTTTTTTTTTTCTCTTTATTAGATATTTTCTTCATTTACATTTCAAATGTTATCCAGAAATTTCCCCTTACCCTCCAGCATCCCCGCCCTGCTCCCCTACCCACCCCCTCCCACATGATGGCCCTGGCGTTCCCCTGTACTGGGGCATATAAAGTCTGCATGACCAAGGGGCCTCTCCTCCCAATGATGGCCAACTAGGCCATCTTCTTCCATATGTGCAGCTAGAGACATGATCGCAGGGGGGAACTAGTTAGTTCATGTTATTCTTCCACCTATAGGGTTGAAGACCCCTTCAGCTCCTTGGGTACTTTCTCTAGCTCCTTCCTTGGGAGTCCTGTGTTCCATCTAATAGCTGACTGTGAGCAACCACTTCCGTGTTTGCCAGTCACTGGTATAGCCTCCCATGAGACAGCTATATCAGGTCCCTTTCGGCATTATCTTGCTGGCATATGCTATAGTGTTTATTTTGGTGGCTGATTATAGGAAGGATCCCTGGCAGCTGCAGTCACTGGTTGGTCCATCCTTTTGATTCAGCTTCACACATGATCTCTGTAAAGGACACATGTTCCACTCTGTTCATAGCAGCCTTATTCATAATAGCCAGAAGCTGGAAAAAACCCAGATGTCCCTCAACAGAGGAATGGATACAAAAAATTTGGTACATTTACACAATGGAGTACTACTTAGCTATTAGAAACAATGAATATATGAAATTCCTAGGCAAATGGATGGATCTGGAGGGTGTTATCCTGAGTGAGGTAACCCAATCACAAAAGAACTCACATAACATGTACTCACTGATATGTGGATACTAGCCCAGAAGCCTAGACTACCCAAGATACAATTTACTAAACACATGAATCTCAAGAAAAATGAAGTTCAAAATGTGGTCTCTTTGCCCCTTCCTAGAATTAAAAACAAAGCACACACTGAAGGAGTTACAGAGGGGCATCTTCTTAACTGAAGTTCTTTCCTCTCAGATGACTTTACCTTATGTCCAAGTTGACATAAAACTATCCATCATAAATTAAAATCATCATCTAAATGAAGACAATTATAAAGAAGATTTGACATATAACTGTAGAAATAAAATGAATTATTTTTCAAAAAAAACAGTGTGGAACATAATTATAGGAACAATACAGAATAATAAGGGTAAATTTTAAATTTGAAAGTATTTTAATGCTTATTCTCATAACAGAGTCTTTCTTGCTCCACATTTTTGCCTCTCATTTTATACAAATACTTAGGAACAAAGCTACTTATAATCTTACTCTAAGACTCTCACAAGTGGATACAGCACAAGGCTCTACATTGTGTGATTCACAGACTATCAATTTCCTGCTGTCAAACTCCTCAACACAGACAAAAATTAGAGAAAAAAGTTCTTTCTTTACTTGAACAAAATATCACTATACAACAAAAAAATAATTCTTTTAGAGGAGATTTATTTATATCACATCACAAAAGAAACAGTGTCTTCATTTATCAGTGGCTGAGTTCTTATATAATTAAAGTGGACTTAGATAATATATCAATTGATTGAACAAATAAAATCATAATAAGTATTTCAACATGTAGAGAATGATATTTAATACACAAATAATAAGTAACATAATCTGACATGTCTTAGTATGCCAAATAGTCTACAGGAAATACTCTTATATTTTTTTTTTCCTTTGCAACTCGTTATCAATTTGGATTAGTACTTTTGATTAGGAACAGGAGCTTATGTCTGCTTCCTCATTTTATTGCCAGGATCACATCTGGCTTGAACCTGTGCAGACACAATACACATTGCCATAGTCTGTATTAGTCTTCAGTACCCTTCCTTAGTCTGTAAATTTACAATGTTTGACATGTCCATTCAATAGACAATAGCTTTGCTTCCTTTTTACTCTGTCATTACTTTGTTTAAATTTAGAAAATGAAGGTACAGTGGTCTGGATGTTTAGTACACAGTACTGAAAATCATTTAAAATGTTCAATTTTAATTTAAAACAGGCATTGTCCTAAGAATGATCCTCTATCTAGTTATTCACAAATAGCATTAATTTAAAGTCATAATTTCTGACTCATATAATAAATTACTAATTCATTTTCAGTTTTATTTAAAAGTATTATAACAAGTAGGTCAATCATGTTTCATTGAAAGCGACTTTAGCATAATTTATACCATATGGATGAAAAGAAAAAGAGGACACAAATTTGGATGGAGAAGGAAGAAGAGAGAGGTTATTAAAAGAGTCAGGAGAACAAGTGAACATGGTTCAAAATTCATTGTTGAAAATCTCAATAAACTAGTTAAGACATGCTTACATATTAAATAAAAATAAAAATTTAAACTTAAGCAAATTAACTACCGTGATTTTCTATCTTTCTTTACAATTTAGAGATTTGGTTTTTTAGTTTGAAATTATGGAATAACTCCTGACTTATGACTGTTCTTCAATCTTTGTAAATTACAGAAAAAATTATTATGTTTGTTAATTATTATCTTGCTATTAGAAGAATCCTTCCTTTAAGCGGCAATCAGAAGGACAAACTAAGGAGACATAAACACTTCAGGTACTAAAGGTAAATATCATTATGCCTTAAACCTATCATGTACCTGTTAATACAGTTGTCATTGTATCAATTGCATAACATATCAAGATTATAATCAAATAAGCTTTGTTCAAAGTGCTGCTTAAATATTGACACAGATGTGCAGTGGTAGATGGATAGAACCTTAACCAGTAAGTTATATATTGCTTTACAGCATGATAACAAATTCTGCAAATAATTTTGACTAGCCATCAAGTTGGCATTAAGGCCAAATATTGGTGGAACACTTTGAGCTATAGTACTGAAGTATTGTAAGACATGTAATAGCAGGACTCATTGTTAGTTTATATAGAGTCAAGATGCTCATGGATTGAGCATAGGGCTTATGCAAAGGAGGCATGTGCTAAACTGCTGAGCTACATCCCAGGATCATGCATCTCTGATTTTGAATAGATATACATATAAAGCAAAGTACCTAAACTTACCTCATTCATAAAATTAAAATGAATAAAGTATTTTTACCTGACTTCCATAATCATTAGAAAATATAATATTAAAAAAGTGAGTTCTGCAACATAAAGGATGATGTTTCAGGCACGGTACTCAAAATAAGAGAATTAAAATGAGGCTAAGGCTTATTTAGATACAAACATGTTTTAAATCCTATTCATTAACATAAACTAAGCTTAAAGTAGTCAGACATGTAGAGCAGAAATTTACTCATTCAGTTTACACTGCCATGGAATGTTATTTGATTTGTGTGACAAAAATGCATGCTGTCAGGAAATTTTCTTCACCTTCAGAATAACTTGATCATGCTGTCTCATTTAGCCAATAGTATGCCAGAGTGTTTGCTGTTTCCAAACTGCACTGTTAATCTTCTCTCTGTCATGCTCCAAGTTTGCCCTTTCTTTGTATCCCAGCAAAATCCATGATCTTATAATTTCTTCATTCCCTATAATAGAAATTGAAAGATGCCTTCAAGTATGTGTACACATATACACAAAATTAGTTTCCTAATGTGATTTTGAAATTTCACATATATTACTTCATGTTTTCTCATACAGCATTAGTTTTCCTACTAATAACATCATTTGCTCTCTATATTACTACCACATTGTGAATTTGTTACTCTTCTCTCTCCTCCAAGACAAAGGAGCCGTGGATAAACTTCTCTGAATGCTAGTGTCTGCATTTGTACTTTAACTTAATTTCGTCTTCCTAATTATACTAGTACAACAAAATTATGGTGATTTTCAAGTTATATTTTAATCAATATTATTATATATGACAGTTTCCCAATATTCTCTATGTGTAATTTTGTACGTATGAACATAAAAATAAATGTAATTATGTCCTTCTACTTATCAAATATCTGCCTACCTATTGTCTGTTAAACATCTTTCAGGATCCTTTAGGGATTATTTCTGTGTTTCTATATGTTCCAAACACTAAGAATGTTCAAATACCTTATAAAAATTAATAAAATTGGCATATAATCTGCACATATTATTCCATAGTTATTTTGTTTTCAAATTCAATATGGAGCTTCAAACTGTAGCCCGATCTGACCTTGAACTACCCCCAATTCTTCTCTTTAATGTTTCTGTATATTTTCACCCTGCATTTCTACAATCTTCATATTACTCATAATACCAAGTACAATAAAACTAAAGTGGTTTTAAACAGTGTTGTCTGGAAAATTTTAGAATAGTCTGTATGTTCACTAACAGGTTTTTTTTTTTTTTTTTTTGATGGATAAGGAACCTCAGGTGCAGTATCAATAGTATCTCTATGGATTTGCTATAATATAGGTAGAGACAAAGAGAGAGGGCTCTATGATAGATCTGTCATCTATTTATTATATTGCATCTATACATCATTTATTTCTATAGCATTTCTCTTAACACTCTAGGTTAGTTAGATTAGATTTAATGTAGTAAAGATCAGAAGCCAAAAATCTTTCAGTCCATCCAGCCTCTACCTCCTAAGGTTGATTATTTCTGTCTTTCTGCTGGCTATCAGGGCTTCAGTCCTTTTCTCTTACCCAATACCCCTCTTCACTTTCCCTTCTATTATATTCAGTGTATCTGGCTTTAAGCTGAGGTCTTTGATCCACTTTGGACTTGAGCTTTGTGCAAAGTGACAAATATGGTCTATTTGCATTTTCCTACATACAGACAGCCAGTTAGACCAGCACCATTTTTTGAAAATGCTTTCTTTTTTTTCCATTGTATATTTTTGGCTTCTTTGTCAAAGATTAAGTGTGGGCATGTGGTTTTATTTCTGGGTCTTCAATTGTATTCCATTGATCATGTTTGCTTTTGTACCAATACCATGCACTTTTGATCACTATTGCTCAATATTGTCTAGAGACCCTCTAGATTGTATCAGAGAACCAGGATATGAGAGACACTCAGGACTTAGATAAAATGGCCTACAGTGTGGAGAGGGAACTTGTAGATACCATCTCCAGCAGAAAGACAGGGCATCAAGTGAGGAATGGATTGCCATCCCACAATCAAAACTCTGACGCATAATTGTTCCTGTCTGAAACAACTGTGGAGATGAAAATAGATACGAGCCTGAGGAAAAGAATGTCCAGTGAGGAGCTCAAAGTAGAATCCAGCTCAAGGGGAGGCCTCAAGACCTAACACTATTACTGGGGAAGCTGTGGAGTGTTCACACAAGGGACCTATCATGACTGCCCTCTGAAAGACCCAATAAGCAGCCGAAAGTGTCTGATGCAGATATTTGCACCCAACCAGTGTACAGAAGCTGCTGACCCTTGTGGTTGAATTAGGGAAAAGCTGGAAGAAACTGAGGAGAAGGGTGACCCTGATAAGAAGACCAGCAGCCTCAATTAGCCTTGGCCCCTGAGATCTCTCAGGCACCGGGCAACCAACCAGGCACTATACACCAGCTGATATGAGGCCCTAACACATATACAGCAGAGGACTGCTGGTTTAGGTTCAGTAAAAGAAGATGCACCTAACATTCAAGAGACTGGAGGCCCCAGGGAGTTAAGAGGTCTAGGGGGATGGGAGGTAGAGGTGGGGACATCTTCATAGAGATAAGGGAAAGGGAAGGAGGTATGGGATGTAGAACAGTCAGAGAGTGGACAAGGAGGAGAATAAAATTTGGAGTGTAAAAAAATCAATAAATAAAAAGAAAAAATCACAGTCTGTGAATTAATCAACATATATTTTCTTCTTTACATTTTCAGGAGTATGTAATCACTGATTTTGTGTGTGTGTGTGTGTTGAAATCATAATTAGGCAAGTTACTATTCCAGAAATACAGAAATTTGTGAATGGTACCACTTACTATTGAATACTCTGTCCTCAAAATACCACTCATGATTCCTTTCATTCAGGAGCTCAGAATACAGAGATACAAATGCTTAAAGAATGACGCTGGTGCCTATGATGACTCAGAGTTTTCATTTACTTGGGAAATACAATGGGGGTACTTGGCTTCCCAAAGAAACAAACAACCTAGCAACATAACCATGTTGTTATATTTAATATTTAGGATCTCTGGTATTGTGTTTGGGTCCTGGATACTTGACTATGATTTTAAGGGACTGAAGAAAGGACAGACACAGACAAATGCATAATAAAGATGAGATCAGGTATGTCTTACATTCCAAAAAGAATACCTATTACGTCCATGAACCTTGACCCTTAGCTTCTTTATTAGGTACTACACAGAGGGAGGTGTGAGCTAGCTTCAATATTTGTTATCTATAGGCAAGAAGTCGCAGGCTGTAAACATTCTAGGGGAGTAAGAAAACTACCATTGATATATATATATATATTTTTTACTCATACTTGGACCAGAAGAAACTTTTGACAACACCTGGTCCATACAGAGAAACATTCTTACTAATTTCCCATGAGTCCAAGGTCATCATTTTTGTCATGGCTATGTCCATGTCAACAATATAAATCCATTCAAGACTTCACTCACTCAAGGATTTATCTAATTTCAAATTTCTACATTCCAGTCTCCCTGAAATTTACTCTGAACCATGCCAAGTGTGATAGTTTCATGATCTAGATATGTATGAAGTACAAAGAAAACTATATTTTCTCTTTGTATACTCAGCATCTAGTCAATTGTTTTTGATGGGAAAAATAACATAATTCCAATATATGTATTTATTTGAATAATCAAAGAAAACAGAACAACCCTCCTTTGCACTCTGGGATGGTGAAATGCCTCTGGTCAAAGATCTAAAGGAGGAAGCCAGCAATTTCCTTCATATCTCTCCAGGGAAATGCTCTACCAAGAGCTTACTTTCTCTTCTATTTGAGATGAGACCTTACATAGGGCCTATCATATGAGTTTTGAACAGCATTCTTTAGCCCAAATAATAGATATAGTCATATTGAGACATGTTTTATGGTAGGACATGAATTGTTATACATTCTTTCAGCTATCTTAGTAAATATGGTTCTCTCAAAAATATAATAGGGTTTTTGTCTATTAAATATGTCACTTCCCAGGGCAAGTGAACACATGACCCAGGAATTTGGATCAGTGATAGAATGCTTGCTTACCATATGTAAGTCCCTGGATTCTTCCATTCATATCACTCAAAATTTAGCAGGAATGAGCATAGTTAGAGCTTCCCACTTTTAACATAATTTGATAGGACACTTGATGCAAATCTGTGATACAAACAGCCAGACTACAACAAAAATTGACCATCTCAAAATACTTGCAACTCTTTCTTTTATTAGATAATTTCTTAATTTACATTTCAAATGCTATCCCAAAAGTTCCTTATACCTTGCCCCCGCCCTGCTCCCCTACCCACCCACTCCCATTTCTTGGCCCTGGCGTTCCCCTGTATTGGGGCATATAAAGTTTGCAAGAATACCCAAGATACAATTTGCAAAACACAAGAAAATCAAGAAGAAGGGAGACCAGCGTGCAGATACTTCATTCCTCCTTAGAATAGCTAACAAAATACCCATGAAAGGAGTTACAGAGATAAAGTTTGAAGCTAAGATGAAAGGATGGACTATACAGAGACTACCCCACCCAGGGATCCATCCCATCATCAGTCACCAAACCCAGACACTATTATACTTGTAAATCTTAAAGCATGTAGAAATTATATATAACATTACTTTTATGTCAAAGTATACAAGTTTTTTTATAAAATGTATTCAATGACATTTTGGACCTGTACAATACTCAAAAGTCATTTTTTATTTTCTCACTAAGAAATAGCTGACAAGTCATAAATTTCTTATAAGTGCTACTATTCCCTTTAATTATGTGAACTCCTTTGAGGTAGTATCCAGCCTGTGATGTTGATTTGGCTCAGTGTGTGAATAGCACTTCATTATATATGTAAAATCAAGACAAAGGTAACAGGCAGGATCTGCTTATTGTTGTGTTCACTTATTTTCTTATCTTTCTCTACTATGTTCTCATATCTAAACCTTATACTTATCATTGCATATAAGCATTATAATAATGATTGAATTCCTCTGTACAATTTGTCATGTGGCTTCTGCTTTAGAAGTCCCATGTACCTTGGTACTATCAGAGTATTCCTGAAGGAAGAGATGTGTGGATTTTACAAGCATTTGCCCTGTCCCCAGCTACAATAGCTCAAAATATTAAATTAGGGAGAAAATACGTTACAACATAAAGATTCTCAACACAAAGCCTTTGCTACTTCTGACCACTGGTTATTCATGAAACAACAAATTCACTACACAACCTACTGAACATCCAATGGAAAGCTTATCTCCAAATACTCTAATCATGGACATACATATTATGGGAAAAAGAGCACAGAAAAGGATCATTGACAAAGACCACAAACCTAAAACCCTCCTTCACCTTTGAACATGGTATATTTGTTAAATTTATACAGTTAGATTATGCATGTGTTATAGGCTTATAATTTTTTGTCATTTATACTTTAAATAAATATGGAAACATATCATTGTCCAGTTAGATCCTTTTCTGGTAATTGTCACAATAGCAATATCAGCTCCATAGAAAGGGCTTATCTGCTGCATTCTAACTACTTGAAGGCATTCTGTTTTATTTGACTTTCCAGTAAGCCAATAGAGTAGAAGCTAAAGATGTATTTCCTCTGTACTAAAAGAAATAAGAGAGGATTCTCAATTTTTAAATAAAAATTTGAAGTTCACACAATTGTTCCTATTATTCAAATTTAAAATTACATTTGATTAGAAATGTCCTATTCTTTAAATGTAATGATTCCTAAATCCTTTGTAAGATGAAAAATTTGTTAGTTATAAAGTATCATGCCTCTGAACCGCATTAAATAATACAATTGCAACTTGACACTAATTTTATTAAAATGTCTTTTCTTTTCATTTTTAAGTATAATATTATATTAAACTATGTTCATCAATTTGAATGACTAACTGGAATGAAAGTTCTCTGGGAAATTAAAACTGCATTAATAAAATGAAAGTTCTGAAAATTTTTATAAAGAAGCATTAGAATGATTTTCAGTACTGCAACAGCAATGTAATGGGAAATTGCTAAATATTCAATGTGTTTAATGAACTAGTAATAATATAGCTAAAAACATCTGTTAAATATAGAAAAATTATCTACCTCACCAACGCAGTCAAATAATAGAAATTTAATTATATAAACAGAGTTTTTTAAATATAGAGTGTGCTAAATTTCACATTAGACTTCAGATAAAATTCTAATCAGTTCAACCTTCATAATTTATAAATATATGGTATAGATGTATCTTTTTTATGCTGCATTTGCTTTATTAGATATTTTCTTTATTTACATTTCAAATGCTATCCCAAAAGTTCCCTATACCCTCCCCTTGCCCTGCTCCCATACCCACCCACTCCCACTTCTTGGCCCTGGCATTCCCTTGTACTGGGGCATATAAAGTTTGCAATACCAAGGGGCCTCTCTTCCCAATGATGGCTGATTAGGCCATCTTATGCTATATAGACAGCTACAGACAAGAGCTCTGGGGGTACTGGTTACTTCATATTGTTGTTCCACCTATAGGGTTGCAGATCCCTTCAACTCCTTGGGTGTTTTCTCTAGCTCCTCAGTTGGGGTCCCTGTGTTCCATCCTATAGATGACTGTGAGCATTCAATTCTGTATTTGCCAAGCACTGGCATAGCCTCATATGAGACAGCTACACCAGGGACCCTTCAGAAAACTCTTGCCAGGCATATGCAATAGTGTCTGGGTTTGGTGGCTGATTATGGGATGGGTCCTCGGGTGGGGCAGTCTCTGGATAGTCCACCATTTCCTCTTAGCTCCAAACTTTTTCTGTGCAACTCCTTTCATGGGTATTTTGCTCCCTATTCTAAGGAGGAATGAAGTATCCACAAGTTGGTCTTTGTTTTTCTAGATTTTCTTGTGTTTTGCAAATTGTATCTTGGGTATTCTAAGATTCTGTGCTAATATTCACTTATCAGTGAGGGCATATTTAATGATATCTTTTGTGATTGGGTTACCTCAGTAAAGATGATAGCCTCCAGATACATCCATTTGCCCAAGAATTTCATAAATTCATTCTTTTCAATAGCTGAATAGTACTCCATTGTGTAAATTTACCACCTTTTCTGTATCCAGTCCTCTGTTGAGTGACATCTGAGTTCTTTCCAGCTTCTGGCTATTATAAATAATGCTGCTATGAACATTGTGGAGCAGGTGTTCTTGTTACTAGTTGGAACATCTTCTGGCTATATGCCCAGGAGAAGTATTGCTAGATCTTCATTACTACTGTGTCCAATTTTCTGAGGAACCACCAGACTGACTTCCAGAGCAGTTGTACAAGCTTGCAATCCCACCAGCAATGGAGGAGTGTTCCTCTTTACAATATCCTCACCAGTATCTGCTGTCACCTGAATTATTGATCTTAGCCATTCTGACTGGTGTGAGGTGGAATCTCGGGGTTGTTTTGATTTGTATTTCCTGATGACTAAGGATGTTGAACATTTATTTAGGTGCTTCTCAGGCATTCAAAATGCCTCTGTTGTGAATTCCCTGTTTAGCTCTGTAGCCCATTTTTTAATGGGGTTATTTGAATTTCTGGAGTCCATCTTCTTGTGCTCTTTGAATATATTGGATATTAGATATATCTTTTTATACACATGAAATTTAAACATCCATGGGTTTTATAATACTACTACAAAATGCAAAAATACCTCACATGTCAGAGTGTACAGAAGTGTGCAACATAAATGCTTAAATGTTTTAATGTCAATTGATGTCAGAATGTAAATATTATATAATATATTATATGTGCATTTTCATACTTTATTTATTGAAATTGTAATTATTATTATAATATTATATTGCTAAATAACTTGTTTAAGTAAGGAAAAAAGGATTTATTTGCTTTATAATTTATAGGCCATCACCAGGGACACAAAGTCAGAAACTTAGAGGCAGGAACTAAAGTAGACACCATGGAAGAATGTTGCTTGCTAGGTTGCTCCCCATGACTTCTTTATCTTGTTCTTTTACCACCCTGCAACTACTGCTAAGAGGTTACACTCTCCTCAGTGCTAAGCCCCTACTACCAATTATTATTCCAGAAACTGGCCAAAGGTACTTGCCTACAGGTAATCTACTGGAGGCATTTTCTTGAATAACGTCTCTCTTCTCAGAAACTAGATACATGGTATATATTCATTGATAAGTATATATTAGTCAAAAAGTACAGAATTCCTAAGATTCATCCCACAGATCATAAGTATAGCACGCAAAAAGGCCCAAGTGAGGATGCTTCAATCACAACTAGAAGAGAAAAGAAAATAATCATGGAAGGCTAAGGGAGGAACAGAACTGGGTAAGAGAGGGAAAGGGGAAGAGAAAAGAACAGGATCAGGTATGGGGAGGAGACAGGAGAAAAGCCCAGAAGGATAGGTGAATGAATGGAGATAAATAGTCTGGATGTGGAGAGATGTTCTAGAAAGTACTAGAGATCAGGAAGTTGAGAGATTCTCAAGGACTCAGTGGGGGTGTCCTTAGCTAAAATGCACAACATTTGAGAGAGGGAACTAGAAGAGTCTACTTTCAGTAGATAGACAAGGCCTCAAGTGGGGTGAAAGGATTACTAACCCACAGTCAAAATTTATGACCCAGAATTGTCCTGTTTAAATGAACTGCAGAGACAAAAATGGAGAAAAGTCTGAAGTACAATGACAGACCCAACTTGAGATGCATCTCATGGTGGGTGACCAAGGCCTGACACTATTACTGATACTATAATGTGCTGACAGACAGGAGCCTAGCATGATTGTCCTATGAGAAGCCCTGACAGCAGCTAAATGAGATAGATGTAGATACTGACACCCAACCACTGGACTGAAGTTGGGGATCCCTATGGTTGAATTAGGGGAATGATTGAAGAAACTGAAGGGGAAGGCAATCCCATAGGAAGACCAGCAGTCTCAACTATCCTGGAACCCAGAGATAAAACCACCAACATTGGACATACACTGGCTGGACCAAGGCTTCTGGCATAAATATGTATATATATATATATATATATATATATATATATATATATATATATATATATATATATATTTGCAAATGCCTACAAGTGGGAGAATATCTCTGTGTGAGAGACTTGATAAATACTTTCTCCATCTATTTTTATTGAAAATCTTACTTTGTATAAGAGTCTGAAATGGCATATGTGATCTAATAGTTTGTAAAATATCTTTCCATGCTCTTTTGGTTTTTACAGTATCCTTTAAATGTTATTTGGACTTTTTTCCTTGAAGATTTTGTTCTGTAAATTGAGTGGAAAATGCCACATGATCATCTCATTAGATGCTGAAAAAGCCTTTGACAAAATACAACACCCCTTTATGTTAAAAGTCTTGAAGAACCCACAAATTCAAGGCACATACCAAAACACAATAAAAGCAATATATAGCAAACCAACAGAAAATATCAAATTAATTGGAAAAGAAACAAGAAGCAATCCCACTAAATTCAGGGACAAGACAAGGCTGCCCACTCTCTCCCTACCTATTCAATATAGGATTGAAGTTCTATCTAGAGAAATTAGACAACCAAGAGAAGATAAAGGGATACAAATTTGGAAGGAAGAAGTCAGTGTTACTATTTGTGGATGATATGATAATATTTGCAAAAGACCTACCAAAATTCTACCACAGAACTCCTGCTGCTGATAAACAACTTCAACAAAATGACTAGATATAAAATTAACTCAAACAAATCAGTAACCTTCCTTTATACAAATGATGAGCAGGTTTAGAAAAAAAACAGGGAAACAACATCCTTCACAATAGTAGCAAATAATATAAAATATATTGGTGTAAGTCTTACCAAACAAGTGAAATTTCTATATGACATGAACTTCAAACCCTGGAAGAAAAAAAATAAAGAAGACCTGAGAAAATGGAAAGATGTCCAATGCTCATGAATTGGTAGGACTAAGATAATGAAAAGGTCCATATTACCAAAAGCAATCTTCAGATTCAAAGCAATACAGATAAAAATTCCAGCACACTTTTTCACAAACATGAAAAGAGCAATTCTCAACTTCATATGGAAAAGCAAAAGCCCAGGATAGCTAAGAAAATTCTCAGTAATAAAGATCTTCTGGGGGAATCACCATCCATGACCTCAAGGTATACTACAAAGCAAAGATAGAGACTGAATGGTATTGGTGCAGAGACAGAGAGGTCGACCAATGAAGTCCCAGAAATAAGCCCTATGGACACATGATCTTTGACAAAGCGAAAACTATATAGTGGAAACAAGAAAGCATCTTCAATAAATGGTACTGGTCTAATTGCCGTTCTGTATGTCGAAGAATGAAAATAGATCATATTTATTACCTTGTACAAAGCTTAAGTCCTTATGGATCAAGAAACCCAACATAAAATGAAATACAGTGAGTCTAATAGAATACAAAGTAGGCAAGAGCCCAGAACTCATTGGCACAGAGGAAAATTCCTGAACAGATCATGTCTCA
The DNA here is from genome assembly GCA_902729485.2 of Mus minutoides. Lineage (NCBI taxonomy): Eukaryota > Metazoa > Chordata > Mammalia > Rodentia > Muridae > Mus > Mus minutoides. Next base: position 110,663 of record LR751289.1, read on the forward strand.
GGCTCTAAGATCACAAGTGATAAACAGCACCTCTTGAAACTAAAATCTTCTGTAACACAAAGGACAAGATACATAGGACAAATCAGCAACTTACTTTTTGGGAAAAAACTCTTTACAAATCATACATACTATAGGGGGCTAATATTATATATATATATATATATATATATATAATTTATATATAATTATATATATATATATAATTTATTATATATATATAATAAACTCAAGAAGATAAACTCCAGAAAACCAAGTAACCAAATTAAGGAATTGGCTACCCTAGAGTTCCCTGGGCCTAAACCACCAACCAAAGAAAACACATGGTGGGACTCATAGCTCTAGCTGCATATGTTGCAGAGGATGGCCTAGTTGGTTATCAATGGGAGGAGAGGTCCTTGGTCTTGTGAAGTTTCTATGCCCTAGTATAGGGAAATGTCAGGACCAAGAAGTGGGAGTGGGTGGGTTGGTGAGCAGGGGGAGAAGGCATGGGATAGGAGGTTCAGAGGGGAAATCAGGAAAGGGGATAACATTTGAAATACAAACAAAGAAGATATCTAATTAAAATATATATATAAGAAAAGAAAGAAATGGGCTACAGAGCTAATCAGAAAATTCACAACAGAGGAATTTCAAATGGCTGAGAAGCACTTAAAGAAATGTTCCAAGTCCTTAGTCATCAGGGAAATACAAATTAAAACCTTGTTGAGATTTCACCTTACAACAATCAGAATGGCTAACACTCAAGAGACAGTACATATGAGCAAGGATATGATGAAAGATGAACAGTTGCTCCATTGTTTGTGGTATTGCAAACTGGTATAAGCGCTTTGGAAATCAATCTGGCAGTTCCTTAGAAAATTGAAATAGTTCTAACCTGAAGACCCAGTTTTACCACTCTGGTGAATATACCCAAAGATACTTGACTATACCACAAGGACATGTGCTTTGCTATGTTGATAGAAGCTTTATTTGTAATATCTAGAATCTGGAAACAACCCAGATGTCCCTCAACAGAAAAATGGGTAGAGAATAAATGATTCATTTATACAATGGTATGGTATTCAGATATTAAAAACAAGGACATCCTGAGTTTTTTTTTTTTTTAGGCAAGGAATATCACTAGGAAATATTATCTTGAGTGATGTAACCCAGACCCAAAAGGGCATACATGGTATGTACTCACTCATAAGTGGATATTAGTCAAATGTTCAGAATACCCATGATATAACAAACAGGTAATAGGAACAAGAAGGAAGGCCTAAATGTGGATACCTCCAACCCACCAATAAGGGAGAACAAACTAATCACAGGAAACAGAGGAATGGCAGAACCTGGATGGGAAAGGAGAAAGGGAGTGAAATGTGATGGGGCAGGATCTGGTATGGGGGAGATATGAGAATCCCAGAGGCCAGGAAAATGAATCAAAACATACAGCAGTGTGGGATGGGGGTGGGGAAAGCTCGAGAAAGTTCCAGAGTCTTGGGATGTGAGAGGCTCCCAAGTCTCAATGGGGAAAGACATAAGCAAAAATGCCCAACAGTGGGGAAATGGAACTTGAAGAGACCACCTCCAGTAGGTAGGAATGGTGTCCAGTTTAGGCAGGGGGCCATCTACCCGTCTACAAAGTTTTGGACCCAGAATTGTGCCTGTCTAAAGGAAATGCAGGGACAAAAATGGATCATAGACTGAACAAAAGGCCACCCAGTAACTTGTCTAACATGGACTTCATCTCATGGGCTCATGCCAAACCCTCACACCAGTAATGATGTCACATTGTTCCACATAGTCCCACTGGCAGCCCAGATATAATGATGTATGAATTTAAGGCAGTTCCTGCCTGCTTCATTATGTCCTGAGTAAGTACACTTCATGCCTCTGTTGCCATCCTCCACTGACCACCAACCTAGTGTCTCTGACATGCCAATACTGATTAAGGGTCAGAGACTGACCAGGGAATTTGCAAGTTCTCAGCCATAGATTGTAAATGTTGAGGTATCTACTTTAAGTAGATACCATTGTGTGACCTCAGCAGCATTTTAGAACCTAAATGCTAGGAAGAACCTCAATGTTTGAAATCTTACCCTCTGGGTATACTTCTTTTTTTTTTTTCCCACAATTTTTTTATTAGATATTTTCTTCATTTACATTTCAAGTGCTATCCCAAAAGTCCCCTATACCCTCCCCCCGCCCTGTTTTCCTACCCACCCACTCCCACTACTTGGCCCTGGCATTCCCCTTTACTGGGGCATATAAACATTGCTAGACCAAGGGCCTTTCTTCCCCAATAATGGCCAACTAGGCCATCTTCTAATACATATGCAGCTAGAGACATGAGCTCTGGGGGTTCTGATTAGTTCCAGTTCTGGTGGCGCAGGCTGGTAGGATTTGCTGAAGGAGGCAGAAGCAGGAGGATCTGGGTACACTTCTTAACCATATGATGTTTCTGTTTAATAAGAAGCCACATCCTAGCATATAGATAATACTATTCTGTGGACTTCCGTAGTACTAAAACTCAGGAAAATGGGCTGAGTGAGAAGGATTTATCACTGCTTCTTGACTGCAAATGCAATATGACAAGTGTTCTTGTGATCCAGGAGTCTTCTTACTCTAATGGGCTGTGACCCAAATAAATGCTTTCTTCCTTAAATTTTTTTGTGAAGTCTTCTGTTATAACAAAACAAGTAATTAATTCAGTGCTTAATAATATAACAAGCATTAATCTACTCTAAAACAGTATTATACCACACGCAGTATGGGCTGTTTTCACCAGAATATTATAATTTGTTACTCCAACATATTCTATAATCAATATGCTGGAACTTCTGTTACTTTAAACAATGTGGTTTCATTTCCATATTGTAAGAAAAAAGTAAATTATTTTACTTTATGCTCTAGTGTGAATTCTCTGATGTACTTTTTAATTACAGTTTCTAAGCTACATCACTTTATATCTGCTTGAATAATTTCTATTAACATTTTTTCTGTGTGGAACAGATTTGCTAAACAATAATTCTGCTTTTGTTTCTGAACGATAATTCTTTCCCAACTCTGTAGGATAATTTTGCTAGGTTAAAAGTTATTGGATAATTTTTTAAAAATACTTTAAATATTTGTGCTTATTTTCCTTTATAGTAGATGACTTTAGAGGAGGATATGTAATGTTGATATTCTCTGCTGTACATTTAAATTGTGTTATAATCATCATTTAGCTTTGTTACACCTTTGGTTTTCCTGTATCTAGAAGATATGCCATGTACTTTTTCATCATTGTGGCATATCAGTCCATCATGATAGTAGTCAAGCACTTCATATCCCAAGTAAGGCAGGATGCAAAGTGCTAGAGTCTTCATGGTTTGGCCCTAGTGCCCTATAGCTTCAAGGTATACTTTATCCTTATACGGCAAAGATCCACAACATTTCAAAGCAGCAACATCAAACTGGAACCATGTGTTTAAACCTGTGGCAGGGACAAGAAAATTTAGAATTTTTATCTATTTATATTTATAATCACAGTAGTTATTATGCCTGGGTATGTTTTTTCTGCTTTCTTTTGTTTGTTTAACTTTCTTTTTTTTTAATTTGTTTTTGTTTTTGTTTTTGTTAATCTTTTCCCCTTTTATTGGATATTTTCTTTATTTACATTTCAAATGTTTTCCTCTTTCTAGGTCTCCCCTCCAGAAACTCCCTATCTATCCTCCTACCCCTGCCTCTATGAGGGTGTTCCCCCACCCACCCACCCACTCATGCCTTCCAGCCTTGGCATTCCCCTACACTGGGGCATAGAACACCCTGAAGCCCAAGCACTGTTCCTCCTACTGATGTACAACATGGCCATCCTCTGCCACATATGAAGCCAGCACCATGGGTCCCTCCTTGTGTACTATGAGGTTGGTGGACCAGTCTCCGGGATTTCCGGGGAGTCCGGCCAGTTGACACTGTTGCTCACCCAATGGGGCTGCAAACCCCTTCAGCTTCTTCAGTCCCCTCTCCAACTCTGTCATCAGGGACCCCATGGTCAGTCCAATCGTTGGCTGTGAGCATCCACCTCTGTATTTGTCAGGCTCTGACAGAGCCTTTCAGGAGTCAACCATAACAGGCTCCTGTCAGCAAGCACTTCCCTGAATCCACAATAGTATCTGGGTTTGATGACTGTATATGGGATGGATCCCCATGAGGGGCAGTCTCTTGATGGCCTTTGATTCAGTCTCTGCTCCAGACTGTTTTCTTATTTCCTCCAGTGAGTATTTTGTTCACTCTTCTAAGAAGCACTGAAGAATCTGATTGTTGATTTTCCTTCTTCTTGAGCTACATATGGTCTATGAGTTTTATCTTGGGTATCCCGAGATTTTAGGCTAATATCTATTTATCAGTGAGTACATACTGTGTGTGTGTTCTTTTGTGACTGGGTTACCACACTCAGGATGATATTTTCAAGTCCCATCCCATTTTCCTAAGAATTTCATGAAGTCATTGTTTTTAATAGCTGAATAGAACTCCGTTGTATAAATATACCACATTTTCTGTATCCATTCCTCTGTTGAGGGACATCTGGGTTCTTTCCAACTTCTGGCTATTATAAATAAGTCTGCTATGAACATAGTGGAGCATGTGTCCTTATTACATGTTGGAGCATCTAATGGGTGTATGCCCAGGAGTGGTATAGCTGGGTCCTGAGGTAATACTATGTCCAATTTTCTGAGGAACCACCAGACTGATTTCCAGAGTGGTTGCATCAGCTTGCAATCCCACCAGCAATGGAGGAGTGTCCATCTTTCTCTTCTTCCTAGCCAGGATTTCCTCTCACCTGCGTTTCTGATCTTAGCCATTCTCAAAATTCAGTATTTATTCTACTTTGTATTCTCTGAGGTTCCCGAGCCTATTCTTTGATTTGTGCACTTCAAGTATTGCTCGTTTCTCCTGTATTTCTGACATTTCAATTGTACCTATATCATAAAAAATAAGGTGCACTGCCTTACAGTCTTGGATGAAAAATTCCCAAGCAATCTCAACTCTCTAAGAAGATTCAGTTTATCTCATGATGTTATAAGAATTCAAATCATGGCCTATGAAATCATTATACCACAGAGCATATTATCATCTCTTGCCACAAGTTCCCACCTACTGTGTCCAGTTCTTCTCAAGCACCCTAGTTGTCTATTTACTTTGATCATATTAATCATTCTATATTTTAAATGAAATTTTAAAATAATCTCACAATTCTTTAAATTTTCTAAATATCTATTTAGTTATAGAGTCCCAAATTAATATTCATAAAACCATAAAATTCTGTGCTAATTCAGAATTGTGAACTTGTAATTTATTATGAATTGTAATTAATATAGCTCCTGATGTCTGTATTCCAGATGAGGAGTCATACAGTTCATATAAGTAAAGTAAATCCTTATCTAGATGAGCAAATTTTACTAGCCTCTGGGAAGTAATTTTATTCCAAAATATCTTTTCTAAAACCGATATGTGAAATCACTCTTACTTGAGATCAATCTCTAAACCCAATGAGAAATAAAGCTTCAAATATATCCTTGGAGATGTAATATTCTGGGTTCAGTTCTTCTAGGGCTAAATTAAATAACAAGTCCTTTGAAGGCAATAAGGCAATAAGAACATGTAAGGGAAATGTAATAGATCAGATAAATTATATATAAATATTATATTTATATACATATATATATATATAGTGAAAAAAGGCCAAATGAGTCCCAGCTCTCATTAAAAACAACAGCTATATATCTTTACAAAGGACAGTATCTCACAGCTAAAACAAAAATATATAGATATATTTCATAAACAAAATGATAGCCAGCCACTGCCTACAGGTCAACCACTGACTTCATCCTGACAAACTGTAAAAATTATTTCATTATCACATCAGAGATAGAAATAGATAGCGATCCACTTGATATTACAGATACAAAAGCACACATGTAATGAAATTAAAACTATGTGAGGAACCAAAACTCTGAATCTTCAAAATTTATTTTGCTGAGCTCCAGTTTTAACTAAAAATTGGTTTATGACCTACAAAAATAGAGTATAGTTAAGTTTGCTTTTCCTTATTTAAACACTGAAATTGAGTCCAGATCTGAATTCAGAACTTGAATTATACAATCCTTATAACAAAGTCTTATTTAGAGATGACAAACTAAGGACATAAATTTTGTTCTTTCTGGTTCAAGAATATGTAACTAACATTAAATATTTTAAACTCCTGTAGATTTTGGAATGTTAGAAATTTAATGATTTGTAAATTAAAAACATTGAAACTCAGGTATGTTAAAATTCAATAACATGTTCATGAGCAACATTCTTTTATTGTCAAATATTTTAGAGGATTTATATGAATCAATTTTATTACAGACTATATATTTCAACCTAATAAAACAGGTACAAAATAGATAAAATATCACTAAAAATACTTAAAACAATGTTGTTGAGACAATGGACATTGGCAAGCAAAGAAATATCTTCCCTGAGAAGAAAAGTCTTAAATGCATGTAGCAATTTTTCTTTCTTTCTTCTGTCTGTCTGTCTGTCTGTCTGTCTGTCTGTCTGTCTGTCTTTCCAAGTCAGGGTTTCTCTGTGTAGCCCTGGCTGTCCTGGAATTCACTCTGTAGACTCTGTAGACCAGGCTGGCCTTGAACTCAAAAATCTGCCTGCCTCTGCCTCCCAAGTGCTGGAATTAAAGGTGTATGCCACCACGCCCGGCTTGCAATTTTTCAATCCATATTTAACATGAAGTAATTTAATCTCCTTTACAATGGTGACATTGAAACCAGACATACAGCTATGCTAAAGCAACTAGAATTTCCAATACAGAGTCATGTGAGCGAAGTGTTTTTGCTTTTATTTTTCAATTTGTGTTCATTTATTTGTATGCTTTTAAGTAAAATATGGAAAATAAAGCCTTACTAACATATTTTTCAGAATTGCAGAGAAAGCTCAGCCCATAACTGCCTGGCCCTCAAGCCTTCAGTTTTATAGTGCCCAAGTGAAAGCCTTGAGTGACCATGCCTGTCTACAACCCTAGTGCTGATGCTATGTAACTGAGATGGACAGATGCCTAAAGCTCATTGGCTAGTCTGTATAGTCTAATAAATAATATCTAACTCATTGAGAGATTCGTATAAAATATACAATAATTGAGAGCTTGCAAGGAAGATACCCAGCATAGGCTTCTTAACCTCATATGCAAATAACTGATCTAGCAAATACATGTACCACAGAGAAATACCACACCACATATAATATACTAAACATAATACAAACTCACAAATTTAAATCTTAAAACAGTAATAACAGAAGTTAACAGATTCAACTATTTAAAGTTAAAATCTTAGCAGATCAACTAAAGAAAAATATATGAAGCACAGCATAAAATTATCAAAATTCAAGGTTAATAAAATAGAAGAAATACAAAGAAGATACAAAGTAGAAAAATAATTTCAAAGTCCACATTAACAAGGGGTTTTTAGTTAAAATATGTGTAAAAGTAACTTTTTTCCATATGTAATTGTCATCTCAGAGGCTTACTGCTAATTATGCTCACCCTTCCTATCTCTTTCCCAACTCTGGCTGTTTGATTCAACTCAGCTCTTCTAGATCAAACTTCTATCTAAGCTAACTAATTCAATCTGGCTTCTCTCAGCTGCTCACTGAAGGCCAAGCAGATTAATTTTGCAAACTAATTTTTTCTATATTTTTTGGAATGAAAGGTGTGTACTTAGGGCATGTCTGTATTCCAGCCAGATCATATTGTAACCCAGAGCATATCAGGCAGATCATATAGAACTAAAAAATCCTTGAGTGTGTGATCCCTTGTTGGAGGAGCCTTGTTGTTAGATTAAAATTCCTCTACAATATGAAGCAAACTTTCAGTATTTTGGATAAAAAGCAAATAAACTAACTGAAAAACAGGATGAGCAAGTTGTTTCTGTTGACATTTCAACAAAAATTAAAGGAGGGTGGTAGATGAGACAGTACTAAATGCTATTATTTAACTTCATCCACAGTGACCTGCTGTTACATTCCAATTAGGATATAGTGAAACACAAAAGATTCACCCACCTAGTTACTGGGTAGACTTGGAGATAAGAACAACTGTTACATGTGTTCCTAAGCATGTAATTCTTGCAATTAGTTTTTAAAACATCTTCATAAAAATTCTACATGCAGTAAGTGACACGCAAAACATATAGTCTTCTTCAACTGAGGGTGAGCGAAGAGGTAGGCAAACACGAAAAATCTTTCTGTAGTAATGAGCATGTTTGTGACATTTCAATTACAAGCATCAGTGTACAGACAACTAGTGTCAAGGTAAACAATGACCTACATGCACTTTGTTATTCAAACTTTGATAAAGCCCTATAATCCAATTATAGGGGAGCACTCCTGGCTTCTTTCTCTCAGGAAGGAACACTATAACTTTGAAATATTTTTTCTCGTTTTTTTTTGTTTAATCTTATACATTCTCTCTCTCAAGTAAATTAATGTTTTTATGGCTTCTGCTAACTAATGAAAATAGTTATAATAGATATTGAGTTGATAACTATGAACATGAACAGGACAGAATACACCAGATACCTTTTATAACAACAGGGATCAGAACTATTATCCCATCAGTTAATGGCTGCTAAAATAGGAACAAATGTCAGTCTCTGGATGATTCTCTCAAATAGTTGTCTAATAACAAGTGATATTAGCCATAAACACATATAAACACTTATACATAGCACATTTCTTAAATTCATCTATCTATCTATCCATCTATCTATCCATCTATCTATCTATCTATCTATCTATCTATCTATCTATCTATCTATCTATCATCTATCTATCTACCTCTCTATCATCTATTATCTATCATTCATCAGTCTTCTGTGTATGTATCTTTCTACATATCATCTATAATTTGTCCACCTATATCAATGTGTGTATGATATGACAACAATAATTAAAGAAATAATAATTAAAGAAAAAAGCCATATATTTGGAAGTGAATGGAGTGGTGACACAGGAGAACCTGGAGGAGGATAAGATTATCCAGGAGAATATCAACTATGCCCTTTTATAATAAGATAAAAATTTAATGACAGAACAACAAATAAAAATTTTTAAAGATTGATAATGAATTAGGTAGGAAATCAGAAATCACTTGTTCTTTCATTTTTCAGTTTTTAAAGGTGGAACGCTCTCTAACTGTAGTCCATTTGCTGAGATAATAACTGTTGTGTGCTATTCTTATCTGTAAAACCAAAGCTGTGCCAGCCACAGCAGTTAGTGTAAGGCTGAGAAAATGTACAGGTTTGTTTATTGACATTGTTGCATTCCATGATATCTCTTTGCTTATATCTTTGGAAACTCATGAGGAGAAATCCTCAGTGTGGTCAATGATTATAATTAGAGATCAAGCGCAATACTGAGCCAAAACTGAATTAGTAGTGTGCAGCTTGCTTTGAGTTTTATAACACCTAAAATATTTTAAGTGCAATATACTATCTAACATAAATGGTATTAAAGTTAATATTGTGTTTCACAATAAAATGTTACAGTTATGTCAACTGTGATTTATTGGCTGGGAAATGAAACATTAACCACTTGTGGTTCTGTAACACAAAAGATCACTTGGGGAAACAGATCAGCTGGCCATATCAACAGGAAGCATGTCTATCTCAATCAAGTTACACAAGCCCAAATTAATACTTAGAATATGATACATAGAATGCTAGCGTGTATATCTTACATTTAAATTCATGGTATAAGTGTACATTGTCTCTCATAAAAATATAAGCTTATTGCTGTTAAAATTGTTCTATTTTGAAATTCATAAGCATTTAAAATATTTTCAAAATAACTTTTATTAGAGTATCCTTATATCTCTCCTTGACTGTTCTTTCTTTATACTCAGAACAATGTTCACTACTTGGCTAGGGTTGCTATTCATGTGATGAAAAATATTTTGACCACAAGCAATCTGGGGAAAAAAAAAAAGATCTAATTTCACTCCTAGTTTCCATATGACTGCTTATCATCAAAAGCATTAAGGACAGAAAGTCAAGCAGCACAGGAAGCGGAAGGCAGGAGCTGATGTGGAGTTCATGGGAGCTGATGTGGAGTTCATGGAGGAGTGCTGCCGATGAATGTATGCATCAAAGTTTGTTCAGCTTGTTTTGTTATAGAACTCAAGATCACCAGTCTACAAATGGCACCACCCGTGATGGACTGAGCCCTTCTCCAAACATTACCAATTAAGAAAATGCTCTACAGCCAGATCTTATAGAGTCATTTTCTCAACTGAAACTCCCTCTGTTCCTAATAACTCTAGCTTGTTTCAAGTTAATGTAAAACTATCCAAAACAATTGACCCCTTCTCAACTTGACACACACCACTTTTCATGTAAAAGAACCTTTCCTTTTTTATTTAATTCCAGGATGGCACTTTGATGTTAACATCATGATATAAGTCATAAATAACTCTAAATGTCCCCATTCTTTGTAAATTCCAGCACATTAGAGGTCATTATCTTTCTTTTAAAAAAATCCCAAATCTCTAACTGTGGGCTTCTATACAGTCAAAAATAAAGTAAAATACTTTATTAAAAGGAAAGAACCACGGAACTGTCACAATCTAAACTGGTAAACCAAGTCTTCTGAGCTGCTCCAAGGACTTGGGACACTCTTCTGGCATTTCCTTCTGCAAGACACATACACACACACACACACACACACACACACACACACACACACACACACACACACACACAGCTTGTCTGTTAGCCTATGACTGATTTCATTGCTGCTGGTGGTGGTAGCCAGCCCACAGTAATGGCATGACATCTCTAAAACCTTCTGGAGATCTTGGATTTAACTGGATTTCATTTCCATCAATAGCCTCCTGTTGTCTCTTCAGGGACTCTAGGCCTGCCACACAGTGCCAAACCACAGATGTTTTCTATGAGCCCTTCGTCTCTCCAAATCAGTACAACTTAGGTGATACCTATACTACCACAATGGGCAGGGAGCATGAGGTTCAACCTTGGTCAAAAATTCCTTCTAGTTGGTAACTATCCTGTAGAAATTGAGGCTCAAAAACAGGATATTATTATGAGTGAGATAAGAAATGACCAAGAGTTTCTTTTATTTTTAAGTTAGTTTTTAATTCTTTCATCTTCAACATAATGGGCACATTATGAATTTCCAGTTTACATTTACCCAGAACTTTCTGCTTCTAAGGTCATAGTGGAATTTGTTTCTGAGCCCTCTGTTGTTTCTGTCTCCCACTTTGCTCGTTTTCCTACTTTGTGCAGTGCCTTATGCATTGATGATCCACTGAGCTGGTGGTTCCCATGAGACAGGATTGACGGGTTTTCATTTCATGGATATTGGGTTTTCCTCTGTTTGAGGCCCAAATAGCTCCCACTAGAACTATTTAAAATTAATGTTCCTGTTTGGATTTTCATGGGTTTCAGCAAGAAATAGTCTCAAGGCCTGTGCCACTTTGGGCACAGGCCTGAGTTTACAAATGCTTTTTGAAAAAGAATTTTCTTTCAGATATCTCTGTGGATAAATGGTACTCTCTGTGTTGCATGTGAAGGTTGGTTCCCTCACTTTCCTCTCATAGAGACCATTTCTTCAGAAGTCTTTGACCTGGTTGGGTGTCCAGAGAACACTGTTCAGGTACAAAACCTTTCTTTCTGTTCTCAACTCTTAGATAGCACACTCTTGTATTTTTTCACCCATGTGATTCTTGGATGCCAAGATTCAACACGGGCAGACACTTAAGGTTAAATGTGCTTTTATCCCTTGTTATATTACTCTGGTCAGGGCTTCACTTGCATGGCCTAGAACTTTTCTCAGGAAAGCAGTCAGATCAAAAGTATTCTCTCTCTCTCTCTCTCTCTCTCTCTCTCTCTCTCTCTCTCTCTCTCTCTCTCTCATAGGTAATTCTGCCTCCATCCAGATCTATTTGGAAACAGCCTTATTCTGTGATTTTCTGAGACCTGCTTATGGTTTTATAATTAAGATCTTGAGACTGAGTTGGTAACACCATCCCTCCTCTTGAGGCCCTGTCTATCTACTGGAGGTAGTTTCTTTAATATCCCTCTTTCAACTGTTGAATATTTCATCTAAGGTCACTTCCATGAGAGTCATTGACCTCCAAGGTCTTTGATACTTTGTCCCCACCTCCTGCCTATTTCCATTCATTGTTCTGGTCTTCTGGGTTTCTTTCCTATCTCCCTAACCCTCAACATACCGGATCTCATTCCTCTTTTCCCTACTAACTCCTGTCTCCCACCCAAGTCACTCCCTCCCTCTGGCTCCCATGATTATTTTCTTTCTCCTTCTAAGTGGGATTGAAGCATCCTTAGTTGGCTTTTCTGCTTGATAAACATCTTAAATTCTGTGGGCTCTATGCTAATTATTAGCTCTTTTTGGCTAATATCTACTGAGTACATATCATGTGTGTCCTTTTGGGTCTGGGTTAAATGATATTTTCAAGTTCCATCTGATTGCCCATAAAAATCATGATATCCTCATTATTAATAACTGGACAGTATTCCATTGTGTAAATGAAGCACATTTTCTATATCCATTGTTCATTTGAGGGACATCTCAGCTGTTTCCAGCTTTTGGCTATTACAAATAAGGCTACTATGAACATTGTGGAGTATGCATCCCTGTGGTATTATTGGGTGCCTTTTGTGTATTTGCCCAAAAGTGGTATAGCTGGGTCTACAGATAGGACTATTTCCAATTTTCTGAGGTACTGCCAGATTGATTTCCAAAGTGGTTGTACCAGTTTGCAATTCCATCAGCAATGGAGGAATGTTCCTCTTTCTCCACATCCTTACCAGCATATGCTGTCACCTGTTTTTGATCTTAGCCATTCTGATTGGTGTAAGGTGAAATCTTAGGGTCATTTTTGTTTGCATTTCCCTGACGACTAAGCACTTTGAACACTTCTTTAAGTGCTTCTCAGCCATGCAAGATTCCTCAGTTGAGAATTCTCTGCTTAGTTCTGTACCTTATTTTTTAGTTGAGTTATTTGGTTTTTTGGAGATTAGCTTCTTGAGTTCTTTATATATTTTGGGTAATTTCCTTCTATCGAATGTGGGGTTTGAGAAAGTTTTTTTTTCCCAATCTGTAAGTTGCTGATTTGTCCTATTGACTGTGACTTTTGCCTTGCAGAATCTTTTCTGTTTCTTGAGGTCCTATTTATCACTTGTTGATCTTAAACCCTGAGCCATTGGAGTTCAGTTTGGAAATTTCCTCCTGTGCCATTGAGTTCCAAGCTCTTTCCCATTTTGTCTTCTTTTTTAATTCATTGCGTCAGGTTTATTATAGAAATCTTTACTTGTTCTGAAAATTTTTATTAGATGTTTTCTTCATTTACATTTCAAATGCTATCCCCTTTCCTAGTTTCCTCTCTGAAAGTCCCCTATACCCTCCCCCTGCCCTGCTTCCCAACCCACCCACTCCTGCTTCCTGGCCCTGGCATTCCAGTATACTGGGGCATAGAATCTTCGCAAGACCAGGGCCTCTCCTCCTATTAATGGCCGACTAGGCCATCTTTTGCTACATATGCAACTAGAGACACAAGCTCTGGGGGGTACTGGTTAGTTCATATTGTTGTTCCTCCTATAAGGTTGCAAACCCCTTCAGCTTCTTGAGTACCTTCTCTGAAATCTGTGTGCTTATTTTTCCTCAGTGTTTTAAAGCTCTCATTATAGATGTCTTTCAGCTTTGGTTAGTTTTACTAATAGTCCCATTACTTATTATTTTTGTGATGGGATTATAAGTGGAATTTTTTCATGATTTTTGTAGCTACCTAGAAAAATCTAAAAAGTTTCAGCACTTTTAAATTGTACCTTTCCAATTTTCTGTAATACATTTTTAGATTTCTGAATTTCCTGTCTTAATTTTTAAGTATAGTATGCTATAGATAACAAGTAGAATTAACTTTTATTTGGTCTTCTAATTTGTGCTTCTTTTTTACTTTAAGAATTTAAGCAGCATGATTCACAAAAATCAAACAGTAGATAGCTTTGATTTACCCAGTTTTAGAAGAAATGCTTTCATTATTTCAGCCTTTAGTGTGATCCTGTCTATAGATTTAACCCCTGTAGCCTTTACTATCTTGAAGTACAGTCTTTGTATTCCCACGTTCCTACATTTCTCAGGAAAGGAAAGCTTGTCAGAGTATAGTTCTGTGTCTGCTTAAGTGACTTATTCTGTTTATCTTTAAAACTATTTATGTGCTGTGTTTCATTGATATGTGTATGTTGAAGAAACCTTGGATTACTGGAATGAAATCAAGCAGGTCATAGATATGGTATCATTAATGTGTTCTTAGGATTGTAAGCACCTTATGTCTACTTTAATAAGTAAATAATTCTATAGATTTCTTTTTTTGTATTGGGTCTTTATATGGTTTTGGCAACAAGGTAACATTAACATCATAAAGGTTACTTTGCTAATGTTTATCTTTCTATTTCATGCAACAACTTGATAAATCTTAGCGTCATTAGTTTCTTAAAGTTCTAGAGTATCTCTGGTCTTCGTAAAATTAAGTTATAGAAATATTTATTACTGTGTAAGTTTCATTTCCTCTTATATATTTCTTCATATTTTATACAAATTTGATTTAATTGTAGTTTTATTACATGTCTACTTGAGCAACCATATTTTCTCGATTTTCTGTGTTAGGAAGTATGACCTTTCAGTATAATCTCTACTGATTCTCTGATTTTTCTTACTATCTGGTATACTTACAGATTTTAAATATCCAATTTTATGAATTTGTATTTTTCTTTTTCATTTGGCTAGTATGGCTAGTCACTTTTCAAACTTCAGCTCATTTGATGACAACTGGTAATGTATTTGATAGTTCTGAGATTGTTTCAATTTTATCAGTAAATGGTACCTACTTTTTAAATCAGAAGGGTTTTTTTTTCTCATATATCAATGTTTGTGTAAAGCTATAGTTAATCCAAGTAAACATTTAAGTTTCTCCCAGGACTTGTTCAAAGACCAACCACTACCTCATGCATACATTATTTAGACTCCACAAATTTGGATGAATATTGTGTTTTATCTTCTCTTGATTTCCAGTTTTATTCAGTCATGATCTACTAAAATTTCAAAAGAAGATATTTAGATTCTTTTGAGTGGGCAAAAAGTTGTTTGATGGCATTAAATATTATATATTCTAAAATGCTCCATAGAGTACCGAGAAAATGCAATTTTGATAGATTACACACACACACACACGCACACACACACACACACACACACACACACATATATATATATATATATATATGCATATATGTTAAGTCTATTAAATCTATGTGATCTTTTATTTTGAAGTCAGTGCATTGCATTTTGGCCTAAATAGTCTCTATTTATGAGAGGTGCTTATACAAATCACCAAGTGAGAGCTATATATTCTTAGACTTTTTAGATGTTATTAAAATTAGTTTTATTTATTTATTTATTTATTTATTTATTTATTTATTTATGTATTTATTTAATACCAGACTTTATTGATGATATTTAAGAGAGTTGGGCTCCTTAGGACCCCGTGGTTCTTGGGGTCTGGGATGGAGACTACGAAGGAGATGCTCAAGTTGGGGGCTAAGTTGTGACAGTGACTTGTTTTCATGTGCTTGCTGGGATGTGTGGTACAGAGCATCATACTCCTTGGAGGCCATGTAGATCATGAGATCTACCACCCATTTCTATAGTCATATTCATTGTCATATCAGGAGATAAGCTTTACAAAGTTGTCATTGAGAGCAATGCCAGCCCCAGAATCAAAGGTGGAATAATGGGAGATGCTATTCAAGTTGCAGGTGACAACCTGGCCCCCAGTGTAGCCCATGACCCATTTTAGTGGTCCCTCTGATGCCGGATTCACTACCTTCTTGATATTCTCAGACTTGGCAGGTTTCTCCAAGAGCCATGTCAGACACATGACAGATACATTGTGGGGTAGGAACAAAGAAAGCCATGCCAGTGAGCTTCCCATTGAGCTCTAAGATGACCTTGTCCATAACCTGGCAGCACCAGTGGATGCAAGGATGTTGTTCTGGACAGACCCATGCCATCATGGCATAGATTTCCAAAGGGGACATCTACAGTCTTCTGTATGGAAGTGATGGCATGAACTGGTCATGCATTTTTCAATGATGCCAAAGTTGTCATGAGTGAACTTTACCAGGGGACTAAGCAGTTGCAGGATGCAGGATGGAGGATGCATTGCTGACAATCTTTTTTTGTTTTGTTTTGTTTTGTTGTTTTCTTTTTTTGAGACAGGGTTTCTCTGTGTAGTCCTGGCTGTCCTGGAACTCACTTTGTAGACAAGGCTGGCCTCGAACTCAGAAATCCACCTGCCTCTGCCTCCAGAGTGCTGGGATTAAAGGTGTGTACCACCACTGCCCACCATTGCTGACAATATTGAGCGAGTTCTCTTACTTCTCATTCACACCCATCACAAACACCAGAATATCGGCAGAAGAGGAGGAGATGATAACCCTTTTGGCTATACCTTCAAGTGGGCCCCAGCATTCTCCATGGTGGTGAAGATGCGAGAAGATTCCAGGGCAATCTCAAGATCATCATCATCCCTATTTGTTATTAGCAGAATCCTCATTCTTGAAAGATTGTGAAGGAATTCATGTTGGTGGCAAGTTTCCCATTCTCAGCCTTGACTCTGCCAGTGAACTTACCATGGGTAGAGTCATAGTGGAACATGTACACCATGTAATTGCAGTCAATGAAGGGGACATTGATGCTGACAATCTCTACTTTGAAAAGTCAGATGAGAAGATAGCCCCACTGGTAACCATTCTTCTAATACAGCCAAATTTGTTCATTCCAAACTTCACAACCATCTTTAGGGTATGGACAAGTCTGGCACTGCATCAGAAGAATAGGTGGTCTCTAGAACTGGGAGGAGCAGAGATCCCTTTTTAATTATTTTTTAATTGTTATTTTTAAATCATTGTTTATAGTTCAGTCATTATCTCCCTCCTTGTCTGCCCTCTAACAGTTCTGCATGTCATACCTACTCCCCAGTCTTCAAGAGGATGTCCCCATGCTCCCATCCCTAGCCCACCAGACCTCCCTACTCCCTGGGTCCTCAAATCTATTGAGGGTTAGGTGCATTTCTCTCACTGAGGCCAGACCAAGCAGTCCTCTGTTTTGTATGTGTCAGGTCCCTCATATCAGCTGGTTTATGCTTCCTGTTGGGTGACTCAGTGTCTGAGAGATCGTGGGGTTCCAGGTTAGTTGAGACTGCTGGTCTTTCTATGGAGTTGCCCTTTTTAGTAATTTTTAATGAAATATAGAACCTCAGTGTTTGGGATATATATTTTTATAATTGTCATTATATATTTTGACCAATGTTTTTTTTTTTTTTTTTCCTTTTATCATAACACACTGATCTTTATCTCTTTGGATGAATTTTAAGAGAAATTTGGATTTATTAGAGGTAAAACTATAATCTTAGTTCCTGTATGCCTTTC
This sequence comes from Mus minutoides, assembly GCA_902729485.2. NCBI lineage: Eukaryota > Metazoa > Chordata > Mammalia > Rodentia > Muridae > Mus > Mus minutoides. The sequence goes on from LR751289.1 coordinate 128,206, forward strand.
ATTTACCTCATAGATATGTATTCATCCTCTCACTTGGAGTCTGTATAAAGCTTTGCTAATGACATGGTTTTATTTGTTTGTTTTAACAGACTGCAGAACATTTACTTGTTTTCTTTTAAATAAGTTGAATAATTGGTGTCCTTTTGTTAGACAGAGAATGTAGAGCATTTTCTCTAAGGATTAATACTGAGAGAAGTTTGTGAACACCTATGCGATTATTCCTCATTTTTATGGTTTGATAGATTACCTATTTCCCTGTTACTGTTAAGCCTTCAATCATTTACTGTGGTTGACATGTTGTATACTTTCCTACCTCTCTTGTAGGAATCCATTCACATGAAGAATATATTCTTCCCTGCATCTTGTGGTTACAGTTTTCTTTGTTCTTTAAGGTTCTTCAAGTGTCATTATGTTCTGCTGGGATAAGAGGGGTTTGTAAGGAATCTTTTTACTGTGTGTGTGTGTTATGAAATGCCATTATTTTTCTCTTATTTTAAGTTGCTTGATTTAGCAATTTTAGTTTACAGTTATTTACTTTAGCCACTTTAACAATATTGAGTGTTTTCTCTTATACCTTTTAATATTATTTCTTTTGTACTTTGGATATCCGCCACAGATTGGGCCTAATCAGCCACCCTCAATCCATGAGAATCAGGGATTCTGGCAAATGGGCATAGAGTCAGCAGGAATTGACAGACACAGACAGGAAAGAGTGTGCCAGATCTGAATGTAGTTTATCAAATCGAGCATCAAGCTTTTTATACCAAAGAAAACAGGGAAGTTAGGTGACAATGAGGTTACTGGATTCTTACATAAAACAGAGGAATGCAAACACGAAAGGAGTGGCAGGAACCAACTGGGATAAAATTCAATGTTAACAACTGGCATGCGTTTTTCTTATGATAAGAAGACTAATGAAAGTGTTTAGTTAAGGAATTAAAAGTTGGATAACAACAAAAAAACAAAAAAACAAAAACAAAAACAAAAAAAAAACAACCCCACCTAAAGTCAGCTTATACTTAGAAGCCAGGGGCAAGGGTGCCCTTGCCATAGTCCCCATTCCAGTCTATTGTATAGTCCACCTTCCCCCTAGGCCATTGTAAATACTTGTATATGGGTATACTCAGCTATCTATAGTTCTAAGTATCTACTCTGGTTCCTCAATATTAAGGGAAAGCACACAGATCCGTTTACCAACTAAAGCAAGGACAGTGGAGCTTTTGTTATACAGGATACCACCATTCCAGGAGACTTAAATTTCTGTGAACTCTTTGCCTCAGGACGCCCAGGTATTCAGAGCCTGTCGCTTGTCACTACCAGAGTAGATGTAGCAGATATCTTAACTGTAACATGTGCAGAGTTTCTTTGGACATTTCTATTAAGGATTCTTATACCTCTGTACCTGGATCTTCATTTATTTCTCTTGATTTGAGAAATTTTATGCAATAATCTCATTGATATATTTTATATGTCTAGTTTTTATCTCAAGTCTTTGTTTTATCCCTGTCTTAGATTATTGATCATACCCTAGAATGATTATATATTTTACATTCTTTTGGTTTTCTAATGGGTTTTAAATGCATCATTTCCTTAAATTTACACTCCATCTTAGATACGTGTTCTCTTTCTTTTCCTAGACTATGGTAATGCTTTTTCTTCAACTTGAGCTTTCAAAGAATTCCTTTCAGGGATCTATCCCATCTGCAGACACCAAACACAGACACTATTGCTGATACCAAGAAGAACTTGCTGACAGGAGCCTGGTATCTCTGTCCCCTAAGAGGATCTGCCAAAGCCTGATCAATAAGTATCTGGAAGCTCACAACCAAATATAAAACTGAGCATAGAGATCCAAATGGAGGAGTTAGGGAAGGACTGAAGGAGCTAAAGGGGTTGTAAACCCATAGGAAGACCAACAATATCAAGCAGCCAGATTCCCCATAGTTCCTAGGGACTAAACCACCAACCAAAGAGTACACATGGAAGAACCCATGGCTCCAGCTGCTTATATAGAAGAGGCTTGCCTTAGTTGGCACCAATGGGAGGGAAGGACCTTGATCCTGGGAAGGCTTGATGCTCCAGCATAGGGAAATGTTAAGGCAGTGAGGGAAGAAGAGGTGGGTGGGGGTTGGAGAGCACCCTCATTGAAGTGGAGATGGGGAGAGAGTATGGGGTATGTTGTTTGTAGAGGGGAAACCAGGAAGAGAGATAACATTTAAAATGTAAATAAATAAAATAACCAATAAAAAAAGACAAAATCCAAAAGAAGAATAGGAAAAATATATGAACAGGCAATTTGAAAAAAACAAGAACCCGAAACAGTATCAGAGGGTGTTTTAGCAAGGATTAGTTAAATAAGCCATAATTAAATTAAAAACAAAAGAATTCCCACATTCCTCTGTGTATCAGAGGAATTTTTTCTGTATCTTTCAACCATTATGCTGAGTTTTCTCTGTTTGAACTTTCTTTCTTCTTGGGTCCTGACAATTCTTATTCCTTCCATCACAAGACAGAACTTCCATTCTACCAGTGTACCTAAAAGTTTTCAAAAGTTTATAATCTTTTAGTGGATGTATTTGGGCCACTTATGGTACCATACTATCTTTATTTTAGGACATCTTCATAGATGCTGTTTTAAATTTTAGATTTATGTCTTTTCTATTTCTCTATTTTCAAGTCCATATGTCAAATTTCCTCCTGCAGCTCAAACATGCCCATTTTATACTAATTTGGTGACTACATTAAAAGTGAGATCTATTTTTATTATTTTTCCTTATGTTGATTTATAAACCTTACCAAAAATATATTTTCACTGAAAAGAGATTTAACATAGTTCTATCTTTCAACACTATATTGGTATTTTCTATACCTGAGGTCTTGCTCATAATTTTTTAGTTAATCTTTAATTTCCCTATCTTGTGTGGCATAATCTATCATACTATATTTTATATAATGTACCCCTGCATTGATTTTCAACTAAGAGTTTGATTAAGGGGTTGGGGATTTAGCTCAGTGGTAGAGCGCTTGCCTAGCAAGCGTGAGGCCCTGGGTTCGGTCCTCAGCTCTGGAAAAAAAAAAAAAAAAAAAAAAAAAAAAAAAAAAAAAGACAAAATAACAAGAGTTTGATTAAAAGGTAAGAATTTAAAAATTAACATCATTGTGCCTTTCACTAAATGAAAGTATAAATTCAAGACACTTTGATGTTTCAAATATGGTATTCTTTACAATAATTGGCCTATCTTCCTCTGAGTTGTAATTCTCTTGTTCATATAAAGAAACTTACTGAATTAAACAGTCTCATTGTATGTGATACCATTGAGGAATACAAAGAGAAAGAAAATAATGTAGTATGAATAAAGTTTCTGCTGTCATCAAAGCATATTTGGCTACCAATGTAGGTATTGCTAATATTTAACCATGTATTTTCCCTTATGCATCATGCCTATCAAAATAAAATATGCGCCCAAAGAAGCATCAGCACAATGAGACTTACATATACATCACTGCTTATATATACTATAGACTCCATTTCTGCATTTACTTAATAGTCATAGGAAATTTATAAAATAAATATTTTTTCATATTCTACTTAGCATAGATGATAACATTTCTTCATACTTTTTGTAGTTAATTAAACTCTCTGTTCTTGTCATCTAGATATCAATACATCAGAGGAGAAATAAGAAAGAAACAAGGAACAAAAATATATAAACTTGTGTTATAAAGGCCAGTTAATAATAAAATAATTTATTTAGTATAAAATATTTTTAAAAACATAGACTTTATGTTTTGTATATTTTGTACTGAGTCTTAATATTCTAATAATGAAGACCTTACATGACTGCTCAATAAATCAATATAAAAGTTAATAATTCTTATTTATATGAATAGAGTAGGAAAACACAGAGTTCAGGTAGTCACTTTCTTTTTCTAAATATTCTGTATGACAAGGAGCATCAGTAAAGCCTCATATGAAATTTGTACACATCTGGGTATGTATATTAGTGATGGGGTTTCAATTTTATAGAGTTAAAAAACTTTGGATAGAAAATAGGGAGCAATGAGAAGATTTCTATAATATAAAATTAACTATTGATACAATCAATCAATAAAATGTTAAGATACCATTATATCCAAAGAATATAGTATTCATATTGTTTTATTGAATTCTCATAGGAATGCTAATTAATGCTCATGAGAACAGTGCTTAATGAACTATTATAACATCTGTTTTTGAAAACCACAAAGCCCATAAAATTTTATAGTTCAAACAAAAGTTCTAGATTATGATGTTATATAAAATGTCAAATTATGCCCTCAATCACACTTATAAAAATTAACCATGGCTGGAATTCTTTCTTTAATGAAGGGCTTTATATAACTATAGTAGATTTGTGTTACTACAATAATATTCCAAATAACCAGCTTACACAGAAAGAAGGTTATTTTCATTCAGCATTTTTTAGTTTATAGAAGGTGATTTGTCACTGAATTTGGGATTCCCACCCAAGGTTGTAGTGTGATGCAGTATATTATTGATTGTACAAATGGTGTTGACAAACACTCTCTTCAGGAAAAAAAAAATGCAGGTGATGGTGGGCTCAGGAATTTAGCATCACAATCACTATGGTCTTCCTATAGATGTTACACTGCCTGTTCATTGTAGTGCTGAATGAGTTACTTTCCTATGCTTTCATGAAATGCAATGGGCTAGACATCTTAGAGAAGAGTGGCTTTCTTTGGACTTACTGTTCCAGAGGCTTAGATGTCATGATAACAGAACAAAGGTATGGCAGGAAAAGCAAGAATCATGGACACATGTGATGAACACCAAGCATGAAACAGAGAGTAAAGTGGAAATAGCATGAGTCATTAGTCCTCAGAGCCCAACCTAAGTGGTATATGTCCTTCAGAAAGGCCACATATCAAAAATCTATCAAAACAGTGACACCACCTAGGAACAAAGTACTTAAATTCCTGTTTCATTTAAACCTCCACAATCACCCTGTGCACAGAGGGCTGACATGGGGAATTTTTGTGAGCCACCATGACATATCAAAGAGACCAAAATTGTTCATTTTGAATTACCATCATTTTTCTCCTATTATTAAATCAATGGATACCTATTACTTACATTTTAAAACAGCTCATCATGTCTGCTCAAAATTGGCTGCTTTCAGGGTTTTTAGATCAGTGACAATTGGTGAATAGAAGCTAGAAAGGATTGTTTTACTTTGTGTGCATGTATGCATGTGTACCACATTCATGTCTCATGCCTGTGAAGACTTTAGATCCCTAGGATGGAAAGTATAAATAGTAGTGAGCTTTCATATGGGTGCTGGAACTGGAACCTTATTCCTCTGCAAAAGCAACTAGTGCTATTAACTACTTAGTCAATTCTCTAGACAAGGCCAAGTATATATGGGCTCCTGATTAAAACATACACAGCCGGACAACCTCTATATCTGCCTCCTGAGAACATCATAGGTGTTTGGGTGAAGAAAATATAGTTTAGTGTTTGAGTGTTTACTGTTCCTCGTTGTAAAGGACCTCTTCTATACCAGGTTTCTTAGTGAGATTTAAAATGGATAAATGTATATCCATTATTTCAGAGTAAGTCTTCACTCCTTGCTGTAAGTTAGCATAGGTATGCTCATCTAGCTACTTCCCCCTTTAGGCATAACACAAAGGTAATGTGATTGTGGTAGTGCCACCTGCTTTTAAATTTCTCTTCTCTACTGTCCTCAATGACCACATTAATTTAGAGCCTAGATAGTAGTTCCTATGATGTGTTCTTTGGTTTCTTATATGACCATGATTATAAAATGTCATACACAGATTCAAAATAGGAAGTTAAAGCAGATTTGGCAGATTGACAGGATGGGAGAGACGTGTTTAGAGGTATGAAAAATATCCTTGAAATTAAATTGAGCTTGCTAAGTTCATTTAGGCCTTTTGTGTAAATTCTGCTTGATAATAGAATTAAGTTAGTCACATGTGATTTTCATGGTCAGGCATATCAGACAATGTTAAGCTTTTTATTGAGTGGCAAGTTATCCTAATTTCCTTGGAAACGAAACCAATTTTTCAGTCTTCCTCAGGAAATATCAGCAAGAACGTTGCTTTAAAAGTTATCATCCTTTTACTTTTCTTCACCATTTTATCTTTTTGTGAATTATGCATAATATATTTTGATCATACCATTTATTTCTCCCAAATCCACAGAAATCCATAGGCATTCTTACTCACTCACTCTTGTTACTTATCTGTCTTTTTGAACCTAGTGAAGTACAACTTAAATGTGCCCATATATTTTTGGATGTGTGACCATTCACTGAAGTATGGTTTCTTTATCAAAGTATATATCCTTAAAGAAAAGTGACTCTCTTCCAACAGCTTGTTTGAATTAAGGATAACAAGTTATCCTAGTTTTGATAGGGCCATGCCATTGTGATTTGCTATCATCTACTAAGAATTCTACAGGTAGTTTAAGGTTCTGGATGGCTCTCAAGGAAAACAATTGTCTCTGTTCCACATGGGTCTGTTGGGGTCCACTGCCTGCAGTGGACGTGGTTCCTGGAGGATTGGCCTGAAGCTGAAATGAGACTAAGGGAGTGGGGGAAGAAAGAAGATCTCCAAGGCTACATGGTTGCTTCTGCTTAGAACGACTGTTTAATGGTGGACAAGCATTTGGGGATAAAGGAAGGGAAGACCCCTCCCCCAGTCTTCTGCGCAGGCATTCTGGAGTTTAGCGGGAAGTCTGAGATATAGTGAGATTTCGCAGATTCGAGCAGGTGGGCTGGTCATAGGTGGGCTGGGCCGAGCCTCTGGTAAGCTAGGCGGAGCCAGGGGACCTGGGAGACCCAGAAAAACAGACTGCAGGTGTCACTGGGCTGTCAAGCCTAATTGGTAACACAATGGATGCTGCAGGGGTGTGGGGTGCTGCTTCTCAAGGCTCTGGTCATTGCACCAGCTATGCTGGTGGGGGAGGGGTACCACATGGGTCATGCATTCTCTTGTTCTAGAGCCTTTGCAAAAGGCACATGTTTGAAAATAAATGAGAAAATATGTTCCTTCCAAATACAAAGAGGTTTAGTAAGTTGTCCCTTAATATAAATATTGTAAAGTATAATTTTCTGCAACATGTCCATTACTTTAAGGTTTAAAACAAAAATATGTAATTGGCAAACATGCTTAAAGTTTACAATTTATCATATACAATGCATCCAGTGCAGCAAAATTGTGCTTACTGCAAAATTCTGTTTATATCTGCCAAACTTGTGTATAATGGAGTCACACAGCATATTTTCACTTTTTACTTTTAATAATACTATTACTAATATATTATGCTACTATAGTACTAATAATATATTAATAATATTAATGCATTAAAACAATACTTGTGTGTTTGAAATTGATCAAGAGACCATATTAAGTTAAACTGTGTGAATGGTTTCCCAAACGGAGTAACAAGTCCATTTAGTAATTTTCCTTGGAAAAATGGAGAAAATAGGTCATACTCAAGAAGTGTTTTAAAAAATAATACAAGCCAGGCAGTGGTGGCACACCCCTTTAATCCCAGTCTTTGGGAGGCAGAGACAGGTGGATTTCTGAGTTCAAGGCCAGCCTGGTCTACAAAGTGAGTTCTAGAACAGCCAGGGCTATACAGAGAAACCCTGTCTCGAAAAAAAAAAAAAAAAAAAAATACTACGGAAAGTATATAAGAGAAATAAAGTGATGCCAGAGAAGCAGAATGCACACTTCAAAAATGAGTCTGTAGCCTCATTTCCATGGCTAAAGCCCCAGTGATGTTTGAATAACATTTGATTACTTGAGTATAAGTCAGTGTCTGATTTAACTTGTATCATTTAATGCATTCTTTTATTCACCAAAGTTATTTTTGAATTGTTAGAAAAGAAATTTTGTATCTATTTACTTGGTAAGCATCATAAGATATTTATAAAATACTGCTAAAGAGATAATAGATATTACCCATGAAGTAACATAAACTCATAGTTTTATTTATGAAGTAAACTACAGTATGTTTTTTAAGTCACCTTACCATATGAATCAGGGTAATAGGTAATGCAGGTAAACCCAGAAAAAATATAACATAATGTAATCTATAACCAATTATATACAAAGAAATATTGGATATTTAAAAATATGTTATGATGTTTTCAGGGATCTAGGGCATTCCTATTAATAAACTTGATAAATCTGGAATAATAATATATTAATATAAAAGATTGTGATTGATTTTAAAGTATATTTTCTAAGCATCACTATCAGTAGAAACTATGAGATGGGCACTATTCAATAACATTTGTTCTCCATGTAAAGGGGTCTTCCAAAAGAGATGTTCCTAGTACTGAGGGGACATGAGACACTATTGACTGTACTGGAAGAAACACTGTAAAGATAAATGACAAAGGAGTGACTTACAAACATGGAAAATAGAAAGCGGGTTTCAGACAAAATGAAAATTTCTGCTTCGCTGAGTTGGAAAGCTTGGTTGAATTTTTTCAGTGGTATTCATTTTGAAGATTGTCCCTAGCCTGTAAAGCCTCTTAGCCCAGCGTGCTGACAAGAGTCTTTCTTTTCCTTCTTTAATTCTCTACATTTTACATTAAAACTTGGGAAACATATGAATTTCAGTGAAATATGCATGAGCCAATGGCAAATTTATATAATTTTGCCTAACATAGGTGTATAATCAAAGAAATAAGAGATTCGTTTAGACCGCAGCATAACCCTACTTTCAGATAATTACTTGAAGAATTGAAATACTGAATCTTATTACTCTTCTGCCTTATGTGTGGTTAAAAAGAAAGACCCTGAGGAAATACTTCTCTCAAAAATTGCTTTTGAGAAAAGATAACCACCTCAGTGGTATTTCTAGTCTAGGCTCTCTCTTTCCAAAGAAATTTGAATCATCAGATGGGGGAATAATTTGTGGGAGCACAGCCTTCAGGGTAACTTTTCTTGTGTCCCCATTTAGAACAATAGTTTTGTGTTTGTTTTTGCTTCTTTTGAGTAACTCTACTTTAAGCTTTACTTTAAATTTTGCTTAAGCTATTTTCCTTAAAAAAACACATTCTAAAACTACTTTGCCCATTTCTGACATTTTTTTTCTCTATACAATGGATAATAAAATTTCTTAACAATAACCAACCAGGCCATAGACTGAAACTTATAGTTTCAAAACATTCTATGACAAACACATTAATTTATTACTTTAAAATTCATTTACCTTGAAATTCAGTCTCATTCATATACTTAGTACACTGACATTTTTCTATACAGGATCTCTCTGAGGCAGGTCTACACAGGTGAGCACACAGGCCACAGAGGCAACAGAAGTTCTTGGACAGGGTCCCTTCAGGCCTTTCATCCTCAGTGAGGAGGCAGAGATGATCTTCAGTCCTCTGTGCACCTTCCCTGCAAGAGGAGAGCTTGCCTACAGGAAGTGCTTTGACCCCTGGACTCAGGTGGGATTGCCATTTTCTATCCAGGGTCTCTTTGAGGTAAGTCTGAGCAGGAGAGCTCTTGGGCTACAGAAGCAATAGAGGCTCTTATACAGGGTCCCTTTGGGCCTTCATCTTCAGAGATTGCCAGATGGTGAAAAGGCAAACATAAGATTCTTACCAACAGAAACCAATACCTTTCCACATTATCAGAACACAGTACTCCCACCACATCAAGTCTTGGATACCCCAGAACATAGGAAAAGCAAGACAAGATTTAAAATCATGTCTCAGGATGCTGGTAGAGAATTTTAAGGAGGACATTAAATATGCCTTTAAATAAATACATGAGAACAGAGTTAAATAGGTGAAGGAATTGAAAAAAAATCCAAGGTCTAAAACTGAATGTAGAAACAACAATAATAATAATTTTAAAAAGGGCAAAGATAGATAACTCTGGAGAAATAAATCCTAGGAAAGAAATCAGGAGCCATAGTTGGTATCATCACCAACAGAATAAGTGATGGAAGAGAGAATCTCAGGTACAAAGGACTTAATAGAAAACATGGACACAACAATCAAAGAAAATACAAAATGCAAAAAGATCCTAACTCAAAACACCCAGGGAATCCAGGACATAAGGATAAGACCAAAATTAAGGATAATAGGTATAGATGAGAATGAAGATTTTCAACTTAAAATGCCAGCAAATATCTTCAACAAAATCATAAAAGAAAACTTCCCTAACCTAAAGAAAGATATGTCCATGTACATACAAGAAGCCTACAGAACTCCAAATAGACTGGGCCAGGAGAGAAATTCCTCCTGACAAATAATAATCAGAACAACAAATGCAATAAATAAAGATAGAATATATAAAAAGCAGTAAGGGAAAAAGATCAAGTAACATATAAAGGCAGACCTATTAGAATTACACCAGATTTCTCACTAGAGACTATGAAATCCAGAAGATCTTGGACAAATGTTATGCAGACCCTAAGAGAACACAAATGCCAGCCCAGGCTACTACACCCAGCAAGACTCACAATTACCATAGATAGAGAAACCAAAGTTTCTGTGACTAAAACAAAGTCACACAATATCTTTCTACAAATCCAGCCCTTCAAAGGATAATAAAGGGAAAACTCCAACACAAGGAGGGAAAGTATGCCCTAAAAAAAGCAAGAAAATAATCCTTCGACAAACTTAAAAGAATATAGTCACAAGAACAGAATCCCAAAACAACAAAAATAGCAGGAAGCAATAATTGCTGTTCGTTAATATCTCTTAATATCAATGCACTCAATTTCCCAATAAAAGGACACAGTCTAAGAGACTGGCTACAGAAACAGGACCCAACATTTTACTGCATCAGGAAACCCACTTCAGGGACAAAGACAGAATACCTCAGAGTAAAAGGCTGGAAAACAATTTTCCAAGCTATTGGTCCCAATAAACAAGGCAGAATAGCCATACTAACATTAAAAAAAAAAAAATAAAATTGACTTCCAACCCAAAGTTATCAAAAAAGACAAGAAGGAGCACGTCATACTCATCAAAGGTAAAATATACCAAGATGAACTCTCAATTCTGGACATCTATGCTCCAAATGCAAGGGCATCCACATTCATTAAAAAAACTTTAGTAAAGCTCAAAGCACACATTTCACCTCACACAATAATGGTGGGAGACTTCAACACCCTACTCTTCTCAATGTACAGATCCTGGAAACAGAAACTAAACAGAGAAACAGAGAAACTAACAGAAATTATGAACCAAATGGATTCAACAGATATCTACAGAACATTTTATCCTAAAACAAAAGGATATATCTTCTTCTTAGCATCTAATGGTACCTACTCCAACACACAAACCAGGCCTCAACAAATAAAATAAGTTTGTAATAATCCCATGCACCTTATCAGATCACCATGGACTAAGGCTTATCTTTAATAACAACTTAAATAATAGAAAGCCATCATACACATGGAAGCTGAACAACAATATACTCAATGGTAAATTGGTCAAGGAAGGGGTAAAGAAAGAAATAAAAGACTTTATTTAGAGTTTTATGATAATGAAGCAACAATATACCCAAACTTATGGTTCACAATGAAAGCAGTCCTAAGAGCAAAACTCATAGCTCTGAGTGCCACGAAAAAGAAACTAGAGAACATACACTAGCAGCTTGACAACCCACCTAAAAGCTCTAGAACAAAAGGAAGCAAATTCACCCAAAGGAATAGATGGCAGGAAATAATCAAACTCAGGGCTGAATGCCACCAAGTGGAAACAGAAAGAACTACACAAAGAATCAACCAAACCAGGAGCTGGTTCACTGAAAAAAAAAAAAAAAAAAAAAAAAAAAAAAAAAAAAAAAAAAAAAAAAAAAAAAAAAAAAAAAAAAAAAAAAAAAAAAAAAAAAAAAAAAAAAAAAAAAAAAAAAAAAAAAAAAAAAAAAAAAAAAAAAAAAAAAAAAAAAAAAAAAAAAAAATCAACAAGATAGATAAACCCTTAGCCAGACTAACTAGCGGGCACAGAGATAGTATCCTAAATAACAAAATCAGAAATGAAAAGGAAGATGTAACAACAGAATCTGAGGAAATCCAAAACATCATCAGATTCTACTACAAGAGCTGTTAATCAACAAAATATGTATACCTGGATGAAATGGAAAATTTTCTAGAAATATACCAGGTACCAAATTAAATCAGGATCAGATTAATGATCTAAACAGTCCCGTATCTCCTAAATAAATAAAACAGTCATTAATACTCTCCCAACCAAGAAATTCCAGGACCAGATGGGTTTAGTGCAAAGTTCTATCAGACCTTCAAAGAAGACATAATTCTAATTCTCCTCAAACTATTCCACAAAATAGAAACACAAGGTACTCTACCAAATTCATTCTGTGAAACCTCAATTATTCTGATATCTAAACCACACAAAGACGCAACAAAGAAAGCATAGTTCAGACAAATTTCCCTTATGAATATTGATGCAAAAATACTCAATAATATTCTCACAAACAGAATGCAAGAACACATCAAAATGATCATCCCTCACGATCAAGTAGGTTTCATCCCAGGGGTACAGGGTTTAATATATGGAAATCCATCAATTTAATCCACTGTATAAACAAACTCAAAGACAAAAACCAAATTATCATCTCATTAGATGCTGAGAAAGCATTTGACAAAATCCAACATCCATTCTCAATAAAAGTCTTGAAAAGATCAGGAATTCAAAGCCCATACAGATACATAATAAAAGCAATATACAGCAAACCAGTAGCTAACCTCAAACTAAATGGAGAGAAATTTGATGCAATCCCACTAAAATCAGGGAGTAGACAAGGCTGCCCACTTTCTCCCTACCTATTCAATATAGTGTTTGAAGTGCTAGCCAAAGCAATTCAACAAAAGGAGATCAAGGGGATACAAATTGGAAATGAAGAAGTTAAAAGATCCTGACAGAGAGTAAAAAATTATTTAATCCAGTAGACCTGTGTCCAAAATAGCCCTATTGTTCCAGGATACCAGGTGTTTGCATTTTTTATGTGTGTGTGTGTGTGTGTGTGTGTGTGTGTGTGTGTGTGTGTGTGTGTCTTTATAAACCCCTTACCCCTTGAGATTGTCCTCTACTCCTCTACCACTTTGTGGGATACTAGTCGTCCCCAGTGCACTGGTCTTTCCCTCTTGCACTGGTCAAACCTCTTACAGTTTGCATCAAGATCATTTCTTGTGAGTGATTGGGGGTGTCGCCTCTCCTGAGTCAGAACATGGGGGAGTTCTCATGCTGTGGGTCTTTCAAAATCAAAATATCACTATTTGCAGATGATATGATAGCATACTTAAATGACCCTAAAAATTCTACCAGAGAACTCCTAAACCTAATAAACAACTTCAGTGAAGTAGCTGCATATAAAATTAACTCAAACAAATCAGTGGCCTTTCTCTACACAAAAGATAAACAGGCTGAGAAAGAAATTGGGAAACAAAACCCTTCACAATAGTCACAAATAATATAAACTACATTGGTGTGACTCTAACTAAGGAAGTAAAGATCTGTATGATAAGATCTTTAGGTCTCTGAAGAAAGAAACCTCAGCAGATCTCAGAAATTAGAAAGATCTCTGATGCTCAGGAGACCTGCCACTAAGGTAGGCCACATGCAGAGTGACTCTCCAGGTAAGGCTGGCTTTTGTCCTGCAAAATGTCTCTGTGCTTCCCTGGAATCCTGCTACCTGCCTGTTGTGCCCACCCACATCCTGCCTCCAGCTGAAACATTCCACATTGGCCACTAGACTTCTGAATGAACCTAGGGCCTTTGCAGAACTGACTGTGGGTGGGGTCTTCAGTCTAAAAACCAAGAAAGATTTTTTCAGTAAAGAACAGTATATGATTTAACCTGAGAACATGGTGTTTTCATGTTCTCTTCCATCTAGTCCTTACAAGCCCCAGTTCGCCTTCCAGGGGACCTAGTCCATTTAATGTGGAACAGTGGGTGGTACCCCAACATAGTGGCATGATTAATATTAAAACTGGCTATCATGCAGAAAGCAATCTACAGATTCAATGCAATCCTCATTAAAATTGCAACTCAATTTTTCAAGGAGTTAGAAAGAGCAATTTTCAAATTCATCTGGAATAACAAAAAATTTATTCTCAGCAATAAAAGAACCTCTGGTGAAGTCACCATCAATGACCTCAAGCTGTACTACAGAGCAATTGTGGTAAAAAAAAAAAAAAAAATTGCACGGTACTGGTACAAGAAAGACAGGTTGATCAATGGAATAGAATTGAAGTCTCAGAAATGAATCCGCACACCTGTGGTCATTTGATCTTTGGCAAAGGAGCTAAAACCATCCAGTGGAAAAAAGACAGCATTTTCAACAAATGGTCTTGGCTCAACTGAAGGTTATTATGTAGAAGAATTCAAATTGATACATTCTTATTTCCTTGTTAAAAGCTCAAGTCTAAGTGGATCAAGGAAATCCACATAAAACCTGAGACAGTGAATGTTATAGAAGAGAAAGTGGGGAGGAGCCTCAAAATATGGGCACCTGGAAAAAATTTCTGAACAGAACAGCAATGGCTTGTGCTATAAGATCAAGAATCAACAAATTGGACCTCATAAAATTGCAAAGCTCCTGTAAGCCAAAGGACAATGTCAATAAGATAAAAAGATCACCAACAGATAGGGAAAAAAATTTTACCAATCCTAAATACAATAGGGGAATAATATCCCATAGATAGATAGATAGATAGATAGATAGATAGATAGATAGATAGATAGATAGATAGATGATAGATAGATGATAGATAGATAGATAGATAGATAGATAGATAGATAGATAGATAGATATGAAGAACTCAAGAAGTTGGACTTCCTATTAAAAATGGGGTACAGAGCTAAAGAAAGAATTCTCAACTGAGGAATACTGAATGACTGAGAAGCACCTGAAAATTTGTTCAACATCCTTAATCATCAGGGAAATACAAAACAAAGCAACCTTGAGATTCTACCTCACATCAGTCAGAATGGCTAAGATCAAAAATTCAGGTGGCATCAGATGCTGGCCAGGATGTGGAGAAAGAGGAATACTCCTCCACTGCTGGTGGGATTGCAAGCTGGTACAATCACCCTGGAAATATTTGGGGGTTGCTCAGAAAATTAGACATTGTACTATATAAAGATCCATCAATACCACTCCTGGGCATATACCCAGAATACGTTCCAACTTGTAATAAGGACACATTATCCACTATATTCATAGCAGTCTCATTTATAATAGTCAAAAGCTGGAAAGAACCCAGATATCCCTCAACAAAATAATGGATACTGAGAATGTGGTACATTTACACAATGGAGTACTATTTAGCTATTAAAAATAATGAATTTATGAAATTCTTAGGCAAATGGATGGAACTAGAAAATACCATCCTGAGTGAGGTAACCCAATCAGAAAAGAACACACATGATATACACTCACTGATAAGTGGATATAAGCCCAGAAGTTCAGAATACCCAAGATACAATTTGCAGCCCACTTGAAACTTAAGAAGAAGGAAGACCAAAGTGTGGATACTTTGCTCCTTCTTAGAAGGGGGTCAAAATACTCATGGAAGGAGTTATAGAAACTAAGTTCAGAGCTAAGAGGGAAGGAAGGACCATCCAGAGACTGCCGTACCTGGGAATCCATCCCATAAACAATCACCAAACCCAGACACCATTGCATATGCCAACAAGACTTTGCTGAAAGGACCTGATATAGTTGTCTCCCATTAGGCTATGCCAGTGTGTGGCAAATACATAAGTGGATGCTCACAGCCATTTATTGGATGGAACACAGGGTCCCCAATGAAGGAGCTAGAGAAAGTACCCAAGGAGCTGAATGGGTGTGCAGCCATACAGGAGGAACAACAATATAATCTAACCACTACCTCCAGAGTTCCCTGGGACTGAACCACCAATAAAAGAAAACACATGCTTCTAGCTGCATATATAGCAGAGCATGGCCTAGTTGTCCCTCAATGAGAGGAGAGGCCCTTAGTTTTGCGAAGATTCTATGCCCCAGTAAAGGGGAATGTCAGTGCCAGGAAACAGGCATGGTTGGTTTAGGGAGCAATGGAAGGATAGAGGATATAGGAGACTTTTAGAGAGGAAACTAGGAAAGGGGATAACGTGAAATTTAAATGATAAAAATATTTAATAAAAATAAGTTAGATTTAAAAAAGGACACTAACAACCATATGCATTGCTAAAATATAAGATGGAAGACCTCTACCTCAGTTTGAATTATTTTTCCTACTGAAACCTCATGAGCAAAACCCACAATTTGTATATTTCTGAGTCATCTCTCCTTCCAGACTTCCACTAAAATGGCTCCAGAGTTGTAAACTCTTTGACATCCTTTTCACAGAGCAGTTCCAGTGGCCTAACAAACCACACAGTCTAATTTCACACAGCAGCAGCCTTACATCTTGATACTAATTTTCTCTACTACTTGTAGAGAAAATCTCTGTATGCGGTATGAATGCAACATCTGTCATTTAAAGCTGATTGGCCTATAGTTGATGCAGGAAATAGAAGGTGGGACATCTAAGAGGCAGGAGGACTCTGGGCTAAACCTCATGGTGGAAGAAGTTTTGCCATGCAAGATGTGAGGCAGACAGATGCTGGGTACCTTGCCAGGCTACCTTTCGGCCTCACAATTGGGGATGTTGCAACCTATTAGGGGAAGCAGAATGCAGGTCATGGTACTCAAGGTGTGGTTCTGTGTAGAACAGGAGTAGACAGATCTTTGCTCCAGCTGGATAGAAATGTTTCCAAGGGGCTCTGATATGGCCAGACTGGCCAAAGTGTTTCAGCTTTTTGAAGGGAACCCCATGCAGGACAGTTAGCTGTTGTTCCTTCTGCTACCTTAGTGCCAAATGCCAAGGACAGCAGTAGTGGCAGACTGACAAAAACTGAAGCCTCTAGGCAAATTGCAGCTTTGCCAGGGGCATGAACCTGGCCTGATGGTGGATCCAAGCTCCGTAGATGAATGCTTTAGGAGAGAAATCTCTTCTCAGGGTGTCACAGGTCAATAAAATAGCTACTGTAAAATGATTCTTGATGAAAAAAAATCTTGTACTTTATTCCATGTTGATAGGGACCTTATAAACAACCAACTATATATCAAAATGTAGTTTAAGTTAAATGGATTATATTAACTTGTGAGTTAATAGGGAACCATCCAAGGTTAATTTGCCAAGGTATTTGTAAACATATATTTTGAATTTCATAAGGTGTAATTCCAGGAACTTGTAGCCAGAAGAAAAACAAGAAAAACAGTTTATTTCAACTTGTTTTAATTCTACAGCATAATACACTCCCCAAAAAAGCAACATAAGAGATGGAGAATTTTTTTAAATGAAGCTATATCCAATATTATTTATTGGAAGTATTGCTGGCCTTCATTTCCCAAGTCTACTCATACCCAAAGAAGAGAGGAAAAAGAGAAACCAAGGAAAAATTCCCAACATAGCCCACCGAACAAACTTAGAAATTAGCACCTAAACATATAATAACCAAAAATCCAGATTGAAAGGCCAACATGAGAAAAATACAAGACAGTGTGAGCAATATGGCATGAACAGAGCCCAGCACAGAAAACCTTGGATCCTTGTATTGGCCAGTTTTGTGTGTCAACTTGACACAGGCTGGAGTTATCACAGAGAAAAGAGCTTCAGTTGGGGAAATGCCTGTCTGAGATCCAGCTCTGGGGCATTTTCTCAATTAGTGATCAAGAGGGAAAGGCCCCTTATGTGTGGGACCATCTCTGGGCTGGTAGCCTTGGATTCTATAAGAGAGCAGGTTGAGTAAGCCAGGGGAAGCAAGCCAATAAGCTATGTCCCTTCCTGGCCTCAGCATCAGCTTCTACTTCCTGACCTGCTTGAGTTCCAGTCCTGACTTCCTTTGGTGATGAACAGCAATGTGGAATGTGTAAGCTGAATAAACCCTTTCCTCCCCAACTGCTTCTTGGTCATGATGTTTGTGCAGGAATTCAAAACCAGGACTAAAACAATACTCAAACATACCAGAAGCATAAGAAAATTATCTTAAATCTAATAACATAAAGCAGAGAGAAAGTTTCAAAATATAATTGAATACTTACCTTACAAGTGAAGAAAATAAATAAAATTATTTAAGACCGGAAAATAGAAATAGAAGACATAAATAAACCACAAACTGAGGGAATCCTGGATATGGAAAATTTAGGTAAGCAAAAAGTAACTTCAGATGCAAGAATGATCAAGAGAACACAAACATGTAAGACAGAATCTCAGATGTAGAAAATACAATGGGATAATTTGAAGTATCAGTCGATAAAAATGCTAAATCTAAAATATTCCTTACATAAAACTGTATAACATAAGTTTGCTTGTTCCTTCCAGAATGATGCTCCCAGAAAGAAGATTCAAAATATATTTACAAATAATTGATCATAATCATTTTCTCATGTTTGACTAGACTATAACTTATTATAACCCATTAATTATAATCTACATTCTTCCATGTGACTGGTTACCTGTGCTGAGGGACGATAAATGTGTTGCCTTATATTTTCCTGGGTGAATCTCCTTTACCTTGCTCTATCCCAGGATCCTTGCTGCTTCCCAGATTTCTCACTTGTTATTCTAACCATTCCTGTAGGTCATAGGTTTTATAGTTGACAAGTGTCTTTGTCAGGGTTTGTATTTCTGCACAAACATCATGACCAAAAGGCAAGTTAGGGAGGAAAGGGTTTATTTAGCTTACATTTGCACATTGCTGTTCATCACTCAAAGGAAGTCAGGACTGGAACTCAAGCAGGTCAGGAAGCGGGAGCTGATGCAGAGGCCATGCAGGGATGTTCTTTACTGGGTTGCTTCCACTGGCTTGCTCAGCTTGCTTTCTTATAGAACCCAAGACTACCAGCTCAGAGATGGTACCACCCACAAGGGACTTCTCAATTCTGAATGCCTATTCCTGACTCTCACCAATGGACTGACTGTCCAGACAGAAACTAAAGAGAGATAAAATTGAACTAACAGATACTATGAATCAAAGGGACTTAAAAGACATCTATAGAACATTTCACTCAAGCAGAAAATATTATAATTTCTTCTCAGCACCTCACAGAACAGTCTCCAAAAATTGACCATATACTTGGTTGCTAAATGTACTCCAAAAGCAATATCAAAAACAGAAATCCTACAATATTATGGAAATTGAACAAGTTTCTATTTAATGACCAAGAAATCAATAAGAAAATTTAATAACTTCTTAGAATTTAGTTAAAATGAATGCACAACAAATGCAAACTCATGGGACACAAGGAAAGAAGTGCTAAAAGGAAAGTTCATGGCACTAAATGCCTCTGTCAAGATATTAAACATATTCATAATAGTGACTAAAGAGTATACCCAAAAGTTCTAGAACAAATAGAAGCAAACATACAAAAGAGAGCAGGAAACAATCAAACTCAAGGCTGAAATAAATAACAAAGAAACAAGGAGGATAACTCAAATAATCAACAAAATAAACAGTTGTTTCCTGAAATAGACAAACTCTTAGACTCTCCTTCTTGTCTCTCCTAGTGAGAATTCAGCCTATATTTTCTCTGATTCAGTTTTTGAAATCTTTCTCTGAGTCAACACTTCCTCTGTTCCTCAGTTATAGGTCATTTTCAAACATGGTTATTTCCTTCTACAAACTACTTTAGGGATTAAATGTGTAAATAAGGGGGTATCAGTATTTCTGCAAGAAAATACAGTAATTTCACATCAGATATTTGAATGGGATCCCTTGACAGAGAAGCTGTATTAGCATATAAAAATTGCCCTATAAAAACCCAACCACTCTTCATGATAGAAGTCTTAGAGAGATCAGGGATACAAGTCACAAACCTGTATATAATGTACAATATAAAATATGAACAAGGGGATAGCCTATATCAAATTAAATGGGGACAGTCTTAAAGCAATTCCACTAAAACCAGAGACAAGAAAAGGAAAGCACTCTCTCTATTTCTCTTTAGTATAGTACTTCTAAGTCTAGCTAGTGCAATATGAGGAGATCAAAGTATAAACAAAAGAATATACTTGAAAAGGAATTAGGCAAATTATCTCTATAAGCAGAGGACGTGACCCCAAACATTCTACCAGGGATCTCCTACAGTGGAGAACACCTTAAGCAATGTGGCTGGATAAAAAATGAACCAAAATACATAAGTAGAACTCCTATATATAAATGATAACTTTTCTAAGAAAGAAATTGGGGAAACAACAACTTCACAATAACCACAAACAATATGAAATACATTGAGGAAATGCGAACAAATCAAGTGAAAGACATGCATGGCAAGAATCTCAAGTCTTTAAAGAAATAATTTGCGAAGATATCATAACAGGGAAGATCTCCCATGGTCATGGATCAGTAGGATTTCCATAGTAAACATGGACATCTTACTAAAAACAATCTACAGATTCAATGTTATTCCTATCAAAATTCTAACATAATTACTTATAGACCTTGAAAGAACAATACTTTCTTATGGAAACAAACAACTTCATATGGAAAAATAAACAACGCAGGATATCTAAACATTCCTGTGAAGTAACAGAACATGTGGAGGTATCACCATTCCTGATTTCATGGTGTATTGTGTAAGGTGGTAGACTGTGAAAGAAAGCCTGGTAAGGTCAAGTTAAAGGCTAGAAGCCAGGGAAAACTTGAAGAGACAGTAGGAGCTTCTCCTGCTTCTGGCACCGGCCCCAGACACATAGTTGCAGTCCTCCATAGAGGGATCTGTGGTCATCAGTTATGTAATACCCCAAGTCCTTCCACATGTGGATAAGGCAGCCCTAACAATTCAGACCAAGAGAATAGGAAAAGAGAACAGACCACATTCACATAGGCCCAAAACAAAATTCTCCGTGGTAATGAGGCACCTAGAAGCCTGGAGGGCTTCTTAGCCAATAAGCTTTCTTTCCTAGATATTCCTCCCTTAAACAGGTATTTAATTTTAAGCCCACCCTGAGAAGTGGGTTATGGTTTTACAAATCCACTTTCCACCATGAAAATGAACTCTTTTGAATCATGGACTGTCTCTTCTCACCACGATCTACCATAGGGAGCCAGGACGAAGTCCTTGGTCTGCAGCCTAATATCCCATAGAAGGCTTCTCTGCACTCCAGCCAAAACCACCACCAAGCCTGCCCCCACCAAGGACAATAATCTCTGCGGGGACAAGCTAGAGCTCCCCCTGGGTCCTGGGCCCTGGCTCCAGAGAAGATGCTGTCCCCAGTCTTGAGGGCCCTCCTGGCTCGGTTTTCTGCTCTTCTGCAACTCTCAGAGGTGCTTGTATGTCTAAGTCTGAGAACCCCATGGTCCTGCAAGCCAGCTCTGAGTTTCCCACCCCTGGGGTGGTGTCTTAGTGCTTCCCTACAGCCTGGCATGGTGGGGTTGAGTGCCTGACTTCAGGGCAGGATACCTCCCCAAGCGGCCTTGCCCAGTGGAAGAGCAGATGCAAACCTAAATAAACCCTACAGTATCACAGAGTAATAATATTAAAAATTGCATGGCAATGGCATAAAAACAAACAGTTGATAAAGAGAATCAATTGGCAGACCTAGAAGTAAATCCCTATACCTATAGACAGTGATTTTTAACAAAGAAGCAGAAATCTTACAATAAATGTAAAGCATCCTTAAAAAAAAAAAAAAAAAAAAAAAAAAAAAAAAAAAAAAAAAAAAAAAAAAAAAAAAAAAAAAAAAAAAAAAAAAAAAAAAAAAAAAAAAAAAAAAAAAAAAAAAAAAAAAAAAAAAAAAAAAAAAAAAAGTTCTGGTCTAACTGGTTGTTAGAAGAGTTTATATCCATTAGAATGTCTATTACCCTGCACAAAACTCAACTACAATGGAATCAAATGCCTCTACATAAAACTAAACTAAAACTCATAGAAAGGAAAACAGGGAATGGTCTTGAACACATTGGGACATAAAACAGCATCCTGAATAGACACCGATTCCTCACGAAATTATATTAACAATTAATAAATGGGACTTCATGAAACTTAAAAGCTTCAGTAAGGCTAAGGACACCATCAAAAGAACAAAAGAGTAGGATACAAAATGAGCAAATATCTTCAACAACCTCACATCTGACAGAGGACTGACATCAAAAATACAAAGAACTCAAGAAACTAAACATCATCAAACAAATAGCTCAATTAAAAATGGGATAAAGATCTATAGAGAGAACTCCTGACAGCAGAATTTCTAATGTCCAAGAAGCATTAAAAATATTCAGCACCATGAGCCATCAAGAAAATGCAAATCAGAATAACTCTGAGATTCCATCTTACACCTGTCAAAATAGCTAAGATCAAAATCTCAAGTGACAGCTCATGCTGGTGAGTGATTATGTGAAACAAGGGAAATATTTCCCAGTTTCTGGTGGTAGAACAAATTTGAACAGTCACTTTGAAAATCAATTTTTCAGTTTCTCAGAAGACTTTGTATAGATATACCTCAAGACCCAGCTATAACACTCCTGGCCATTTACTAAAAAAGATACTCTACCATGCTACAAGGAAACTTGCATGTGTGTGAATCTCACTGAGAAAGGGAAAGAAAATACACATCTTTTATAGTGATAGGGTATGGAAATACAGAGGAAGAAGATACTGCTTTAGAAAAATGAGTGGGGCAGAAGCATCTCTGGGATGAGCTAGAAACCTAGGGCAATGGAAACTCACTGGAATCTAGGAGGTTGACCCTAGCTAAGACTCCTTGCAATGAGGAAAACTGGGAGCAGAAATCTTACAATAAATGTAAAGCATCCTTAAAAAAAAAAAAAAAGTTCTGGTCTAACTGGTTGTTAGAAGAGTTTATATCCATTAGAATGTCTATTACCCTGCACAAAACTCAACTACAATGGAATCTCCAATAACCTGGCAAAACTTCCAGTGGGTTTAGGCACCAACAATACCAAAACCTTCAAACTACAATTTGTTCCGTCTACAGATGTTCAGGGTTAAAGATGAAAAGAAATCGAGAGAATGGCTAACAAAGGATTGCTACAGTTTGACCTACTATTCCATTAGTAGGAGCGTACCCTTGACACTCTTTGTGATATTCTGTTCTACTTCCAGACAAAAACCTAGCATAATTGTCATCGGAGAAGCTTCACCCAGCCATCTAGAAATATATGCAGAGCTTCACAGCCAAACATTAGGTAGAGCATGAGAATCCTGCTGAAGAGAGGGAAGAAGAATTATAGCAGCCAGAGGGATCAAGGAGACCAGAAAAATCCCTACAGAATCAACTAACCTGGGCCCATATCAGCTCAAAGATTCTGAACCACCAAACACCCCATGCATGGGTCTAACCTAGGCCTTATGCACATGTGTAGCAGTTGTGCAGCTTGATCTTCCCGTGGGACTCCTAAGAGTAGTGACAGGGTCTATCTCTGACCCCGTTGCCTGACTTTGGGATACATTTTTCCTACTGGGATGTCTCTTTTAAACTCAATAGGATTTTCGCACATCCTCCTTTGAAGTCTCTTTGTTACTTACTGTAACTTGATGTACCAAGTCTGATTGATATCCATGGGAGGCCTTCCCTTTTCTGAAGAGAAAGGGAGGAGTGGTAGATGGGAGAAAGATTGGAAGAAAGGACCAGGAGGAGAAGAGTGAAGGACAACTGTGGTAGAAATATAGGGTAAATAAATTCATTTATTTATTAAATAAAATAATATATATAATTAAAAATTAAAATATTTCTCTACAGATATTCGCTGAGAAATCTCTCTTCAGTAAGTATAGATCCATATTATGAACCAGTACAAGTCATTGCTTGCTTTAAATAATTATTTTATTTTATTTCTGATTATTTAATTATATATACATGATTATGTAAAAAAATTTAGGTACATCCTGGTGTTATTTGTACTTCATAATTCAAGGAATTTTTATGTAAGTTTACATGAGACATAAAGAAATTTGTATTTATTCTAAATAATTATAACACCATAAACCAAAGTAAATATTTTGTCCTAATCTATTTTAGGAAGCTAATAAGATTATTATAGTTATTTAAAGTACCTTTGGTAAAGCAGAGGCAGTTAAAAAGTGACAAGATGCTCCAAGTAAATTGTTTACCTTGTATATAATGGCGCCTTCTGTAGTTGAACTGTTTAATAGTGCTTATTTACTAGTCTTCCAGATGTTTTTGCTTTATCTGTAAGACATTCATAGTTTAACATTATATCTTCTATGTAATTACCTTTTATTTTCTATCATGATGTGGCACTCTTTTGAAGCAAAAACCTGGGCCATCACCCTATGATAAATACAGAGAGGGACAGTGAAATTAACTTTTGTGCACTGTCATACATTACAATTACATGACAATGGACTTGGGAATCAGTGGCTAAGTTGTTTTACACACACACAAATACACACACACTCACACACACACACAGAGAGAACAAAAGCAAACACAAAACCAAAAGCAATCAATAGTCAAGGTTCAAAATAGCATGCATAGTTCCCTTTGCTTATTGGACAAATATTTTATTCATCATAATGTAAATGATAGTCATTCTCTATTAGTCAATCTGAATTGTAACCACCCATATCTGCCTGCTGAAATGACTTGTGGTAATGTAATATAAATAATCTTTAACTTTGTAAGTTCCCATTTGACCTAGTCATATATTATTTCCTTTCTTCGTGTCGTCAAATGAAACTTTCCAACAATAATATGCTAGCTGCACCGTAGTCAGGTATAAAATCTCAGTATTCATAGACCTAGAGAAGAAATGTACACAGAAAACTCTAGGGAAGAATAAATCCCACATGTATGACAGGCTTGATTTAGTTCATTTTAACATATGATATATATATCATAGTATTTGGAAAATTATCCTTAATTAAGAAATATATAGTTCCAACATCTACTAGGGCCCAAAGGTATTTTGAATAATAAAAAGGAACTAAAAATTTGACATTTTAAAATGGAGGTCTATAATAACAATGTATTACCCTCACATAAAATCAGCCTTATCCACCATGTCAGATTATTTAGTGATCCCACCCCATGAAATATTCTCAATTTACACTTATTGGCACTGTGATGATCAATTTTATCTTCCTGTTCTGTGATCTCTCATGTAGAATTTAAAATTATCTTGAGGTTCTGAAACACAACATCTGCATCCAAGAAATACAAGTCAATATCAAGAATAGATATTACCTCAGAGTAAAGGTTTGGCAAGAGATACTCTAAGCAAAGAGACCTAACAAGTTAGATAATAAAGCCATTTATTATAAGATAAAATACACTTAAAAAAAAAAAAACTAAGCCGAAGAAATGTGATGGATACTTCATACTCATCAAGGAAAATCCATAATGATGGCTTTTCAATTCTTAACAGGTGTGCCTCAAACAAGGCAGCTCAAACTATCGTAAAGGGAACACTTCTACAGCTTAAAACACATACTGACCTTGCCATACTGATAGTGGAAGACTTCATTCTCACAAAGGAAAGGAACTCTAGACAAAATCTAAACAGAAATAAATAATGAGGTTAACACACAGATATAAACCAAATGGTCCTTACAGATAGTCACAGAACATTTCTCCAAACAAACAAAAAAAAGAATATACTTTCTTCTCAATACATCATCAAACCTTCTCCAAAATTGACCACATAATCAGACACAAAGCAATTCTCAACAAATATAAGAAATGTTAAATAACTCACAGTATCCTATCTGACCACCATGGATAAAACTGTATATCAACAACTAAAGCAACAGAAAGCTTACCAATTAATTGAAACTCTCTACTGAATTTAAAAAAAAAAATGGGTGTAGATAGGAATAACAAAACTATAGCATACTCTATAGAGTATTTTCTATAAGACTATAATTTGAGGACCTTCTAGAATTCAGTGAGGAAATTAAAAAATTCATCAGCTCTTACTATAAAAGTCTATACTCAACAAAACTATAAAATCTAGATGAAATGGATGGTTTTCTAGACAGGTGCCACATACCAAAGTTGAATCAAGAGCAGGTAAACTATCTAAACAGGCCCATATCACAGAAGAAAATAGAAGTCATTAAAAACCTAAAAAAAAAAAAAAAAAAAAAAAAAAAAAAAAAAAAAAAAAAAAAAAAAAAAAAAAAAAAAAAAAAAAAAAAAAAAAAAAAAAAAAAAAAAAAAAAAAAAAAAAAGGGCCAGGGCCAGGTGGGTTTAGTGCAGAATTCTACCAGACCTTCAAAGGAGACCTGATACCAATTTTCCTATACCAATTTTCCTCAAACTATTCCATAAAATAGAACCAAAAGGAGCACAACCTTACTTTTTCTATGAAGCCACAGTTACCCTGATACATAAACCACACAAGGACCCAACCCAAAAAGAGAACTTAAGACCAATCTCACTTATGAATATTGATGCTCACAGACACTCATTAGGTGAAGGTAAGGTACCTATGAGAGTGTTAGGAAGAGACTGAAGGAGCTAAAGGAGATGGCAACTCCAGAGAAGACCAACAGCATCAACTAACCTGAACCCCTTCCACCTTGAAGAGACTGAGTCACCATCCAAAGAGCATACACAGGCTAATATGTGGCCCCAGGCACATATGTAGCAGAAGGCTGCCTTGCTGGCCTCAATGGGAGTGGATGTGCCTAAACCTGTAGGGATTTGATGCCCAAGGATGCAGGCACCCTCTTTGAAGCAAAGGGGACAGGGGTGTGAAGAAGAACTCTGCCAGGGGGAGTGGGAGGGACCAAAATATTTGGGATGTAAATAAGTAAAATAATTGATTAAAAACAAATAATCAAACTGAGATATGAAATCAATAAAAGAGAACTAATGCAAGCAGCAGAATGAGAGACAATGAAGGCTTCTCTGATAAAGGAAAGCTTATAGCATTGTGCCTACATTAGAAAAAGAGAAATAAACAAAAAGAAAGAGAGATGTAGGGAGGGAGCAGGGAGAGAGGAAGGGAGAGAGAGAGAGAGAGAGAGAGAGAGAGAGAGAGAGAGAGAGAGAGAGAATTTCCAGACAGGAAGTTATTGAAGAGAGTCCTTAAAAACTGAGAGAAAGATTTTGAAATGTAGTTCTTCACAATTGATGGCTTCTGGTGGGAGGATAGCAGGAGGACTCGTTTTCTTTAAAAGGCTAGCCACTGGGAGTTTGACCATGGTCCAATGAGTATATGGGAAATAGAATTTGGACTTGGTGGGGTTTTGGACTTTCTTATGGGGCAGGGGGTCACAAGAGTGGAAAGATATATCTTGAAGGGTTGAGAAGCATGTATGACCAGGGGGCATTGTACAAAATTCCCAAATAATTAATGAAATATGTTGTTAAAAAGAAAAAAAAAAGAATCAATGAAACAATAATTTGTTCTTTGAGAAAATCAATAAAATAGACAAAACGTTATGCAGGCTAACTAGAAGAGCTGCTGTGAGGCCTGCTATTTTCTGAAGGCAAAAGTAAGGGGAGTGGACCCAAGATAGATGGGAGATGACATGAGATTGGAGGAATGGAGGTAGGGGTAACTATGGTTGGGAATTATTGTATGAAAGAAGAATCTATTTTCAATAAAAAAAGAATAAGTGAGGATGCCTCAGTCCCACTTAGTGGGGAGAAGAAAGCACCAGAAGCAGGGAGGAAGAGACCTGGGAAGGAAAGGGGATGGGGTTGGAGGAAGAGGGGAACATGATTGGGTACTGGGTGGGGGAAAAAGGACTGGAATCCCTGAGGTCCATGAGAAAGAATGGAAACATGCAATCTCGGGAGGAAGAGGTTGGGTGGACTCTCCAGAATGTACCAGAGACCTGGAAGGTGAGAGACTCTCAGGACTCAAAGAGAGGGGCCTTAGATGAAATGTCCTACAGTGGGGAAGAGGGGACTTGTAGAACTTACCTCCAACATAAAGCCAGGACATCAAGTCAGAGATGGGGTTGCCATCTCACAGTCAAAACTCTGACCCAGAATTGTTCCTGTCTGAAAGAACTGCAGAGACAGAAATGGAGAGCAGTCTGAGGAAAAAAAAGGCCCAGAAATTGGCCCCAAAGTAGGATTCAGCTCTAGGGGAGTCCCAAGGTCTGACAATATCACGGAGGATATGAAGCACTCACAAAAAAGGGACCTAGCATGACTGCCCTCCCAAATATCCAACAAGTTGATGAAAGAGTCAGATGCAGACATTTGCACCCAATCAACGGATAAAAGCTGCTGACCCTTGTGGTTGAATTGGGGGAAAGCTGAAAGAAGCTAGGGTGTGACCCCATTGGAGGATGATTTTCTCAATTAACCTCAACCCCTGAGATCTCTCAGATCCTGGAACACCAACCAGGTAGCATAAAGCAGCTGATATGAGGCCCCCAACACATAAACAGTAGAGGAATGTGGAGTTTAGGTTTAGTCAGAGAAGATGCACCTAACCCTCAAGACACTGGTAGCCCCAGGGAGTTTAGAGGTATGGTAGGGTAGGGTCTTTTAGCATCTTCATGGAGTCAGGGAGGAGGTATGGGATGTGGTATGGGAGTGAACTGAGGGAGGGGGGAATACAATTTAGAATTTAAAATAAATAAATAAAAATTATACACACACATATGTGATTTCTAAAGAAAGAGTTATGAATTTGATATGGAGAAGTCAAAGTAATTAGAGGAGGCAGAGATATAGCTGATAATAATATGCTTTTCTTATGCATAAAATTCTCAAAAATATAAGTAAAACTTTGTGGGTATATTTAACATAAGACTTATCCAGAACTTTGAATTAAATGAGTTATATGGTTTCCAATTTAAATAAAGAAGCCATTTTATTCCCTAACTTCTTAAGCTCTGTTTTGGTGCTAAAAAATATACTACTAATAAACAAAATATGTTTAGTTTGGTTCATAATTCTGGTCAAAACACAACATCTAATATTAACCTAGTTGTTGGGAAATTTTGAATGACTAAAGGACTAGATACTGAAAGAACAGGGACACATCCCCTCAAGTTTCAGATTTTCTCTTGAAACCAACACTATTTAAGGACAGAACAAAACTCTGAATTTTGTCTAATCTTAGCCACCTCTACAAGGCCCCACCTCTCCTCTCCGTTTCTCCCATTTCAGAAAGTCACACAGGAAGTTACACTCCCATGTGAGCACTGAAGCAACAAAGCAAGTACAATAATGCCATAGAAATTTCCTGTGTTAATTGTATAATTACTTCTCTTATGATGTATATTCTTTCCTTCTATAAAGTTTATGTACAAATTGAAAGAAATTTGTTATAAAGAGAAAATCATTAGTATTCATCTCTAAGCAGGTATGCTTAGCAAATGTACTTCTTTTCATATTTTTTGAATTTTTCACTAATTTTTTGAAGCAATACTCACAGTACTCACATAGTACTTCCTCTAGTGTATACATCCCCGATTGCAAATTCAAATGGTTCTGATAGTTGCTAGTAATTTTAAGATAGAACCAGTTTTTATAAAAGAGAAAAAGTGTATAAAGCTAAAAGGTGTGAGGGAGAAAATCTGACAGTGTTTTTAAGAGGTGAGGAAAGAAGGCGCTTCAATAGATAGCTTTCTGAATAGTGCTCAAACTGGTTAACACTTCCCAGCCACTGTAAAAAGAACCCGAAATTGAGAAAATTCTTAAAAAGTAATTAGCAATTATACTGGGGAAAATGTTGGCAAAAAAGGAGCCAAATGTGTTCCACATGGATTCTGAATTCTCTGTGGTTTCAGAATCAATACCAATTGATGATCCCAGGTTTACTTTGATCTGCTGTCCTCATGTATTAAAAAATCCCCATATTTAAAATTCGGTTGGGTGCAGAAACACAGGAAAATCTATTTATTGAAACTTGGGAAAATTCAAACACATTAGAAAAATCCTTATTTTGAATATTATAGGAATGATTACAAGCATTGTAAAAAATTATAAATTATTACTAGTATGGAGGAAAGGATGTAATGGTTCTGAATAGACAGTTGTCTTTTAAGAAATACTTTAAAATTTAGATGGAGAGAATTAACAGTTTAAACAAAATTATACAGATGGGAAATTGAAAGGCAGGGAAATTGAAAAAGCTTATCTGAAAACAAAGAGCATTCATTATGTCCCTAGATAATATAGATCCAATTTAATACATTTGAGGCTTTTTTGTAATTTCTGTTTTATTTTCATTTGCTGTTATTTTCACAATAAACTGCATTTGCATGATTTATAATGAAACAATAAAACATGTATATTAAGAAAAATAACTTTCACACATTTCTATATCTAATATTTATGCCACGGATAATTTTTTCTCCTCTTCAATAAAATCTTGTCTGGTTCCTTCTAACAAATGTATTTGTACTCTCTCAATGGTTTAAAACCCATTCCTTTTTAGCTTATTATGAAAAGCAGTTAAAATGCTGATATAGTATTTGTTAATACATTTCCTTCCTGATGTACCCTAATTTTGCTCCTGTCTAGAATGATTTTCTTTCACTCAGCTCCTATACCTTTTTGTCAGACTGTGCAATAACTTTGATGGGTTTCTTTTTCACCTTAGTGTTTGTTCGTTGTCCCATTTTAGAGCAAGAGTCATAGATTCTTCTGGGTTTCTAAAACAATGATAATCATTATGCTTGGATCAAAAAATCTCAACTTCATTCATTATTGATAGAAATAAACTGATTGTAACTTTAGTCAATAATCTCATAGGCAATATAATATTATTGCCAACTACATAGAGACAGAAGGTCCAGGTTTTGAGGACTCATTTGTATTGGCATAACCTATGAAGAAAGGTACATGCCCTCAGGCTGGGAAAGCTAGAGAACATCTCATTAAGTGATGTTTGTATGGATGATTATTGCCTTGTGTCTTCTCCTATTGAGTATTATTCTGGACAGAGACATACAGGCCAGCTATTATGACTTGGAGCAAGCACAGTTTTCAAGAAGTTTTCAGAGAACAAGAAATTTCATGTTCATGTTTTGAAACAGGACCACTTCTATGCTGAGAAGAATGTATGCAGAAAGAAATAAATATAAGAAGTAGTGGCTGGTTTATAAATAAGAACATGAATAGTTTTGACTTACATGACATGATACTTAAAACTGCTCATGTTAGAACTTCTAATGTGTTGTTCTTGCATTATATACATATCTTTGCTTGCATTTTTTTTTTCTATTTACTATATGTTCCTTACAAAATAGGGAAATCTTACAGACCAGGACAGTGAGAGGAGACAGTGGGCTTACTTCTGTCGACATTTCTTCCATATAACATTTTGGAGAAACTTTGCTTCATAATGCAAATATGCCCAGAAGCCTTATTTGGTGACCACACAAATCCATACAAGAAACAGGCTAAAAATAAAGGAGAAAGTAGTAGTTTAAAAGAGAACAACTATGTTAAAGAATAACTGTGTTAAAGGTAAATTTAATTTTGGAAATTATTTTATGTGTATTCTTTAGTCCAAAGAAAAAGAGTAAATTTAATTTTAGAAATTATTTTGTACATTTGTTAGCCTAAAGGAAAGATGAAAAAAATTAAATTACAGCTAATCTAATATTTTATTTTTAATAGGTTTGAATTTATCTATATGATTAGTAAGCATTTATTTCAACTCCAGTGTTTAATTATTACCCTGTTCAGAACAATTCAAGAAAACTGAATTTTTATTTTCTTTTGCTTTGAATGAACATTATTACACTTGGAAATGAATGGCTCCTATATACTGTGTAATTCAACTAGTTTAGCCACATTGGATATTCCTATATCCCTCAAAAGTACTTCATGGAATCTGGTGCTTCTGCAGATACGGGGTCATGAAATTACTGATGACACACCTCATAATTCAGCAGAGTAGACATCAACTATCATTCGTGCGATTTGGGCAACATTGTAAGAGAAATGTATGAAAACAAATATTTCTAAGTATATCACAAATTTTATTTAACTCATAGAATGAAGTTAATTGCACAAATTCAAACTGATGGTTAGATTTTTACTTGTTTAATTTTGGAGCTATGTGCACAGATTTACTGATATTGATTACTTTGGCACTGAATAATTCTAGACTTTCTAGAATTATTCTAGTAGAAAAGCTCACTATGATTCAACTTAATTTTTACAAGGATAACAGGAAGTAAAACTCACACATTGTCATCTTCAATTAACTAACCTATCACAAAACTTAAAAAGGAATATAAACACATTTTCATTCTAAAAATACTGAAGTGTAATTTTCATTTATCATTTTTAATATATATATATATTTAATATATATATATTAAAATGTATATATATATTAAAATGTATATATATATATATATATATATATATATATATATATATATATATATATATACATTTTTTCTGTCTTCATACACACCAAACATGTTTGTATCAGATAATATTCATAGTATATAGGTTTCCTGTCTTGATAATGAAACGTTGAAACTTACTTTCTAAAGTACTGAAATCAATATAAATTTTAACAGTTTTACTCAGGGACAACACCTATGAACCACAATAATGTCCAGCATGACAAAATATACACAAAGGTACAATAAGTGGAAATCACACATTGGTGATAAACAAGACCTATCTAATTAGACTTCTGGTGTTCTCAACC
The DNA here is from genome assembly GCA_902729485.2 of Mus minutoides. Classification (NCBI taxonomy): domain Eukaryota; kingdom Metazoa; phylum Chordata; class Mammalia; order Rodentia; family Muridae; genus Mus; species Mus minutoides. The sequence continues at coordinate 160,863 of LR751289.1, forward strand.
AGAGGGAAACCATGCCTTGGACTACAAATCCATCCAAATTCCTGGGGTAATGACATCATGGACATAAATGATCTACTGCCATCACTTTCATAGACCGGCAAAATTTCCTACAACATTTTATTGTTTAGCATGAGAAAATAAGATATAATAAGATAAAGCAAATCTGCTATATGGAAGTGGCACACTGCAATCCAACAGTAGAAAATAATTCCCAACACAAGGGTCAGAAACCCACTCTTTCTCACAGACAGGAGAACCATGGAAATTCTAAGTAAATACAGACGTGTGTGTGTGTGTGTGTGTGTGTGTGTGTGTGTGTGTGTGTGTGTATCTATCTATCTATCTATCTATCTATCTATCTATCTATCTATCTATCTGTCTGTCTATTATCTATCTATCTATCTATTTATCTATCTGCCTATTATCTATTTATCATCTATCTATCTATCTATCTATCTATCTATCTATCTATCTATCTGAGAGAGAAAGCTATTTGCTATATATAAAACTATATAAAGACTTGTGTGGGTCCCTGGCTTGCACCTTTAGTCTTGGTGACCTCATAACAACCTAACTTAGTTGATGCAGGGGACCTTGTTCTCCTGGTGTTTTCCATCCCCTGACTTTTACAATCTTCTACCTCTTCTTCTGTGGGATTCCCTTTACTATGNCCACTTGTACAGCTATTTGACTGAATATGGTCTAGTCCCAATACTTGAAGGCTTACATGGCTACAAGACCAATTAAAACTCTGTATTACATATTACTGAGAGTCATCATTAGAATCACCTTCAGAGATTCGAGGAAATTTCCAATGCACTTGGTTTACACACACACACACACACACACACACACACACACACACACACACACCATATTCTGACCAATTTCAGTAATTTTTTTTCTAATCTCTCCATCCCCTGTGACCTCTCTGCCCTGAAATCCTTTCCTTGTTCTCATCCACACCTAGTCTGTACATAATTTTTTTTTCTATTGCCCCTCCAAAAAAGATCCATGCACTTTACCACCCAAACAATGATCTAGACTTAAATTCTCTGTGTGTATGGATTATAGCTTAGCTATCATTTATTTAATGGCTAATAACAAAAGTAAATACCATATTTATCTCTCTTGGTCTGGATTACTTCACTCAAGATGAATATTCTAGTCCAAGCATGTTCATGCAAATTTTATGATGTGACAATTTTATTGTTGTTGTGTTATGTTTGTTTGGTTTTATTTTTTTAACATCTAGGTAATGCTCCCTTGTGTGTACATAGCACATTTATTTATATTGTTCATTATATTATATTCTTATGTTGAGGGGTTTCTAGGTTGTTTCCAGTTTCTGGTTATTATAAATGAAGCTAAAATGAACATGGTTGAGCAAATATCTTCTGGTAAGATGGAGGGTCCTTTGGACATATACTCAAGAGTGGTATAGTTGGGTCTTGAGGTAGATAATTTCCTTAATTTCTGAGGAACTTCCATATAGAATTTCATAGTTGCTATACAAATTTGACTCTCACCAGCAATGAAGGAGTGTTCATTTTGGTCCACATCCTCTCCAACATGAGCTGGTATGGATCTTAGCCACGCTGACAAGATGAACTCTCAAAGTAGTTTTAATCTGCACGTCCCTGATGGCTAAGGATGTTTAACATTTCTTGATGTGTTTCTCAGTCACTTGAGATTCCTCTCTTGAGGATTTTTTATTTAGCTGTTGTCCAGATTTTGTCATTGGACTATTTTACATAGAGATGATTGAGTCTATCTACATATTCTGAAATCTAGTCTTCTATCAGATGGTGAGTTGGTAAACTCATTTTCCCTTCTGTAGGCTGCCACTTTGTCAGACTTAGCATTTCCGTTGACATACAAAAGCTTTTTGGATGCAAGAGGTTCCACTAATTAATTGCAGCTCTTAGTGCCTGCACTATCAGTGTTCTGTTCAGAAAGTTGTCTCCTGTGTCAATGTGTTTAATGCTATTCCAAAAATTTCTCTTTGTATCAGGCACAGTGTATCTGGTTTTATGTTGAAATATGTGATCCAGTTGGTGTTCCTTTTGTGTAGGTTTATAACGGATGAATATGATTCCATTTACATTTTTCTATCCAGTTGGATCATGACTGTTTGCTAAAGATAGGATTAATTATGTATACTATCTTAGCATTGTAGTGTGAATAAAAATCAGCCCATAGGATCATAGGAACTGACACTATCGTGAGGAATGTCTTTGTTGGAGTGGATGCATTATTGTTGGAGGAAACCTTTCTGCTGGAAGGCTTTAAGAATTCAGATGCTCAATCCATACCTCTATCTTACTGTCTCTTCATGCTGTCTGTTGATCTGAATGTAGTACTCTCAGCTCCTTCTTTTAGCATCATGTCTGTCTACAGCTCTCCATGCTCCCTGCCATGATGATAACAGAATAAACCTCTGAAAGTATAAGTCAGCCCTATTTAAAGGTTTTCCTTATAAGAGTTGCCATGATCATGGTGTCTCTTTACAGCAATGGAACCCAAACTGAGACAAAAGTTTGTACCAGGGATTATAGTATTGCTGTGATAGACCTGACCAAATTTTCATTCAAAAGAATTTGTACTTTGGGATTTTGGGTTAGGAAAATTGTGGAATGTTTTAAGCACTGCTTAGTGGGCCAGACTAGTAAGAATTTAAGAGACAGTAGTGCTGAGGGCGATTTGATTCTTGGGGACCTTGATCCAGAGATTTCGTGGGAGAATAATAACAATGTGTGAGCTAAGGTCTATTTTGAAATATTTTGTGAAGAACATGGCTTATTTCTTCCCTCATTTGAAAAGACTTCCTGATGCAAAATTGAAGAATTTTTAATTAATGGGATTGGCAGAGGAAATTTCAAAACTGGTCAGTACAGGCATGACACTAAGAAGAACAGAGACTCCCTGGTGGATCAAAGACTAAGGTAGATATCAGAAGTTCAGCCCCAACTCTGACTGAAACTCCCTGCTGGACTAGAGGTCATGCAGGCCACCAGAAATACAGAACACAAAGACTATAACCAAAGATGAAACAGAAACCAAGAGGAAAAAAAAAAGAAAGAAAAAAAAAAAAAAAAAAAAAAAAAAAAAAAAAAAAAAAAAAAAAAAAAAAAAAAAAAAAAAAAAAAAAAAAAAAAAAAAAAAAAAAAAAAAAAAAAAAAAAAAAAAAAAAAAAAAAAAAAAAAAACTTCATCTACGTAAGAATGAAAACACTAAATACACAGAGAAAAGAAAGAATATGAAAAGCTATAAGGAAAAATGCCAAATAACATAAAAAGGCATAACTATTAAAATTACACCTGATTTCTCAAGGGAGGCACTAAAACCCAGAAAGGCCTGGACAGGTATCTCACAGACTTTATGATACAAAATGAGCTAATCTATACTACTATACACACCAGAACTTTCAAAAAATGTACACAGAGACAGCAAGTTACTTCATGAAGAAGCCAAATTTAAACATTATTTATCTACAAATCCAGCCCTAGAGAAGGTAATAGAATACTCCAACCTAAGGAGGTTAACACACTCACACTTATGCACACACACACACACACACACACACACACACACACACACACACACACACTATACCACTACCACTACCACTATCACCATTAACCACAAAATAACAGAATTCAATGACAATCTGTAGTTAATACCTCAATATCAATGACCTCAATTTCTCTATAATAGACACATGTTTGCAGAATGGATGGAAGCACAGTATTCATCTAGTTGCAAACAAGAAGCATACCTCATCACCAAACCAAACCAAACAAAAACAACAACAAAAAATACTTTACCTCAAAGTAAGGGGGAAGGACATTTCATATTCATTAAAGGAAATATCCATCAAGATGGTCTCAATTCTGAACATCTACGACTAAATGCCAGAGCAGAAAGTTTATAAAAGAAATTCTACTAAAGCTTAAATCACACATCACACCATATATATTAATTGTGAGATACTTCAATACCTCATTTTCACCAGAACATAAGTCATCTAGACAAAAACTAAACAGGATATTAATGGAGATAGCAGATATTATGAACCAAATAGAACTAAAAATCATCTACAGAACATTTAACTAATCACACACACAAAAATACCTTCATCTCAGAACCTCACAACATTTTCTTACAAATTGACCACATACTTGGTCAAAATGTATGCCTTAAGAGATACAAGAAAGTTGAAATAACACCTCAAATTACTGTGAGACTACCACAGATTAAAGATGGATTTCAATAACAACAGAAACAACAGAAAACCTGCATACTCATTTTATTTTGATTGAAATTAAGTAAAAATTAGCAATGATATCATAGAGTTGATAATGTCTATAGAAAAGTAGAATTTATTGACTATCTTTATTTTTTGGCATATATCTCATAATCATCCTTACTATCTTCTTCTCTTCACCTTATTTGTGTAGTTTGCTTATGTTTCATTTTATTCAAATTAACATCTTGAATTGGATGTCAAATATTGCTCAAGAGCCTGTATTTTGGGATTGATTCGTCTGAGCTCAGAGTATGGATAAATATGTGCTTATGAATGACATTAAGTAAAGGTTTAGAAAATTAGAAATGTGGTATTTAGATATTTGTTAGTGATTTTTAGAAAAAAATTAAGGATTGAAGCATTTTGAGTGGCAATTTTTTTTTTCTTTTTCTTTTTTCCTAGAGTTGAGGACTGAACCCAGGGCCTTGTGCTTGCTAGGCAAATGCTCTACCACTGAGCTAAATCTCTAAGCCTGGCAAATCTTTTTCAATCATTCAATGAAAATGAGCATAAAATAAAAATATGTGTTTTGTAGATTAATATTGATCATAAATCAAATACTTGAATTTTTCTTTGCTTTGAAAATGTTTATATTACTGCCAAATATATTTGATTTAGAGACAAGATTTCATGTTTTCCAAGCTAACCTGAGTTTCAATATGTAGCTAACAAGTCCTTTAGGACTTTGCTGAGCTTCTGACAATTCTGACTCCTGAGAGCTCGTATCACAGTGTTTGATTATGTAGTGCTGGAAACGAGCCCAGGGCTCTCATACAGATGGCAAAGACTCTATACTTGAGTTGTTTCCTTAGTCCTAGGAAGATGGATATTTTGAACTATATATTTAAATTACCTTTTATATGGAAATAATTTTATAAGCACATTGGACAATGACTGCTTTAATATCTGGCAAGTCTTGCTTACTTTGTCTCTTTCTCTTTCTCTCTCTCTCTCTCTCTCTTTCTTTCTCTCTCTCTCTCTCTCTCTCTCTCTCTTTTCTTCTTCCTGTCTGCTTCTCACTCATGGACTTCATCAATTTATGTTTATTTCCCTCTTTGAAATCTTCCTCTCATCTTACTTTCTCCTGTACGTTTTATATTTCATGCTTTTTTTTTTCATTTCCTCTTCATTAATATCACCTCCCCATTCTGCATCCATTTCCTTCACTACAGTATTTTATTAGGATCTTAGAACATGAATTTATCACAGCTTTTCAGCAAGATTCCCAAAGTGATTGAATGAATAGCTTCAGTTCTGAACTTTCGTTTCATCACCTGTTGACAAAGGAAGGAATAAATTATTTTCCAACACTACACTGAGTATGAGAAATATACAACACAGCTAGAATCAGTATCCTGGGTTTCCCTGTTTATATCATAATTAGCAATTCCATTTAACTCTTAGGCCTTGTAAAATTAAATTTACTTACCCATAGGAAACAAAATAATGAAATATTTTGCATTATCAAAATTAACATAAATTCCTTTGACAAAAATAAAAATTGTCTGACAGCAAGGTTACACAGCTGGTCACCACTTGAACTCCAATTTGGCAGGTTCACAGCACTGAACCAAATCCCACCAGTGGCTGTCAAGCAACATTCATCACTGGGATTTTGTTCTACTAATTAACCAAAATAACCCATTTTTCTATTTCATTAGTTGGCTCCTGCACACTGATTATTTTTGCATTTAATTTTTTGCACTGTTGTTATTCCATGATTCTTTATTTGTTTTTCAATGACAAAAATACTTGCCGTGTACCACAATATTTTACGATTTACTAAGAACATGTTTTCAAACCCATGTGACAATAATTGATACTATTATTGACAACAGTGATTTCCCCAAAACATATTATATTAGTATCCATGTTTTTCAAATATGTTAAGTACTTTTACAAAGATCTCTACTAATAACATTAATATAATTTGTACAACTAGTTAGTATGTTGCTGTTAAAATAATTGCTAAAATGAATACACATGATTGCACTCTTATAACAAAGATCATAGTACTGATATAGTCAAATAACAAATACAAAATATAAACCTATAAAAATAGACAGTAAAGATGCAATGTTATCATTTGCAGTTCACAACTGCCTGTTGCATATTAAAGCCAGGCACTCTTCCAGAAGAAACAACTCCCAACAATTAACAACCTAAAACAACAAAGTTTTCTTTTCTTCACTTAGAAACTTTCATTCTCAGGATCAGGAAGGTAGCTCAGTAGTAGATTGCTTGCCAAGAATACTTAAAGGTTGACTTATCCTTACCAGAGATAACTAAAGCAGAAAGAAAAGGGAAAGGAATGAGAAAATTCTGTCAGTGTTTAAAGTAAACCTGACCATTTAAAAATATCCCCATTGCTACAATCACTCCTAAATTGCTATGCTCATAATATATTTGAATCTGTTCTAATTCACGTATTTCTAGATCTCTGATGTGCTTACTACTATGACTACTGTAAGTAGGGAAATGAAAGCTGAAGTAATTAACTAATATCAGAGAAGTGTTATATTTGTCATAAGCAATGTGATACTAAACACGGCTATGAGACTTATGGAAAAAGTCTCAGTTTAATCAAAGATGCCTTGTTATGTGCAGTGCCAGAAATCATAAGAGGTGTTAGGTAAACAAGCAGATTAATAACTAAGTTGAAGTAGGGCATGGCAAGCCACAGACAGACCAGACAAAATGTGAAAATATCAGATATAATTGGTAAACTCTATGTGCCTAAAGATAAAATGTTAAGTATTTTGTTTCATTTTCTTTCACCTTAAAATAGTTTTAACCAATAATATCACAGGCACTAAGAAAAAAAGTTAAAAAAATATAGCACCTTATAGAACTGAAAATCTTCTGTAAGGCAAAGGACACACTGTCAATAAGACAAAACAGCATTGTAGAGAATGGAAATGCTTTTTCTCCAATGCCATATTTAAAAGATATCTAATATCCAAAATATAATGCCATCTCAAGAAACTAGACATCAAAGAAACAAACAACCCAATTAAAAAATGGGGTGCAGATGTAAACAGAGAATTCTCAATATAGGAATCTCAAATATTGAGAAACACTTAAATGTTCAGCATTCTTAGTCATCACGGAAATTCAAATCAAAACAACATTGAGATTCCATCTTACCCCTGTAACAATATACTGGCATGGTTGTGGAGAAAAGGGAACAAGCCTCCATTGCTGGTAGGAATGCAAATTTTCATAACCACTGTGGAAATCAATATGGCAGTTCCTTAGAAAATAGGGAGTCAACCTATTTCAATGAACCATGTATACTACTCCTGCGAATATACCCAAAGAATTTTCTATTCTGTTATAAAGATATCTTCTCAAATATGTTCATAGCAGTTTTATTCATAATAGCCAGAAACTGGAAACAACCTAGATGTTGCTCAACTAAAAAATGGAATCAGAACATATGTATGTTACAATGAATTATTACTCAGCTATTAAAATAATAGCATCACAAAATATGCAGGCAAGTAGATGGAACTAAAAATCCCATGATCTTGAGCAAGATAACCAAGAGAAATAAATATTGTATGTATGCACTTGTAAGTGAGTGGCTATTAGCTATAAAGCAAAGGATAACCATGTTATAATCCACAGTCTCAGAAGTGCTAAGTAACAAGGAGGGCTCAACGCAGGGATGCATAGATCTACCTGGGACGTGGAAATAGAGTAGGTATTGCAAGTGGACTGGGGACAGGTAGGTATGGGAATAGACAGATCACTTAAGGAATATATAGTGAGATAAATGGTTGCTTCATGGACTTTATGTTAAAACCTAGTGCATAGAAAACTATTTGGGACAAAAATCCAGGCACAAGACCTTCAACTTGCAGTCTCTCCTATCTGCAAAATGTGCTTCAGCAATGGGAGCACAAAACTTGTGGCACTGGTCAACAATGATTGTTCTAATTAGTGGCTCATGCCTGCAGATATAGCCCATGCCCTATAACGCCTGGATGATTAGGAATTGGAGGCTGTGTATTCCGGAAAGCTAGGGTAGAATCAAATAATTCTGGTTAAAAACAACAACAACAACAACAACAACAACAACAACAACAACAACAACAATGAAATGAAATGAAATGAAATGAAATGAAATGATTCCTAATTCAGCTGATGGGAGTAAATGCAGAGACCTAAAGCCAAACATTAGAGGGAGCGATATTAGGGGGAGAGATAGTTCAGGTTGGAAGTCAGTTCCCTCCTTTTAGAGTTCTGGAAAGATCTTAGAAGAGGGAAGAGGATTTTTGGGAGCAATAGTAGTGAAAGACACAGGGAGAGTAAGGCCCAGTAGTCAACTAAGCAAGAATCAAGGGGGCTCACGGAGACTGAAGCTGCAGTAGTGAACCCTGCATGATAAAAAAGGAAAGGAAGTAACATGACTTTCCAAGTTTTGGGCAAAATGACCCATCAAATCTCCATTACAAAGGTGTAAGTATCTTTTTCAAACACATTGCCAAAACTATTTCAGGATTTTGTACTAAAAATTACACTTCTACTAAATAATGTATAAAAGAATAAAGTAGTGTATTTCAAATACATTTTAATATCATCCTATGTAAATATGTAAATGTGCAGGAAAATTAATATAGCCCTGATATAATGCTGTACATAATTTTGTTAATTTGTAAATGAATGACAATAGAAGGAGTATGTGTGAGGGGCTCCATTGATAGTTCAGAGTGTAAGAACACTGGCTTCTCTTGCAGCATACCCTAGGGTATTTCCTCCTGCTGTAAATGTGTATCTTAGGGTTTTACTTCTGTGAACAGACACCATGACCAAGACAACTCTTATAATGGCAACATTTAATTGGGGCCGCCTTACAGGTTCTGAGCTTCAGTCAATTATCATCAAGGTGGAAGTATGGCAACATCCATACAAGCATGATGCAAGAGGATCTGAGAGGTTTACATCTTCATTTGAAGGCTGATAGCAGAATATGGGCTGCTTCTTCTTCTTCTTCTTCTTCTTCTTCTTCTTCTTCTTCTTCTTCTTCTTCTTCTTCTTCTTCTTCTTCTTCTTCTTCTTCCTCTTCTTCTTCTTCAATTTTTTAATTTGCCAATTTCTTTTTTGATTATTTAAACTTTTTAAAATTAGATATTTTCTTTATTTACATTTCAATCTCTATCCTGAAAGTTCCTTATACCTTCCACCCTGCCCTGCTCCCCTACCCACCTACTCCCACTTCTTGGCCCTGGCATTTCTCTGTACTGAGGCATATAACGTTTGCAAGACCAAGGGGCCTCTCTTCCCAATGATAGCCGATTAGGCCATCTTCTGCTACATAGGCAGCTAGGGACAAGAGCTCTGGGTGTACTGGTTAGTTCATACTACTGTTCCACCTATAGCGTTGCAGACCCCTTCAGCTCCTTGGGTACTCTCTCTAGCTCCTCCATTGGGGGCACTGTGTTCCATCCTATAGATGTCTGTCAGCATCCACTTCTGTATTTGCCAGGCACTGGCATAGTGTCACTCGAGATAGCTATATCAGGTTCCTTTCATCAAAATCTTGGTGGCATATGCAATAGTGAGTACCTAGGATGAGAGTCTCGAAGCCCATGCCAACAATGACACACCTACTCCAACAAGGCCACACTTTCTAGTAGTGCCACTTCTTGGTCCAAGAATATACAAACCATCATAATGGAAATAATACAAAGACTAAGAAATGGAAAATTTGTTGAGAATGGGAGACCTTGGAACACTCAACCAAAATGAGAAGTTGTCATCAAATCTCTATCCTGGAACTCTTCAGAAGAGGAGAAAGAAATACTATAAGAGCCAATGAAGATGTAACACTCCAAGAAAATGAAGACTTTCAGATGTAATAGGACTATGGCACATGTGAAATCACAGAGAATCTGGTATCATGCTCTGATCCCATAGTCTAAGCTAAATGGGGTCCCAGCAGTGAGAGTTGAAGTGCATACAAGCCATCATCCCAAAATCAGAAGCTGTCTCCAGCATTCCATGACAGCCAGAGCTATACAGAGAAACCCTGTCTTGAAAAACAAACAAACAAACAAACAAAAGCTGTCTCCAACTAATAACCAATCACTAAGGAAATTAAATTTTCTCCTGTATATAGTTTCTGTGTATACAAACAACAATGGAGGACAGGCTGCATGTCCAGAAGTAGATGGTCAACCAAATCCAAGCTTCGTATTCTGGGGTGGTGGTGGGAGTATTGTTTTTACTTCTTAATTCTTTATTCTTTCTTTCTTTCTTTCTTTCTTTCTTTCTTTCTTTCTTTCTTTCTTTCTTTCTTTCTCTCTTTCCCTTCCTTCCTTTCTTTCTTCCTTCCTTCCTTCCTTCCTTCCTTCCTTCCTTCCTTCCTTCTTTCCTTCCTTCCTTCCTTCTTTTGTTCTTTCGTTCTATCCCCACCCCTTTCTCTTTTACTTTACAAGTCTTTTGTATGTTTTTATTGTTTTATGTTTTTAAGGAATCTCTCTCTCTCTCTCTCTCTCTCTCTCTCTCTCTCTCTCTCTCTCTCTCTCTCTCCCCCCCCCCTCTGTGTGTTTTTTTTTTTTTTTTTTTTTTTTTTTTTTTTTTTTTTTTTTTTTTTTTTTTTTTTTTTTTTTTTTTTTTTTTTTTTTTTTTTTTTTTTTTTTTTTTTTTTTTTTTTTTTTTGCTTTTTTTATTTTCTATTTGTTTGTTTTGTACTATTATAGTTTGTTTTATTTTATTTTATTATTTTTTTCTTTTATAAAAGATTTCTGCTTCTTTTCTCAGGACAGAGAATGAGGAGGCATGTGGTGGTGGAGAGGTGGAGAGGATCTGTGACTAGTTGAAGAGGGAAACTAACCAAAATATAGTGTGTGTGTGTGTGTGTGTGTGTGTGTGTGTATGTGTGTGTGTAAAAATATATTTTTAATAAAGCAATAAAAGTCAATTAAAATATTTATTCTCAATATGATATGAAAGCTGGAAATGAACCATGTCACTTAATATAACTGAAATCACTTCATTTTTTTCACATAATTTAAGTCTCCAGATATAATTTTCAATGTTTCAAATAGGTATGTTTATACAGATGTTAGGAGATATCATTAAATAAGAATTTTATCAAAACAAATATAGTGGAGTAACTATTAAAGTAAACGGATAAATAAATGTAAAATGAGTATACTCTGATACTCATGTGTGATAAGCATTCACATAGACATTTGCAGGACTGAATTCTTTAATATTCAGTTATGTGACTCAACTAATACAGACCTGTCATTTTCTTCTTTTGAGCTAGTATGAATGGGTTTTTGATCTTTAATATCTGGAATAGCCTAGAGAGGAATGCACCATGCTAATAATAGTAATGCAAGTGTTAACAGGATGTAGAATCACCAGGAACACTGTCATGAGTGTTCAGTAGTGTGAGTATGAGTCAGAAATGTGTGAACGTCACATTGCCTGAGAATATTCTGATTCCAATATCACTGTAAATATATTTAAATGAACAACAAATCTTCCAATTGTTCATTCTGGGATCACAAGTTTTGTTATGTTTGCTTTGGTTTGGTTTATGATTTATTGATTTAGTTATTTCTACTTTGGTTTAAGCTTAGGTTTTCTTTAGTATTCCTTTCTGTTTATTGAATCAACTTTCATTTCCTACATGTTTGTTTGATTTCATGGTCATTGATCACCTTGCCCCTCTCCTCTTTCTAGATCCCAGAAGCTGCTCCAGGACACTGGAGTCAAGTGTCTAAGCATGGTATGCTGGAGTTTTTAAAAAAGAACTAGGTTTTTCCCCTGGTTCTAGTATTTAATTTTTTTTCTTTTTTTATTAGATATTCTCTTTATTTACATTTCAAATGCTATCCTGAAAGTCCACTATACCCTCAACCCACCCTGCTCCCCTACCCACTCACTCCTACTTCTTGGCCCTAGTGTTCCCCTGTAAGACTAAGGGGCCTCTCTTCCCAGTGACAGCTGACTAGGCCATCTTCTGCTACATATGCATCAAGAGACATGAGCTCTGGGGGTATTATCATTTCTTAAATATCCTTGATAATATTAACATATTTTTCTTGTATTCATAGACTTAAATCCATTTTATCTATTGAATTATCTTTTTAAGATTTGACATTTGTCAATCTATTTTAATGTAATGTATTGCTCAAAATTGATGTACCTATTTATATTGTTTTATTTTCCAAATATCTTTTTCCCTGTTGTCTTAACTTTATTTTCCTTTAGAGTAATTAAATATTATTGTATTTAATCTAAAATAAGCTAAAACTAATACTTTTTTTTGTTTTCATTGCTTGCTCTAATAAAACACACAGTTTCATCATAGCTCCCTGAATAAAATACTGTTTCATATAAAGTATAAGAAGTTTACAAACTATAGGTTTTGTTTTCTTCACCTTATTATTGCAATTTTGAAAATGAACTTTAGCTATGTGTATGATTGATATATATATATATATATATATATATATATATATATATATATATATATCAGAAGAAAAGGCGTTCTTAACAACCTCAAGGTCCTGGGATCTTCTCTGAAAGAAACATTAGCAAGAAAAGGAAGACAAAAGAAGAGCAAGAACCCCAAAGACTTTAAATAACTACTAACTGGTAATTCTGACAGCTTTTACTTTCAGTAAAACACTAACAGTTAAAATACTAACAATAAACTAAAAGATTAGCTTTCCTGATATACTTTAATCTTCTGTGTTTATGAAGATTCTCACTAAGGCAATGGTTTCTTTTATCTCAAAAATCTAAGGCAATGTTTGAATATACAGCTCATGTGAGTCAGTTTATTTCATTTTATTTTTTACATGTTTAATTTATATACAAAACTGATTTTTTGTTGTTATTTTAGAACTTTAGAGAGGGAAACTTTTTTCCTTAGCTGTTTTGTTCAATCTTTTAAATCTAATGTTATGCTTTAAATCAGTTATATAACTATGTCTAAAATTCAATGGTCTTGTCTTTTGGGGCATTTGGGTTTTTTTGTTAAGATCCTGTAATGCAAGATTTTTTTAATATTACATTATTATTTTACAATTTTCTCTGGTCTATCTAAAGTGCCTTCTACCTCTTTTCTTATATCGTGCCTCCTTTAAATTATATGCCTATTTATACCTCAGTTAACATCATTGTATTATTTATATTTTATACTGTTCACATTCATCTTTTCTCTTCAAGTAATAAGTCATAATTTTCTGATCCATAGTATGACTGACACATTGTATTAAGTATTAGGATAAATGAAGTTACTCATTTCTTAGGCTTACAATTCGTAGTTATTTTTAAAATGTATTAATTTCATACACAAATAAGTTTGAACATAACATTTCAATACATACAGACAGAACAAATTCATCTTCCCTTTATCTACCCATCTATTTTCTCTATTTCTAGCAATTAGTATGCTGCACTTGTCAACATTTTAAAAATATAAACATATGGGCAGGAGAATACTTGTACTGATTTAAAGAATATAGTGTATATTTAATAGTCCTTTAAATAATTCTCAGATTTGTTTGCTATTCTAATCTGTATGTATGTGTAGATTTAGCTTATACTTTATTCAACTGAGACTATAATCTATGTACCTAGAATGGCTATGCACGTAAGACATCATTGTGGATATCTTAAATGATCTGGTAAAAATGTTCACCCACTTTTGTTGAACACATTTTTCATGTCTTCCTAAACTAGGTTGAAATCTTTGAATTATTAACTATAATGTAGCTTCCTGTCTGTTTTTTTTTCCCTAGCATATTGGAATGTTGCATGTTCTTAGGTAAGAAAATATATCAAAACAGGAAGGCAAAAATAGCATACATTTCCTACCTTTGTCTCCTATCGCCTTCCCTTGGAAACAAAACCATGTACATTCTGTTCTTCAATAGTATAATGTAACTACTTCTTATTTTTTTTTCTAGATTATCCTATAAAACCCCATGTTTCTCATTGAAATGTGATTATCTTACTGTTTACTACTTTGTTAAAATATGTCGCTTTCTTCAGAGTTGTATACATTACGTCATTGAGTGATTGTATTGTAAACTGTATTCGTGTGATATGCAACATTAACCTTGTCAGTCACTGAGCAGTATTGCTTTTCACTTTTCATTTTCATTGATGAATATTAGAACCTAATACTAAAGAAATATATGAAATAATCTAAATTTAAATATCTCTTATTTTTATAAAGATCTAACAATACAAAGTTGAACCTAAAATCCTCTAATTTAGAATAAGCTCCGATATGCATGTGTGAGTGTGTTTGATACATAATAATGTTTTCAATAAAAATAGAATATATTAATACTAATGATTAACAAAATGAAATAATGGATAATGGTAACACCAGCAACACTAAAGTATATAATTTTGTGCATAAAATAAAGCATAACCAGACTGTTTTATAGTTATCTATTTAGTATCATTCAAATACTGAAAACTTATTTAATGCAAATTTAAGTCATTCTTTTACTTTTCTCTTTCTTTGTATCTTTTCTTTGATTTCATTTTTCTATTTGTGCCTTCTACAGAATATTTTTTCAAGGTATCTAGATCACACTGAAATAAATGTCGGCATATCAATTAGACAGCATCGTTCGCTGGACCTAATTGCTTCTCTGGGCTATAGTCAGCTATGCAGATTTCATTGGATCTTGAAATGATAGTGAGAAAGGACCGTTCTTAGTTCCAAAACTAAGTCAAGCTTCTGTCTTTAAATTTGTTGTAACAAATTGTCAGTCAGCACTACTTATATGAATGTAAAATAATGTTCTGTTACTATGGTGAACCCGGCTTGGGCAATTTTAATGTTAATGGTCCCCCAAATAAGAGCAAATTGGTGATGAGAGTAGTCAAAATGATAGCCTGAATCCATGGGAAGCAATATAGCATGATAGGACACAGACATGTGGACAGTACAGCAGTCAATAATAAGTTTTATTAGTAAATACATTACTATTCAAAGATTTTTCTCTAGCTTAGTCCCTAATAGTACACATATGGTTATCAAAACTATGTTGTTCTCATAAACAACAGGAACCTATTCCATACCAACAACATCGTGTTATTGGAAACTCTCTACTCTGTAAAGTGAAAGTTTGAACATTTTACAAAAGCTTGAAATTCTAGGTTTGTTTCTGCTTTATTATACCTTTATGCAATTAGATTCTGGTAAAAGTAATGATATTCTTTGGATCCGTGAAGAGTGAAAAATTATTGAATATTTATAAGTCAGACTAATAGGGTTCCAAATAGAACGTCTTTGTGATCTTATAGGTTCTAAAAGTTTGTGTAACAAGAATCTGTTAGTAGTTAAAACGTCAAAAATTATTGAATGGATAAAAAACACGTTAGAATTGTTTTGGTGGTAATTTCTAGTAATATGTGTTTGTATGTTTTTATACATTTCCTAAGAAAATGGGGTCTTTTGTACAGAGCATCTGTGGCTTAAGGAAAGATATCTGTGAAAATTAGATGGAACAACAATATGAACTAATCAGAACCCCCCTGAGCTCATATCTTTAGCTAGTCGGCCATCACTGGGAAGAGAGGCCCCTTGATCTAGCAATCTTTACATGCCCCAGTATAGGGGAATGCCAGGGCCAAGAAGTGGGAGTGGGTGGGTAGGGAAGCAAGGCGGGGCAGGTATAGGGGACTTATGGGATAGCACTTGAACACTTGAAATGTAAATGAAGAAAATATCTAATAAAAAAGGAATTTTAAAAAAAGAAGTTACCTAAATAAAAAAAAGAGTTGGAATGAAATAAATAAGGGAGAAAAATGGGGAGATATGGGAGGCAATAAGAGAGAGAGAGAGAGAGAGAGAGAAAGAGAAAGGAGAACCTATTATGATCTCTTTCCTATAAGGAGACAAGACCCATCTAACTTTAATTATGCTCTAAAGGCAATACTTCAAATTTGGACAATGTTGAGACCCAAGATTTTAAAATATGTTTTGGAAAAAAAAAACATATATACTGTGTATGTAGATTTCTTCTTTTTTTCTCCTCTCTCTCTCTCTCTCTCTCTCTCTCTCTCTCTCTCTCTCTCTCTGTCTCTCTCTGTCTCTCTCTCTGTCTCTCTCTCTCTCTCTCTCTCTGCATAATGTTCAGCTTATTTTATATTCCACACGTGAGTGGAATATCTGTGGTCACTATATCATTCTACATTGACTGTGATATCACTGAGAGGAAGTGCATAACAATAAGGGAGAAGAAAAGAGAATAATTGGCCCAAGTAATTTTGCTCCCAACTCACTGAGTGTATTTCACTCAAGGATTCTTATTCCTTATATTCAGTTACAGGTTAATTATTTTTATGTGGATCAATGTTTGTTTCCATGCACATCTATGGACTGCATGTATACAGAGTACAGAAGAGGATGCCAGATCTCCTGGAATATAAGCTGTTATGTAAGAGCTAAAAAGGAAACTCAGGGTCTCTCTGCAAAAATATCAAGTGCTCCTAACTGCTGAGATATCTTTTGTATGCCTAAGTTAACGAAAAATACAACTTTGGAAATCATTTTTTAAAACTTACAGAAATTAAGAAACAAGAAGTTGTTTTCTAAACCTATGTCCAGGAGACACTCAGATGGGCTTTTTTTTTTTTCCCAGTAATGGTGCCATCAATAGTGTGGGTTTGGCTTCCAGTGAAGTGTGAGACAGTCTTAAGCTGTATATTTAGTTATATTTATTTATAGAACCTAAATGTGCAATTAGCATGTCCAGAGGAGGTAAAATAGGTGTCAGCTTGAGCCCATTAAGTGTCATCTAATCAAATTCAAGAATTAATGCTCCCAGCAAGGAGAGTCTCCTGGAGCTGTATTGGCCAAGGTGTGAAATGGAGAGGCAAATAAATTGAAAATCATTTTTATACCAGATAATAGGCTCCCAGGCTATTTCCCACTGCAGATAAGCTTAAAGGCACTTTGGGTAATAAAGAAAGAAAAAAAAAAGTTAAATGCACAGCCTTCTTGATTTCACTCATTATCTAATAATGTCTAAATCTCACATTCACAAGCAGCCTACAATAGTGTTCCATGTGTCAAAAATCCCATTTTTGAAATAATATTTATTATTATTAATAATAAAATTATTATTATTATTATTATTGTTATTATTAAGTTTGTGTTATTTATTTGTAACCTCCCTGATTACTGCTCTTTGCCACTGGTCATTGTAACCCTGTAAATCCAGTTCATCTTTAAGCTTCTGGGAGTATTATCTTTCAATTAGATATTTCAAGTGAAGGGGTAGTAAAATGAAACATTTCATTTAAAAGGTCATTAGATGACTAAATTCATAGCAAGCCTAACAGCTGCAATAACAGCACATTCATAAGCACTCAAAATTTCTTAAAGATGAATTACTTCTGGAATAAAATGGAAAATATATAGTTAAAAATAATGATCCCCCAACTTGGAATACAGGAATCTGATGAGATTAAAGGACACTTAATATCCCCCTGTGTGACCTGCTGTCATAGTAACTTAGTTGGATCTTCAGAAGAAGCCCTTATTCATAGAGACAATCTGAGGAGCTATAAATCTGTATGGGAAAAGTGATTACAAAATGCAAAACTTTCCAATCTTTCAAACTCAGGCATCTCCCTGAGTATGTGACAATGTAACAACCATTGTCCAAAAATAGGATTTTCATATACATAAAAAATGATAGCCATAAGTGATATCAAAGAGGTTTTTAAGCTATTTGAAAATGTGTCTTGCAGCTAAATTTTAGAGAAAAGGGGAAAGTTAGTACCAATACTTAAATATTGGGAATAGCAGTACTTCAGTTGGGTTTTGGGGTTTTTTTTTTGTTTTTTTTTTTTTGTTGTTGTTGTTGTTGTTGTTGTTGTTGTTATTGCTCTGATAAAACTTTACTAAAAAGCAACTTGCTGTGGAAAGAATTTATTTCTTCTTGCACTTCCAGGCAAGTCCATGACTGAGGAAAGTCATGGCAGCAATTTAAACAACAGAAACCTCCTCTTTCCTGACTTATCTCTTGTCTCATCATAATAACGAATGAACGAACAAAAGACCCTATGTAGGTAAATCGAAAGAGTATGTCGGGTCTGTTGGGCTAATCCATACCACGTTAGGTGTCACCTGACCGAATAAGAGTGGAACTAATAGTTAGTTCTGTCTGAAATTATCTATACCGTGGTTCCGTTTCAAAAGTCCCAATTACTCAAAGTTTACTCTTCACTGGTGATTCTACTTGTGTCAAGTTGATGAAACCTCACCAGCTCAAATGGTGTTCTAATTTTCTTTCATGTAGTAGGTGTCTCTATATTATAACTAAACTTACCTGATCTAGCATTTTAGTCATTATTCAAAATGCTAAATATTCCGGAGACCCCTCAAGGAAAATCCCATTTTAGGAGCATAATTCCACATATTTGCTCTTATTCCTACATGAAAATATCATTGTGTAGGCTATAATCATATCTTGTATTCTTATATCAGGTAGAAATCTTTGATTTTATTTTAATACCTTCACAACTAAATCCTAAAACTATGATTTACGAACAACAATACAACAACACAAACAACAACAACATCAACAACCCCCTATGAATTCTATTTTTATTTCACATTTCTTGGCTCCTTTTCCTAAATATACATGCTATATTTGGCCCTATAACCATTCACAATGTAAATATTCATGAGCATTTCTTGCAGTCTGCATTTTCAAGACAATGTATGATAATGTTTTAACGATGATTTTCCAAGAAATTAGAACTTGGGAGTTTCTAGATCATACTTTTGTTTTGCCTGTATTTGTTTCTGCAACCCCTATAAAATGTCATTTTAGATTCTAGAATCTCTATTATTTTTGATGAGTAGGTGGAAATACATAGCACTCTTTCCTAGTATACAAAATTTTCTTTTCTCAGAATTGTTCATATTATTTTTTATTTCCTTTTGAATTTACTTGAATATGTGTTTTGACTCATTTCCCTCATGCTTAGGAAAGTGTTACCAATTTTCTTCTCAGAATGTTCTAACCTGTCCATAGGTTCTTATTATGGAACTCTTGTTCTATGTGCACTAAACTGGTTTATTACCTCAATTTCCAGCTTTGTTGTATATTTTTCTTTCACTCTTATTTTTCTCTCTTATTTAGAGAGAAAACACAAAGGTTTATTCCAGTTATATATGCATGTATACGTATGTATAACAAAAGTTACAGAATAAGAACCTATGGGCAGGATTGAGCATTCTGAGAAGTAAATTTCCTAAGCATGAGAGAACAGAGTCAAAACACATATTCAAGTATATTGAAAAAATTATATATATATATATATATATATATATATATATATATATATAATCATTCCATGTGTCATAAAATTTTCTAGTAATTTTCATGTGTTGGAAACCTCTTTTATTTCCAGGAACTGATAAATATGCTAAAACTGGCTGTTTGCTATACCTTAAGGCAAGCTATTTCTGGTATGATTTCTGATTGATTATTTTATTAACTAGTAGTCACAGTGTCCAATTTCCTTACATAACTAACTTTTAATTTTTTTCATGATAAACAGTCCTTATGAGACATTATAGAGTCTCAAGCTTTTACTAAATCTTGAAGCACAAGGTTAATTATTGAGTGTTGACTTCATCTTCAGAGACAGACTTAACATAATTTGGAATGGACTATGGAAATCTAAAGTGGGCTTTGCTTTTTCTCTTTTCAGTGTCTGTCTTCTCGACCTTT
>LR751288.1:0-10704 GCA_902729485.2 Mus minutoides
ATATTTAATCTCCTGTTCTCTTTTCTTTTAGACTTTTTTTTATATGTTTACTTTTGCCAGGTTTTTTTTTTTTTGAGTACCTTCATTAAATCAGTTCTATAAAAGTATTCAATATAATGTGTACACTTATATATTTATGTTTTTATTATTTATTCCATCAATTTGGATGTCAAATGATATCCCACTTCCTGGTTAACCAGTCCACAAAACCCCCCAGCCCATGATATCCCCACTTCCCCATTACCCCTCGACCAACACCCCTATCCGACATCTGACCTCCTCCCCATTCGCATATGTATGAGGGTGCTCCCCTACCCACCCACATTCCCCCTTTCCACTGCTATAGCATCTCCCTAAGCTGGGCTATAAAACCTCCTCAAGGACAAGGGTCTCCCTTCCTATTGCTGTCAGGCATGGCCATCCTCTGCTTCATATGTATCTGGAGCCATGGATCCGTCCAGGTACCCTCCTTGGTTGGTGGTCTAGACTATGGGAGAACTGGTTAGTCTGCTCACCCTATGTTTTTCTTCCAATGGGGTTACAATCTCCCTCTGCTCCTCCAGTTCTTCTGCCAGCTCTCCCACCAGGTTCCCTGGGCTCAGTCTGATGATTGGCTTCAACCATTCACATCTGCATTGCTCAGTTGCTGGCTGGACCTTGCAAGGAACCGCCACACTAGGTTCCTGTCAGCAAGTACCTCTTGACCATGGCATCAGTTGGGTTTGGTGTCTGTAGACATGATGGATCCCCAGATGAGGCAGTCCCCAGTTGGCCCTTACTTCAGTCTCTTTTCCAGTTTTTGTCCCTGTTCATCCTTTGGAAAGAAACATGTCTGGGTTTTATTCAGATTACACAACACAAAGTTTCAATCATAAACAGGAGAGAGGACTGCTTTGTCTGGCCTCAGTGGGAGAGTATGTGTGTAATCCTGTAGACGTGATACCCCAGGGAAGGAGGATGCTGGGGGGGGGGGTGAGGTGGAGTGGGAGGGTAGGTGGGCAATGGAGCACCCTCTCTCCTGGCAAAGGGGAGCATGTGTGAGGTGGAGTGGGAGGGTAGGTGGGCAAGGGAGCACCCTCTCCCATGGCAAACGGGAGCATGTGTGAGGTGGAGTGGGAGGGTAGGTGGGCAGGGGAGCACCCTCTCTCCTGGCAAACGGGAGCGTGTGTGAGGTGGAGTGGGAGGGTAGGTGGGCAAGGGAGCACCCTCTCAAAGGCAAAGGGGAGGGCTGATGGGGTACAGAACTCTGTGAGTGGAGGCCGGGAATGCAAGCAACATTTGAATGTAAATAAATAATTTAACAGAAAATAAATAAATGATCTATTCAAAATAGGAAATGAGTTGTGGGTGGAAATTTTAGAGAGTTCTAATTGGTTTTATCAGCTTCTGAAGAAGTTCTGAATTGGATCCTTGAGCCCATCCACAATGTAGCTTTTAATATATAATACACATGTATATTCAATGTACAATCTTGCATATAATACAAAAGGTATTATGGGCTTGGTTACAAACAACTGACAAAAGTATCTCATTAGCAAGAGTCAAGTGAGCTTTGGTTTACTAGTGCAGATAAAGCCATGTTTAGATTATATGACAGTATACATTAAGTGTATAACAGTATAGACAAAAGTGGACATGCCTAAATTTTAAAGTAGCTATTGAAAGCATAGTATCAATTGTCTTGCTCAATCAAGGCTTATCACAAAACTTCAATGTGAAAAGCAAACAAACCAACCAACAGACCAGTAAACAAATCAACAAAATTTACATGTGAAGGACAATGAGGAAAGGGTCGATAAAATGGGGGGAGGGAAGTTCATGCTCTCTTTGCTACCAGGTGCCACAATTTTAAACTAGTCTTCCATGCTGAAAGCATGTAATAGGCCTAATGGTGTACAGATGACCCAAATTTTACTTCTGGATTCAATAAAGTTGATTTCTAGAACTGATGTTAATATTTCTTCTGCTTTTATTTCCACACATCCCTGACTGAACTTCAGTACTTCAGGTTTGAGCCTTTTCCCTCATGCTAGAGTGCATATGTGATTGTCCCTCATGCTAGAATGCACATATGATTGTCCAGTTCAAGGCACCTGACTCATGCTTGACTAAACAAATGGAGGGACATGACCCAGGCCCGTGTTTATGTCCATGAATGTCCTCCTTATGTTTCAGAAGAAAGAAAAAACACACAATGGCTGCATTCATTATAAATCTGGGGATATTTGAAATTACAAACATAACAAGGGCTGTTAACATTATATCTTCTGATGGGTTTGGCATAAAAATTCAAATGTTTTCTTAATTTATGCTTACCAACAATTTGTTGAGACATACCCACATTAGAGGATAAATTCTTTAGAGTATCATTTCATCGTTTAAATTAATTGTCAGAGTCAATTCAGACTACAAAAGAAATTACACAAATAAATAGAATATTGAAATTCATAAAAATCCACAAGTATCCAATTACATTTTTGATGTGTTCATCCAAATGATATTTTGACTCTACATTATAATTTTATATAAAACTCCTAGAGAAAACAATCAAATATAAAACTTTTAAGCCGTCTGCAAGTTAATATGAAACAATATAGTGATTAAAAGATCATCTATGAGTGAGTAAAACTTAGGAAAAGTATAGACATCCAAAAAGGTGTGGAAAGGGTTGAGGCAATGAACACAAATGTACATATACACTCACGTATGTGAATGCTCAGTCTTGATGCCCAACAATATTGCAGTCTGGAGAGGGCATTAGTACTTTGCTTTATTTACAAACTGAGTAATAGCATGAAAATTCTGATGGGTCAAGGTAGCATATGACATGGCAGAGGTGCTTGGGCATAGAAAAGGAGCACACATGGTAACATCATAAGAAACTGCATGCAAAGCAGCTGGAGTCAAGCATGTGTTGCACTTCGGTAGCTCAGTGCATTCATTTCTCTTGAACCACATCATACGTATGACTTGAAGAGCAATATCAATAATATATCTCAAATAAACATGCTAAATAGGATTTTGGGTGAAGCAATGGCTGAACATTACATTGAACTGTACATTTGAGACAAGTTTAGAGTTCTAATGAACAATCCTACAAGTACAGCTTTATAACAAAACCTTTCTATAAACTAGGGCTTCTTCATCTACTTAAAAGAAACATTGCGTTTGTCAAGAGCAGAAGATGATTCCTTTAAACATAATCTTTCTGGAATGCTTGAGATTATGTTCTGTACCTCCCTGTAGTGTTCTGAAATAATCTTTGATCAAAGTAATTTGTTTTGTGTAAATTACTATTGTGACAAAATAAATGACAAGAATGAACCTCCATTTAAAATTTCAATATTAAAGCCCTGGGTATATTTTAACTTAACTTCTAGGTAATATACACATATATGAATATAATAATTATATGTTTAAATATATATATATATATATATATGTATATATATGTGTGTGTGTGTGTGTGTGTGTGTGTGTGTGTGTGTGTGTGTATGTGTGTGTGTGTGTGTGTGTGTGTGTGTGTGTGTTTATTATAATCTACTATAAATAACGCTTAAATAAAAATAAAACATACTTTCCATGGTCAATTCAAAGTATATGTTATGTGCTTGAATGGTAAAATAGATGTTTAAGTTTTCTTTTTGTGTTATTTGTACATTAATTTTGAAAAGTCATTGTTGCTGTTCCATCTTTGGTGTTTGAAAAATAGCATCATATATTTAGGAAGTTCCAAAGAGTCTTTCATGCCATGAGAGTGTTTAATAAATCTCAGCTCATGAATGATTGATCTGAAAGAATTAGAAACCATCTCTAGTCTGAGCAACTGGATGTCTTTATTGTTAATTTCTGGTTCACTGAGTATAAAACTCTAGGGCACAGGCTGTGATTGCTGCACTGCGGAGTGCTTTCTTTCATGGGCAATTGTAACATTTTCAAAATGAAGCTCCAGCTTCATATTCAAACTCCCCTTTGTTCACTGGTGCTTGAAATGTGTTTGATGTCTGTGCCTCTCAAGTGTAGGCTGAAGTTACGTCAGAGATATTAGCAATGTTTCCAATGTCATCAAAATATAATAGTCCAATATAACGCCCATTCAAAAAGATAGATGAATACATTGATGCACAATTGGGTAAATTTTATATCACTCACTTTAGCTAACACTCAGAATAAGAATTTGTTTTCCTCTCCATTGAGGTTTTATGCAGCCATGTGATTATTTCTGTCCAGTGATGTATGAGCTGAAGAAATGTATTCCTCTTCCAGGTCAGATCATTTATTTTTGATGGTCAATTTCTGCCTCTTTCCCCGGTGCAGTATTTATGAAGCATTTGTCAGAATGAAGGCACCCGTCAACCTGGCCTTATAAGTTACAACAGTGAGAAGAAGCCTCCGTCAACCCACATGAGGCATGTACAGTAAATAACAAAAGCCCATTTCTTTTGACAGCATTGAATCTACAGCTCTTAACAGTGAAATACAGACTGGTATGCCTGGGACAAAGGTGAACAAAGGGACTAACAACATGACGAGATGAATACTCTCTGTAATGGGATTTGTTTACCTGTCACAAAATATATCTTCACTGGTTAAAATTTGTTCCATTAGTATTTTGCATTGCACAATTATTACATGTGTTTTCCATTTTTTATTGAAAATGTTATTCTCTCAGATAATACATACCAAGGATATTTTCCCCTTCCTTAACTCCTCCCAACTCTCCTGCTACCTCCCCTCTCCCCCATTCCACCCCACTTCTAATTCATTTTCAGAAGACAGCAGGTCTCCTAGACACAACCGGACAGAACAAAGCAAGTTACCATAGACAAAGACAAAGGCCTCGTATCAAGGCTTGACAATGCAATCTAATAGGAGGGGGAAAGGCTTAAGAGCAAGACAAAGAGTCATATATACATCCTTCTCCCACTAGTAGGAATTCCCCCAAAACAAAAAGCTAATGATCATAACACATATGCCAAGGACCTGGAGCAGACCCATGCAGAACTGTGCTTACCACTTCAGTCTCTGTGGGTCCTGCTTAAGTGATTTGGTGGGCCATAGTATCCTGTTGTCCCTCATCCCCTCTGACTCCTCTTCAGGGTTCCCCATTTCCGAGGGCAGGAACCAGACAAAGAAGCCCATTTTAGACTCTCAGCATAATGTCTACCTATGAGTCTCTGCAAGCTCTCCCATCTGCTAGCAAAGGAAACATCTCTGATTATAACTGTACAAGACACTGATCTTTGAGTATAGAAGAATATCATTAGAAATAATTTCCTTGCTTTTCTTTTTATGAGCAGTCATATTTGGTCTTATCTTTAGACTCTGGGTTACTCAGTCTCCGGTTTCTGGTTTTCCAGCAGTGTTGCATAAGGGCTCTTTCTTGTGGAGTGTACCTCAAGTTAAATCAGACATTGGCTGGCCACTTTAAATTGTTCTGGGCCACAGTTACCCCAGCACATCCTGCAGGCAGGACAGATTGTAGGTAGAAGGTTTTGTGGCTGGGTTGGTGTTGAGGTTTCTCTTTCTATATCCTGCAGTGAAACTTCTTATGCTAATGACACCAGAACACAAGGGTGAAGGTTCCACACTCCCCTATCATCTGCTTGAACTCCATGATAAATAAGCTGAGAAGTTGTTCTTGGCAATGAGGCCCTGCTGTCACAAGTCCACTCTATCTATCTATCTATCTATCTATCTATCTATCTATCTATCTATCTATCTATCTATTTTGTGGTAGATAGTTGAATATTTATATGGCTTGGTATCTGGCTAATGTTAGGTATTTGGACTACAGTTAGAAAGGAATTTAGTTCAAGATTCTTTTTTCAAAAATGATTAAAATTAGGAAATCAAGCAGTGTTCATTTTGTTTTTGTTTTTGTTGTTTAGGAAAACAGGCAAAATGCAAACTCAAGTTGTGTAACCAAGTCCTGCTCTCTCTTAACACCTCATCATATTCCATGCAGGTGGATGTCTCACACTGTGGAAGAACATGTGCACTGGAGGTTACTTTGGAGTGATGTGAAGAATATGTGAAGAACATATTTGGGGAGTGGGGAGGACAGGTACAAAAATGAGAGAAGGGGCAGAAAAAAAAAAAGCCAAAGCACTTTTTTTTTTGAAAGTCATAACCCTAGCTCTGAAGTGGTGTGGGTTGCCCATGAGTCCTCAGAAGTATAATTCTTCCATAATCATTTCCAGATCTGTTATAAGTAAAAGCACATATTACACCTCTAAAATACCAGCAAGCATTTGATCATCAGGTTTAACTTTCTCTTTGTGTAATTAACAGATAGATTGCTTAAGCTTTATTTCTCTCCATTCAATAACTTTGTTGTATAAGAAGTTTTATTTTTCATTCTTATGTTTTAGAGTCGAGTATCCCCCCAAATGCTTTTATTTCCTGTTTTTATTAATCATTCCATTCGTTTACATCTCAAATGATATCCTACTCCATAAGGCCCCCATCTCACAACCTCTCTCCTCTCTCCCCTTTGCCACCCACTCACTCTCTCCCACCACACCCCTCCAGCATCCCCCTGTGCTGTGGCATAAAACCTCTATAGGACCAAGGGCCTCCCCTCCCATTGATGTCAAACAAGGCCATCCTCTGCTGCATACATAGCTGGAGTCATGGATCCTTGGTTGGTGGTCTAGGCCCTGACAACACTGGGTGGTCCGACCAGCTGATGTTATTCCTATGGGGTTACCATTCACCTCAGCTCCTCCAGTCCTTCTGCCAGCTCCCCTACCAGGGCCCCTGAGCTCAGTCTGGTGGTTGGCTTCAAGCATCCACATCTGCATTGGTCAGTTGCTGGCTTAACCTCCCAAGGAGCAGCCTTACCAGGTTCTTGTCAGCAAATGCCTATTGGCAATGGCAACACTGTATACAGAAGAATGGATCTCCAGTTGAGGCAGTCCCTGCTTGGCCCTTCATTCAGGCTCTGCTGCGTTTTTTTGTTTGTCGGTTGTTTTTTTGTTTTTTTTTTTTTTGTTTTTTTGTTTTTGTTTTTTTTAACCTAATCTTTCTTTGGACAGGAACATTTCTGGTTAAAAACTTTTAGATGGGTGTGTGCTCCCATACTTCCACCAGGAGCCGTGCCTATCTACTGAAAATGGTCTCTACAGGTTCTATATCTCCTTTTCTGTTAAATCATCCCAGTGGGGTCCTGGGAGTCTCAAAACATGCTCTAAATTGAAGACACATACCACCACACACAAACATACCTAGTTATTAGCGCTTGTCATGGCTGTTTAGCTATCAAAACAGTCACTGCACTTAAGTTTTGATAAATTCTGCTAGGTGGGCCAGTTACTGAATTCTGTGTTTTGAGATATTACAATCAAAATAGTGTAAATAAAGATTTTAGATATGATAATAAAAAATTAAAGGTCTGAGGTTCTATATGATTTTATAGATATTCTTAAATAATAATAAATTTCCTGCCTTTATTTCATTATAAAAGGTCTATTTGCAGATTTTGTAATGAAATTGATAACTGCCTCCTCTTTATCTCCTCTTTGTCTCTTTCTCCCTCTCTCCCTTCCTCCCTCCTTTGTTCCCCAGTCACTCGCTCTCTCTCTCCATGTCTATCTCTCTGTCTCTCCCCTCTGTCCTCTCCCCTTTCCATACCTCTGTCTCTCCCTCTCTCCTTTTCTTTTTATTCATTCCTTGCTCCCTCTGTCTCTCCCTCTCTATATATGTCTATTTCTCTCCTCTCCTCTCTCCCCATCCCTCCATCTTTATGTCTCTCTCGGCAATCCCTCTCTGTCTCTCCGTCTATCCTTTTCTATTCCTCCCTCTCTTGTTCCCTCTGTCCCTGCCTCCCTCTCTATCTCCATCTGTCTGTCTCTCCCCTTTCTCCTCTCACCCATCTTCTCTCCTATCTGTCCTGTCTCATCTCTCTCCTACAAAGAAATTGAAGACTGCAATTCTTGCAAACTCTTTTTTCTCTTTCTTGAGTTGAGAGTGTGGTACCTGAAAATTAATTTTGACAAAGAGTTTTATATAATTCCAATTCCGACATTACAATTTTAACTAAAATTTTATTTACATCAAATGTGGTTTTTTTTACCAGTTCACAGCTTATGCATTAAATTATCCTATATAATAAGACAATGAGATTGCAGCTTAAACTAAAATAACAAGTTACTAAGTAAAAGAGCCAGAATTCCTCCTACATTAGCTTCACTCTAGCTACATGTATGATATCCTCTCTGCTTTATGTGTGTTATCTCATTATCCTCTTAGGTATAACATCCCTGCTATCTTTCCATAAAACTTCTATTTAGAAGTTGAATATTTATAATGAAGACAGATAGCATTTGAGTGGTCCAGAGACTATTTTTTTATTGCTTATTTTATTTACTTACATTTCAAATGTTGCCCTCCTTCCTGGTTTCCCCTCTGCAACCCCCCATCACATCCCCCTCCCCTATGCCTCTATGAGAGTGCTCCTGCAACCATCCCCCCATTCTGGCCTCACCATTCTAGCATCCCCTTTCTGTGGGATATCAAGACTCCACATAACCAAGGGCCTCCCCTCCCACTGATGTCAGATAAGGCAAATCTCTTCTACATGTGTAGCTAGAGCCCTGAGTCCCTCCATATGTGTTGGTGGTTTAGTCCTGAGAGCTTTGTGGGGGAGGAGGGGTCTGCTAAGTTGATATTGTTCTTCATATGGCGTGGCAATCCCCTTCAGCTTCCTCAATCATTGTTTCCCCAACAGTGGGTCCCTGTGCAGTTCAATGGTTGGCTTCATGCATCCGTATCTGTATTGGTCAGGTGCTGGCAGAACTTCTCAAGAGACAGCTATAACAGGCTCCTGTCAGTAAGCACTTCTTGGCATCAGCAATGTTGTGGGAGTTTGGTGTCTGCAGGTGTGATTGATCCCTAGGTGCAACAGTCTCTGGATAGCCTTTCCTGCAGTCTTTGTATCATTTTTGTCTCTGCATTTTCTTTAGATAGGAACAATTATGGATGATAATATGATGATAATTTTTGAGATGGGTAGGTGATGCCATCCACCAACTGGGGGGGGGGGGCATGCCTATGGATGGAAGGTTTGTATCTACAGATTCTCTCTCCCCTTTGTTGGGTATTTAGGCTAATGTCATCCCCATTGGATCCTTGGAACCTCTTGCTTCCCTGGTATCTGGGACTTTCTAGTGGCTACTCTCAGTTCCCTATACCCTACTGCTACATATACCAGTTCAATTTCCTGATCCTCTGTACTCCTCTACTGTCTCTTCCCATATTTAGAAACTTTATATTTTATTAAGGTAGAAAGTTTTAGAAGCTAGGTTATATAACCAGGTTTAGATTTCACTCTTAATCTTCATGCTAACTTTGAGCTTTAAATCAAATTATTTATCTTAAGGGAAGAAATTCCTTCCTAAATGTCAGGTGAGAAACACTTTTGGGAATGAGAAGATACTGTAAGGACTCTCTCTGATCCTGATAACACCCTCTCTTGTTGCTCCTAACCTTGAAGGCCATCTCTAATCTCAGCCTATGCAGTTGCAAGACATCATCTTGCAGGCAAGATTACTGAATGAACTATGGACTAAAAATTCTATTTAAAGATAGAATGTTTCAAGCTGGTGAGATGGCTCAGCGGGTAAGAGCACCTGACTGCTATTCCGAAGGTGATAAGTTCAAATTCCAGCATCCACCTGGTGGCTCACAACCATCTGTAACGAGATCTGGCGCCCTCTTCTGGAGTGTCTGAGTACAGCTACAGTGTACTTACATATAATAAATAAAATGAATCTTTTAAAAAAAAAGATAGAATGTTTCAGAACCCATTTATCTCTTTACTCAGTGTAAGCAACTATAGTTTATTTACCTATATGTTTACTATATTGTAATTATATGAAAAGGCTATATGAGGGTTATGATAGTTCCTATAAATCAAATTTTTCCAATAAAAATTTCTATGAAAATGCAAAACTTTGCCTAAGTTTAAATAAAAATTACTTCCTATCTTTATTCTTGATTGCATTCATCTAGGTCTGCCTTGTATATCAGTTATAAATTATAGATTCCTACTCACTTTTAAATATCCATCATTCCTTTTCTTTCTCAGAAGGCATGTTATTTATTATGCCTGAGCATCTTGCTGATAAAAGTAATAACTATGTTGTTAATCGATCCCTGTGGTAATGGGCATTTTCTTCTCTTTTGCAGTTAGCTGTCCTAGCTTAAAGGCAGTTGTCTTTCTATACAACAGCTCCTTACAATATAGAAACAACATTGATGAGTGATCCCTGGAGTCTGTTCTTCATATTACAGCTCTTCCAAGGCTTGTTCCTGGTTTGCTAGATCCTTGTTACTTCAGAACAACTTTGGTGATACAATGTTTAAAATGTCATGAACTTCAAAATACAATCTAAACACCAATAGCAGCATTGGCTGACTTAAAATATCATGCCAAAGCCAAATTAAATGATATGGAGCCAAGTAATAATCACTCATTCTCTCCCTGAACCTCACATTAGACATCTATTTTTTTTCCCTCTTTATTAGATATTTTCTTCATTTACATTTCACATGTTATCCAGAAATTTTCCCTTACCCTCCCGCATCCCCGCCCTGCTCCCCTACCCACCCCCTCCCACGTAATGGCCCTGGCGTTCCCCTGTACTGGGGCATATAGAGTCTGTATGACCAAGGGGCCTCTCCTCCCAACGATGGCCAACT
>LR751288.1:11031-137637 GCA_902729485.2 Mus minutoides
ACAAGCCATTGCTGTTCTATTTAGGAATTTTTCCCCAGTGCCCATATCTTCGAGGCATTTCCCCACTTTCTCCTCTATAAGTTTCAGTGTCTCTGGTTTTATGTGGAGATCTTTCAACCACTTAGACTTAACCTTCGTACAAGGAGATAAGAATGGGTCAATTCCCATTCTTCTACATGATAACCGCCAGTTGTGCCAGATCTATTAAAATAGCTAAAAGTGCTGTTATACTTTATAGCATCCCATAATATTCATGACTTAAAATGAATTTGCACTAAAAAAAAATTATACAAATGTTGATGGAAAGACAAAAGTCTCCTTTGTGCTTTTAATTATTGAGCATCCTGATGAATGGTTTAGCCTCTAACAATTTTAAATATTCTCAAAATTATATTGAAATGAATTTGGTTAGATAGATAGATAGATAGATAGATAGATAGATAGATAGATAGATAGTTCGCTATATAGAACTATGTAATGATGACTCTAAAAATCTCAATCTCCCATAAAAGTGAAGTGAACAATAAATGGATATTTTAAAAATACTAGCTGTCAATCAACCTTCAATGATGCTGATGCTATTGAACAATATTTTCTGGGGCTTATAGACTCCGCTTCATTATCACTGTCTCATCTCACCTACAGAGAAAGAGGTCAGCACATATAATTTATATCTCATCAAATGTCAAAACAAGTTCATCTGGTTGAGAATAAAATTATAACTTTACCTTTGACCATACATGGCAATGCATCATTTTGGGACTTGTTAAATAACAGAATCTTGAACTAGTAGTGAATACCTATAATATTCAGAAAGGGAGAAACAGGAAAATTGGGAATTTTTTTTATTTCAAGACTAAGATAGTAAAACAACTTCTTGAAAAATACTGTAAAGAAAAACAAAGGAAATATTACAGAAAAGAAATGCATAAAATTCACTAAATCTAACGCATACTAAGACATGACTGACATAAACATGTTTCATATCTTGAAGGCAATAATTAGAAAATATATTCTATGACAAAGACATAATTCTCAGCTAAATATCTGCAGTACTGTTTTGTTTGTAGTGTACTGCTAAGTAGTTTATTTTTCTTTTATTAAATAAATTTCTTAATTTGGTTAAATATTTTATTTTCTAGAATTAAAGTCAAATGTACTGAATAGTATTTATATTTGTATTTTCACATACACTTAAATATAAAGTTATAAACCTTATTCTCAACTAGAGGAGC
The DNA here is from genome assembly GCA_902729485.2 of Mus minutoides. Classification (NCBI taxonomy): domain Eukaryota; kingdom Metazoa; phylum Chordata; class Mammalia; order Rodentia; family Muridae; genus Mus; species Mus minutoides. The sequence goes on from LR751288.1 coordinate 12,267, forward strand.
TTGTGCTGAAATTTGATAAAATATAAATTTTATGTGTTAACATCCCTCCATGGAAGTTTGATGTGTCAGTAATAATGAATATAGATCATAAACCTTAAGGAAATATTATTTACTAGAATAAGCATCCTTGGTAGTGTTGTTGACATCCAGTGTTTTTAAAATACCCATTCACTTCATTCTCATGCTATATTTGAGAGCATTTTCCATAGATTCTCTGGTTGTGTTCATTGTGATGATGGACGAATGCTCAAGTGTTTGAGCTTTCTTTCTTTAACCAAGAAGGGTGATTGACTGTGGTGAAACTTCCATGCCAAGGCTGAATGGTGATTGGATGGTATGGAGGCATCTATAATCCTACTGTCTCATTTAACTCTGAATCAGTAATTTTGATGGATTTATAGAATCCTTTAGAAAATGTACTGAACAAGGCAAATGTACTTAAAATAATGGAGAGATGTGGAGACTATGCTTTAGGACTGGAAAGATAACAATCTTAACACTTAGCACTGATTCATTTGGCTGTGATAAGTTAATTTCATGACACAGGAGAATGTTGGAAAGAATGCATTCATGAATTCATAAAATCTCTTTCTGTTGAGATTTTAATAGTCTTGTATAGCTTTATTAATGTTTGTGACTGAAAGGAAGTAAACAGTGTGATATTCAAAGTCTAACGAGTTTATTCATCCAGGACATATAGTGTTTTTCTTCTATAACAGTTTTTTTCAGGCATTTGCAGTTCAAATGAAAGTGCTAAGTTGAAGCTCAATATTCTCTATGAGCATCAGAGATGAGGGAGTAGTTTGTGTTCAGTGGATGCTGATGTATGATGCTATTGAGATACCATGGCTACTGCTATCTTCTCCTAGATTCCACTGTCATATACTCTTAAATCCCCTGGGGAGGGTGATCCTATGTAATACTCTCTTTTCTCTATATGTTTATTCAATTGGTTAATTTTTCTATTATTTGAACACATTGTTTGAGATGTTGTGTATTAATTATACTTAGTCATTCTGTCTTTATATTTGTATTTGTATCAACAAAATGAAATACATCAAAAACAGAACTCAACCATTATGGAGTGAAATGTTTTTTGATGTTTTAGGAACTTAGGTTCTCAATATTAAGATCTACTTGTTCTTTATAATCTGCTTTCAATCAATATTTCTTTTTATTTAATTAATCAGCTTTGTGTCAAATGAAGGATTTTAGAAAGGCTCACAGAATGATCTATGATTCCTAATTCTCCTGTTAAATGCTTGTTTCTGGATTGGTATTTCCTACTAAACAATAGCAGTTACATAATATTAATGTATTTACCCACTTAAACTTGTACTTCCTTCTCTAATAGCTACTTACAATTATTTACAACTCTTTAGCAGCCATACTCCTGCCAACTCAATATTACAGATGATGTTTCATTGTGTTAAGAGCCTTGCCAGGGGTCATCTAGCAGGTGGGTTAAAAGCTCCATTAGAATTGAGAATTTCAGTGTCTCCATGTCGCTGAGTTGTACTGCCTTAGAAAGCATTAAAGGATTTCTCTGGCAATTTCGGAATACTCATCAGCATTCCTGATGAAGCTTGCATCTATTTCTTCCAAGGCTCAATCTTACAGTAACATTTATATCCTATAAATGTACATAATCGAGTTCCGTTATACTGTTTTCATTAACATAAAATTTTCTATGGGAGTACTTAGTAGTCATCTATATCTGAGTTTATTTTAGTAAGAAAAAATAGGGGGGGTAAAAAAAACTTGAATTAATTTTCCGTTGACTTTATAAATAAATTATGAATCATGCATAGATTCTGGTGTACACATTAATAAGTGGAAATAGAAGTGTTCTTATCCAACAACAACTATTTTTAATATTAAACAATGGACATATGTGTGTCTTGATGGAGATATATGTACCTGCCTCTAGGTTCTTATGGGAGCCACAAGAGGATATTGAATTTCTTATAGCTGGAGTTAGAGGCAATTTTGAACCACCTCATGTCGGTGTTGGGAGCTGAACTTTTGTTCTTTAGAATTTCTGTAGGAAATCTTGACCTCTGAGGCACTGTTCCAGTCCTTCCAGTAACAACCTTCAAAAGTGGCTAAGCATAGTTAGAGTGGTATATATTACATTAAACAGGATTCTGGAATTATACACTTTTAATTTGGAACCAACTTCTATCCATATAGAGCCAGTACCCTAATAACCAAATTTAAATAAATTATCTCTAATTTAAAATGAATAATATGCTATAAAATGTGTTTAAGGGCTATGTGAAGTGAATTCTGTCTATATTTCCATGACTTAATGAGTAACTTAGTATGTTAACATGCAATTGAAATTGTTTTAAAAATTCTAAAGGACAGCTTTTAGGCTACTAACTTCCATCTAAAGTTTTATAGTAGAGATCAAATGCCTACTGTTTCAGCCAGGAGGCTCACTTTTGGCATCTGAGACAGCATGTTCTCACCATGCGGAGGCTCGGCATCTGGCTGGTATCAGTCCTGAACACTGCTTACACTGCTCATATTTACAAGAACACAAAATTGATTCTCTATCTTGAAAGTATATTTTAAGATCATTTTGCTTATTCTTCTATTTTCATTGACAAGAAGAAAATTCCAAAGAGATGCAGTTGCTTCCCAAAAGTTACATAGTTACTTTCATGTATTGATTTTCTGTAATTTTGGAGTATGTCTGGACAAGTATAGGAAGTATCACTTTAAGATCTTATTTCCCAAAACTATTCCTTTTATTTTCTTTTCACAGAAACTATTTTCTTAAAATTTATATAGACTTGGAATTTTGTTTAAGAATTGGAAGGTAACTTAGTTTTCTAATGATGAAAAAAGAGAATATAATCGCAATTTCATACAGTTTCAAAGATATTACATGATCTCAATTACCTTACCAGTTGTTACCATAAGTCATTCCAGAATATGAATTAGCTACCTGAAAGTGTTCATGTGGGCTTTTTCTAATAGATGAAAGGGTTTATCCATCTCTTTCTTCTTAATAGTTCATTGCAGGCAGTGCTGAAATGTTTTATGTATTTCTGTTTTCTATTAGTTTTTCTTAATGTACCACTGATTGGTGCAGTAAATATCTTGAAATCACACAAAGTCCCACTTAACACTATGGCTCCTTCCTCTCCAGAGGAAGATAAAGGAAACATGAGAATTGAATTTTGGCTGTCAGAAGAGTTGTTAGGGCTCTAGGTGTAAAGGACACACTGACCTTTCCCCGAACAAAAGAAAGATGCATAAAAACGTCTTTCTAGGGTAGGACATCTAGTTTCAGTTGCTTTTAGATTTAGATTATAGCTTATTATATGATCATTAATATTACTGGAATGGGAGGAATATACAAATGGATAATAATTTTTGGAGCATAATTGAGTTAGGATGCCTCCCAAACAGAATGAATATATACATCTTTGTGTCATTTAGCTATCATTTTAAAAACAACTCGCATCTGTTGGGGGACTTAAACATTTTCTGATACACTATCACCTCTTTATGTTTATTTGCATACTTTAAGATTTTCATATAAATTTCATGATCCTTGTATCCATTAACTTTTGTCTTTTTGGTAATCTTTGTTTGAAATTAAGTACTATTGTTATTAGCATCAATATTTTGTGTCATTATCTACTGTTAAATACTCAATATAATGAGTATTAATTTAGCTACCTAATAGATGTCTTTCGTTTCTTTTTGAGACAACTATACTCTGCAATTCAACTTTACCTCAAATTAATAACCACCTGGTTCAGATTCTGAAATGCTAGAATTACAAGATTGCACCACCATGCACACTTTTAGAACATGCATAGTAATTCATGCTATTTGAAAAATGCATACAATTATAAGAGGACCAATACATTCAATATATATGTACCACAAAATTCAATATATATGTATATATATATATATATATATAGAGAGAGAGAGAGAGAGAGAGAGAGAGCCATTTACCACAAAATTATCTCCATGATTCACTATGATATAAAGACCTTCAATCCAAAACAACCCAAGTTTTTAATTTTGTAATTATCTATTTGTTTATTTTCCTATAACTTCAACAAACATGTACAGAATGTGCTCTTTTGCTATTTCACTCAGCAAGTTACTTTCAGCTCCATTAAGTTTTTTACCCTGTGGAACAGGTGCTGAGCCCATTCTTCCTGATTCTCTTCAGGTTCTGTATTTATCACTGAGTCAATAGATTTGGTTATAACATTTCTTGATTATTATTTGTTTCTTAGCCTATATAAATCTACAATTTTAAATTATTTTCCGAAACTAGAACCAATTTAAAAATATTGTCCTCTAATATTTTCCTTTTTCTTTCCACCTTTAGGGAACACCATTTGCTCTCTGCCTCACTCCAACACTGACATTTTAGTTTTTGTGAACTTATGAATAACTTTGGATTGCTTCAATGTATGACTTTTACTAATAGTTCTAAAATTTTCATTTTGCTGTTAAGATCATCACTGCCTACATACAAAGCAATGGAATAACAATATCTGTCTACCACGGAGCTAGACAGCTCACTGAAGATGGTGTGTTTCCAAAAAGTAAGTCAGAGTTCTACAAAATCCTAAAAATTTAAGGACTATGATTAGATAACTCAACACTGAACTCTTAAAATCATGAATAATATGTATCTTGGCTTAGGAGCTCTTGCCTAGCATAACAAAGTGTGTTCAGTTACAAGAATTGAATATATATATATATATATATATATATATATATATATATATATATATATATAGGATTAATTATTGATAGGTAGATAAATGAGTTATTGGTTAACCTTGATGAAACTCCACATATAAATATAGTTCTTCACACATGCATACATTCACATTTCACTTTTACTTTTAAAGTAAGTCTTTCTCCTCTTAAATTCACTGGGTGATAAACTGTGAAGGAGCCTTTACATAAGATGATACTGAACAGAAAAGAAGCCTATGACAGTAACTGCCATTTACAAATTTTCAGACACTAGGTTAAATCCTTCATACATTTATCAAATTATCACTTTAGCAATCCTGTGAGAAATAAATTACACTCATCTTACAATGAGATTGAGAGCATTTAATATTCTCATGAAATAACATGAGAATGTTCTTCCTCTGGGATATAGCTTCAATATGAATTCAAAGGGCATTTAGTGCCTCTGAATTCTAAATTAAATTTTACTTTCTAATACCAAGGCATATTATTAAAATAATTTCAGGACTTGATATTGGTGTATAAATGTGTACTAGCTCTTTCACGTAATCTAAATAATAAAAGCAAATCAATTCATTCTTCAGTTGCTTTAGGATATACAAATTACCAAGGTAAGTTATTTCAAAGAAATATTTAAAAAGAAGTATAGTGGAATTTTTAACTTTCAAAATGTTATGCTTTTATTGAGTTGGAAAATGAGGGGAGAAATTCATTTACGGAGTCCTCCCTGCAGTTAGGCTGTTTTGTAAAATGAATAAGAGGCATGCATATAAAACCTAGGAGTTAAGAGCCAATGTAGCAAAAACATACAATTTGGTTTGATTACAGTATAGGTCATCTTGGCAGATGAGCTTCTGGCAACAGATGAGGAAAATTGTGTGAGCTAATTCCTAGGCAAGCTGACATGTAACTGGCAGTCCCTCTAATGCTTTGCACCAGGAAACACATAATTGCTAGGCTATTATGGAGCTCATCAATGGTCTCCTAGCAATATATTGAACATATTATCTCTTGAGGACTTTAAGAGCTTTATCTCTTAGTCCTATCCACTTTGTAAAGTTTTTAATATTTGAGAGGGTAATTAAAAGCACAAAGTGACAAAATTTTAATTTCTAAAACTTATATGCCATACACACAACCCCCACACACAGAAACACACACACACACACACACACACACACACACACACACACACACACACACACACCTGTTTGTAGTATAGAGATGGGTTATTTGTGTAGTATACCAGAATATATTAGATCCCCAGCACTGTAGAGAAAATAACCCTATGATGTATAGATTAATTATAATAATGTGACATATGTACATAATCTAAGCTAACATTGATTTTGAGATTAATTCCTAGTGAGTGACTGAATGACGTGGGAACTCCTCTGTCCTTCAGGCAAAAAAATCTTATTTTCTCACTAGTTACATATAGTAAAAAGGTATAAACAATGAAAATACATATTAGGAAAGATAACATCAATGATGCAGTGGAGAAAATTCATGAAGTATGTATTAAATGTAACATTTATCATCTTGTCAATATCATAGTCAACAAGTAAATGAGAAATACTTTAGAAAATCTTTTCAGTTTCTCAGGAAAAGCAATCCACTCCCATCATTAAATGTTGGATAGGATTTATAATATGAATTTTTACTGTAAATATAACTGAATGCTAATGTTCATAGTACATCTAACAAAAAATTCAAAATTCTAGTTGTGTGATAAACTTATGAGAATCTATCAATACATGGTTCAGTAATTGTTCAACTTGAATAAAACATGGTTTCATTGGAACTATCATTTCTATTTTTGGTATATTTTCAAGGTTTAGCCAGAAAGCAAGAAAGCATCTTCTCAACCTGCTTCTCTATACCTTGAAAACTATGTTCCACCAGCACTGACTATGTATAACCCTCCACACCTCAAACGGTGGCTAGGTGCCTATCAATATTAGGTGATATGCTTTTTATCATAATCAGGACTTGTGTCTTCAGTTTTCTTACAGTTACATGTTGCTGCCTTTTGTATTGTTCTAAATATATTATTCAAAGATTTTTCTCTGTAAAAAAAAAAAAATCTTTGTAACAAAGACTTTGCCTGGGTGTAAATGTAATGACTTGGATTGCTCCCAAAAGACACTTGATAAATGATTGGTCAATGTGGTATATTTTCTCTGTATTATCCTGTTTGGAAATGTGAATGTGTGCTTCAAGTCTAAGCAAAGTCAAGGGTGTTCTTTACTGCAATTACTGTAGTGCACAATTCCTATTTGCCACTGTAAACACTTGCTACTTGGTAGCATTGAGGTTATACTGCCTTCTTTCATGGGTTTCCATGTTCCTCACGAAAAGATACTCAGATTTTCACAAATAAGTTCTCATTCAATAATAGCATACCCAAGGCAATCAATCAGTCTACCTAAATAGTCCTGGACTTGCAATGCCTCATTTTAAGGAAGCAAACATTGAAAGCTTTCAGATAGATGGTAATATCCACTTAAAGTCATGCTCATTTGTTGATGAAACTCTTCAGTCATAGTATTTGAATTTGATTAGTGTTTTAATTAATCAGTGCACATTAATGAACTTTGCATTCTAACAGTCATGGAGGAGTCACTTTTTACAGTTTATTTCTTTCAAGCCAGAGATTTGAATTGCTTTTAGAGATTAAAATAATCAATGGACTTTCTTACACTGACATGCATCTTTTAAATATTTATTCTAAAAATATCCAAATAATATGGGTTGTATTTGTTTTCTAAGTAAGTCTTAAGGAGACAAACTGTTTTTTTTTTTAATTTAATTTAATTTTTAAAAAATTTTAAAATAATTTTATTTAAGTTTTTCATATTCCACTCCCCAACCCCATCTACTTTCCATTGACTGCTCCACATCTCACACTTCCTCCCCACCCCATCCAGTCTCCATGTGGATGTCCTCACTTCCCACCCCACCTGACTTCTAAACTCCCCGGGGCCTCCAGTGGCTTGAGTGTTAGGTGCATCATCTCTGAATGAACACAGCCCTGGAAGCCCTCTACTGTATCTGTGTTGGGGGCCTCATACCAGATGGTGAATGTGGTCCAGTGTTTCGGAAATCTCAGGGGTACAGATTAATTGAGAGTGCTGGTCCTCCTACAGGATCACCCTTCTTTTCAGCTTCCTTCAGCCTTCCCTATTTCAACAAAAGTGTCAGCTGCTTCTGTCCATTGTTTGGGTGCAAATATCTGCATCTGAATCTTTCAGCTGTTTGTTGGGTCTTTCACAGGGCAGTCATGATAGAACCCTTTTTGTGAGCTTTCCATAGCCTCAGTAATAGTGTCAGGCCTTGGGACCTCCCCTGTTTGAGAATTTCATACATTCATGTATTACGTTTTGATCAAATCCAACCCCATTCCCCACTACAACTTTTTTTGTCTCCACTTCATGGACTTACCTTTTTAAATTTAGTAACTATACATAGTGAAATCTACATGTGCATAGATGAAAAACCATCTACTAAAGGATGAATAGTCAGCCTTTCATGGTCCATATCCCTGAAAACAACAACAATAACAACAAATAATGACATCAACAACAACCCCGTAACTCCCTCCCTGAGAATCCTGTAGCCACCAATAGCTTCATTGCTAATGCTGGAGATTTATGAACTTCTCCCCATTGAGAAGAAGATTTGGATTGGCTGTATATTGTTGCAGGCTTTGTGTGCACAATCACAGCCTCCAGGAGTTTATTTCTAACAGCACGGTCATGTCCAGTTAAATATTGTATTGCTGCAGATGTCCACACTTGCGCTATGATCCCTGAGTCTTGAATGGAGAGCATGGATAGATGCTCCATTTAAATATGTACATTCCATGGCCTCTGATTAACTAAAAGTTGACAAGTTAAAAGTCTGAGAATTAATCATCAACTACTGCAAAATGAAGCTTCCCTAATCAGGATTATGAGATGCAAAGGTATAAAGACAAGAACATACTACTATAAATAAAGATTTACTATAAGTGTAAAGTTACTGGTTCCATCCATACTTTTCATTTAGTAGAATAAGAGTATTGGATTCTCCCTGGTGCTCATGGCAGCCTGTTCCAGCTTAGAGACCCAGCTAATGCTATCAGGTATGAGTTATATCTTGTGGAGTGGCTCATAAATCTAATCAGAAAGCAATGGCTACTTCCATTGCATCACCAAGTATATCTAACTAAGTCAGTCCAAATGATATTATTGTAGCTTGCTGGTTTCATGGGTGGGTAAAACTGTTTCTTTTCTCTAGCAGTAGCATAGGTATCACCTACCAGGAACATGCAAGCTAGTTAGTAAGGCTGAATTCCAACTGAGAGTACAGCCCATGGTCCCTTACTGGTTTCTTACCTTCTATGCACACACACATATAGATATTCAAGTGTATTTTCCAAACATGAGAGAATATCTATGTTTTTCTTTGGAGTCTGACTTTAGACTGATAGGTGTGTGTGCTTTTGATTTTTTTACTGAAAGGTGATGATTTCTACTAATTTCTAAAGAGAGATAACTTATTTTGTATCTAGCGTGGTTTTGATTAAAGCTGGGGTAATATACACTTGTTATTTTTCAGTTAGTTTGTGTAATACATAAGATTTGAACATTATGCAATGATGAAACAGAGCATATCTCACTCTGTCCCTCTCTCTCTCTCTTTCTCTCTCTCTCTCTCTCGCTCTCTCTCTTTCTGTAGAGGGATAGGTTGAAAAAAGTTCTCATGTAGCCCAGACTGACCTCTGATTTTCTGTGTAAACTTGGACACTCTGACCTCCTCCCCCTAAGGGCTAGGATTTCAGGACTGTGAACCCTCACCCAGCTCAGTACACTTTAAAATGCCATGTATTTACACACAAGTGTTTTCTCAAATGTAATATTAAATTTGAAATGGTGTGCAAACAGAAGTTGTTTATTAAGCACTAATGAGACCCAATTACATTTTGTAAGAAAATAGAATTTATCTATATGGTTTGCTTTAATTGCTATAGTTGTGTAGATCTATTTTATATCCCATTAAATATAATTAACTAAATTTTTGTTGTTCATATTTATTTTTTAAAGAAGTTTACTATTATGAGCATCATGGCAATCAAACAAAATCTTTTACTATGAGTGTAAAGTTACTGGTTCCAGCCTTGATCACCATAATATTATCAAGTGTCCCTTCATCAATATAAGTCCATACCTAAGATGACTTCATTAGACTGGAAATGGAATAGAAATGCCTGCTAAATATGTTTCATTTTAAAAGGCAACCACTGGATCAATCTTTATTTTATAAAAGAAAGAATATAAAACCCAAAATATCCACGCACTGTCTTCCTTCTTGATTTTCTTGTGTTTTGCAAATTGTATCTTGGGTATTCTAAGTTTCTGGGCTAATATCCATTTATCAGTGAGTGTATATACAATGACTTCTTTTGTGATTGGGTTACCTCACTAAGGATTATATCCTCCAGATACATCCATTTGCCCAAGAATTTCGTAAATTCATTTTTTAATAGCAGAATAGTACTCCATTTTGTAAACGTACCACATTTTCTGTATCCATTCCTCTGTTGAGGGACATCTGGGTTCTTTCCAGCTTCTGGCTATTATAAATAAGGCTGCTATGAACATAGTGGAACATGTGTCCTTTTTACCAGTTGGAACATCTTCTGGGTATATGCCCAGGAGAGGTATTGCAGGATCTTTCGGTAGTACTATGTCCAATTTTCTGAGAAAACGCNCCCAAGGAGCTGAAGGGGTCTTCAACCCTATAGGTGGAAGAATAACATGAACTAACTAGTACCCCTGAGCTCATGTCTCTAGCTGCATATATAGAAGAGGGTGGCCTAGTTGGCCATCAGTGGGAAGAGAGGCCCCTTGTTTATGCAGACTTTATATGCCCCAATACAGGGGAACGCCGGGGCCAAGGGGTGGGAGCGGATGGGTAGGGGAGCAGGGCCGGGAGGGGGGAGGATACAGGGAACTTTCTGGATAATACTTGAAATGTAAATGAAGAAAATATCTAATAAAAGTTGAAAAAAAAAAGACAATGGCAGTAACCACACATATTGCTTGCCTTTTGAAACGCACTCTTTTTGGCACTAAAGTAGCTAGCTACTCTACCCTCAGCCTTGTTACTCTTAAAAAAGTCATCAATTTGTAATACTAATTAACAGCATATTAGATGCATATCAATATATGAAAGTTATTAAATCAGAAAGAATAATATAGGAAGTTAAGAGCATTAATCAGAATGAAAATTGGAGAAACCGAGTAAGCAGGCAAGGCTTCCAGTGGAGGGGCTAGGACACCCCAGTTTTTTGACCTATAGTTTGTCCTGTTTACAAGACATGCCAAGCTAAAGGTAACACAGAAATTGTGGGAGTGGCCAACCAATGATTGGTCCAGCATGAGCTTATTTTTAAAGCAGTTTTAATTCATGGAAAAATTGATTTAGATAAAATTTTCTCATGTGTCAGAGCCTACCCTACTTTATTGCATTAACATCCTTTAGTAATTCGGCATACTTTTTACAACTGATAAAAACCAATGTTGGTGTATTATTAACTAGATTGCTTAGTTCATACTAAGATTGCCTCTGAGTTCCACAGTTCTGTGGATTTCACTCCAGCACAAATCCATACACTATCACCCTGACAGAGTAGCCTACATAAAGCATGTGAGACTTACAAAACATTCAGACCACACAAGGCATTTGGGAGCACATGAGATAAGCAGGGGCCCATGAGACATGCAGAGACAAACAAAGCAGGTACCCCACAGATAAAATGGGTATACCTAGGAAATGATGCACAGGGCACATGTCTAAAAGTTCCAGACAACCAGTAGTGAGTTCTCTAAGTATTCTATGTATTCAATTTATTTATCATTTTATTATTATTATTATTATTATTATTATTATTATTTATTGTTATTATTAGTTGTTGTTGTTGTTTTAATTGTTTACATTGCAAAGGTTATCCTCCTTCCTGGTTTCTCCTCTGCAACCCCTGCAACTCAGACGCCCTCCCCATTGCTTCTATGAGGTTACTTACACCCACACACCCACTCCCATCTCACAGTTCTAGCATTCCCCTTCATTGGAGCATCAAGCCTTCACAGGACCAAGGGCCTCCTCTCCCATTGATGCCAGATAAGGCAGGCAATCCTCTGCTACCTATGCTGCTAGACATGGGTCTCTCCATGTGTACCCAATGGTTGGTGGTTTAGTCCCTGGGAGCTCTGAGGTGGGGGGCGCTGCTTGGTTGATTTCATTGTTCTTCTTATGGGGTTGTAAACCCCTTCAGCTCCTTCAATCCTTGCCCTAACTCCTTCATTGGGGTCCCTTGCTTAGTCCGAGGGTTGGCAGCAAGCATCTGCATCTGTATTGATCAGGCTCTGGCAGAGCCTCTCAGGGTTCAGCTATACCAGGCTCCTGTCAGCAAGTGCTTCTTGCCATTAACAATAGTGTCTGGATTTGGTATCTGCAGATAGGATGGATTCCTACATGGGGCAGTCTCTGGGTGGCCTTTTCGTCAGTCTCTGCTCCACTCTTTGTCCTGCATTTCCTTTAGACAGGAGCAATTCTGAATTAATATTTTGAGATGGGTGGGTGGCCCCATTCCTCAATCGGGGGCTATGCCTAACCACTGGAAATGGTCTCTAGAGTTTCTATCTCCCCTATGTTGGGTATTTTTGCTAATGTCATCCGTTTTAGGTCCTGGGAATCTCTTGCTTCCCTGGCATCTGGGACTTTCTAGTAGCTACCACCAGTTCCCCACTCCCTATTGATACATACCTCTTCTTAATTTCCTGACCCTCTGTACTTCTCCTTTATCTCTGCCCACATCTGATCTTGCCCCCTTTCCTCTCCCCCTCCTCTCTCCCTCCAATATCCTTTCCTCCCACTACATCCTGTGATTATTTTGTTCCACCTTCTAAGTAGGACTGAAGCAACCACACCTTGTTTGGTCTTCCTTCTTCTTGAGCTTCATATGGTTTGTGAGTTGTATCTAGGGTATTCTGAGCTTTTTGCCGAATAGCCACTCATCAGTGAGTACATACCATGTGTGTTCTTTTGTGACTGGGTTACTTCACTCAGGATATTTTCTAGTTTCATCCAATTGCCTGTGAATTTTATAGTTGTTCTTTTTTGTTAGCTGATATCCTTATCAAACTCCTCGTGGTCTCTAACATTTTCATGGTCCTTTAGTTTTGCATTTTGAAAACATCCATATATTTCTATAAAAATATGCTCCCCTTTAAGATGGGCTTCATTCATTTAGTAAAAAAGAATCACAATTTTTAAGTTATGTTATTATATTTCCCTTTGTTATTTTACATTCTATGATGTACCACAATTTGTCTATGAATTCATCTACAAGAACGGCATGTGTGCTGCTTTTAATTTTTGACAAGCATGATTAAAAGTGCTATAAAGTTTTATCTGGCCCATTTTTTATTTGTTGATGTAACTTATTAATCCATTTATATGAATATCACAGAGATTTATTGTGCTAATAGTATGTAAATGAACATATTTGGTTTTATAAGAAACTGACTCTCTTGGAAGCAGCTCAACCATGTTTTTATCACTGCCAGCAAAGAAGGAGGGGTCTACTGCTCTGGGCACTCATCAACACTTGGTTGCAGTGTTTTAGAATTTTGGCCACTCTAACATTGCTAACTCAGTATTCTTCTGCCTTGCTACTCCCTTATGAGAAATAGTAGTCCCTTCTTATAACTTTTCCTGCGTATCTTCCAGATCTTCAACCACATTTCATTTAGAGTGTTATCTGCAGTTCATTTTTTATTGTTGCTAGTGGTGGTGGTAGCGGTGGTTGGTTGGTTGTTTGGTTGGTTGGTGTTTTTGTTGCTGTTGTCTCTCTGTCTGTCTGTTTGGTGAGACTGGTTCTCACTTTGTCAATGGGTTAGTAGACACTATGTAGCCTATGCTGTCCTCACACATGCACAATCATCCTATCTTCCTTCCTGAGTGGGGGTTAAAGAGATTCTTACTGTTGGGTTGTGAGTTGTTCTGGCCAGGCTGGGATGACACCTGTTACTGACTCTGACTGCAGGAACTTAGGATTCATTCTCCATGTTTCAAAGCAAAAGCCACCCTGTGGTGTGTGTTATTTATTGGGTCTAAGTAAAGTTATTCTTTTTAATATTTTGTAATATATTGTTTTCTTATAGACATGGTAGATACCTTTCCAAGTTTTCATGCATCTGATCTAAACTGAAATTTCCATGCTTGTCTTTTTTTTTTTTTTTTTAGATATTTTCTTTATTTACATTTCAAATATAATCCCATTTCCTAGTTTTCCCTCCTAAAATTCCCTATCCCCTTCCTCTTCCCCTGCTACCTAACCCACCCAATCCTACTTCCTAGCCCTGGTAACCCCTATACTAGAGCCTAGAACCTTCACAGCACCGATGGCCTTTCCTCCCATTGATGACCCACTAGTCCATCCTCTGCTACATATGCAGCTAGAGCCATGAGTCCCACTATGTGTATTCTTTGGTTAGTCGTTTAGTTCCTGGGAGCTCTGGGGCTACTGGTTAGTTCATATTGTTGTTCCTACTATGGGGCTCTAAACCTCTTCAGCTCCTTGGATACTTTCTCTAGCTCATTCATTGGGGACCTTAAGTTTTATACATTTAAATATTTTTCCTCAAAATAATCTTATTGATGATCAAATGCTCAGTAATGTCACTGAGGTGCATATAATTTATGCTGCTGAGTGACCAGCACCTGGGATGCCTCCAGCTCTGTTACATGATCCTCTGGCAGTCATACTTTTTGGTAATAGTTCACATTTTCTTTATATATGGTATCTATTTTTATAAGTAGATTCAGAAACACATTGACTGCCAAACCTGGAAATTCCTCTTCAGTGCTTTTTAAAAAGATAAAATGTTGAGAAAGAAGGTAAGCAAACAGCGGAATAGTGGGCAGATATATAAACCCCAACCATCTGTGCTCACTTTAAACTTAACTTTAAGCACCATATTATGTAGTTTGTCCAACAACCTAGATTGCAACCATGCAGAATTGACTCCTCAAGCCACTATAACTATATTCATAAAATATTCTCATCATTTTAAATGAGTATCCACTTTGGTAGTCTTTCTAGTCACATTGGCAGTGGGAACTAGGAATGATAACTCTCCTCTTTACAACCTTGTTACTAATAGTTACTCATCTGTCACCCTTATGTTATACACATTTTCTAACCAAACCACTGAAATAGATAAAACACATGGTATTCTCACTATAGCAATTATAGACATGAATGAAATGACTTTTTCTCTACCAGAACCTGTGGTTCAGTAAGCCCTGACATAGCAATTATTTCATGTTTGATACTTTTCATTTTCAAAGGCATAATTAATTTTATTCAAATTGTCTCTCTTGTTTCTGACAGGCACTAACAAAAAGATGATGACTCAGAGCATCTGGCCTTCTTCACTTGCTTATTTTGACACTATTTCATCTGTTTAAATAATTCCCTAAGAAAATACAAACTAACCCTGCAAAAACACAAAACATTTTAATTCCTTAATTAAATTAAAGTATATTTAGAGGCAAAGACACAAAATAATTTGAAGCATCTTATTTCTTACTGAGAAGACAAATATTTACTTTGTGACTAGAAAACTAGGTGAGACAGGAATGTTATAGTACACTTAATATTATGATTAAAAACTATAGTTTGTTGTGAAATCCTCACAAACACATATAGGTAAAAAACATATGTTATTCTTACCACTGTATTTAGATATGTAAATGAAATTCATTCACAAAAATCTATTTGGATACAATAGACACTAAATACATCTTTGTTCTCATGTTTGATAAATATTCTTTTAAGGCTGTGGATTATTTTATTTAAAGAATAATTCTTGGTTTTGGTTTTTGGTAGTTTTGTTTTGTTTTTGTTTGTTTGTTCTTTCAAGACAGAGTTTCTCTGTGTAGCACTGGCTGTTCTGAACTCACTCTATAGACCAGGCTGGCCTCAAACTCAGAAATCCATGTGCCTTTGCCTCTCAAATGCTGGGATTAAAGGCATGCTCCACCACTACCTGGCAATATTTCTTGTTTTTGACCAGCATTAAGTGGAAGATGAGTCCAAGGGATAACATAAATATGCATTTTAAATGTCAAGATAAGGCTCAAAATGTGCTTCACCCAGAAAAAGACAGAGCTTAGATTCAAGCCCAATGCCCTGAGTGTGACTGTAGAAACTCACAGATAGATGGAAAGAGAAGACTCAATTCACAAAGTTGTCCTTTACTCTCCACAAATGTCTCTCCCACATCTCATGCACATGCATATTTAAAAATAAATAAGAATTAATGTTTAAAGGACATAGTAGAAATAAATTCACTATCATATTCCTTCCATTGTATTAGAGTTCATGTACTAACTTATTGTAATAATTGGTGTGATTAACTTAATTTAATTTCTGAACTTTGAAGGTTGTGCATTTGTTTCTATAAAAATACATTGAAATGCTAGAAAAAAATTAATGTACATTCATGTTATTTTCAAGTGGTTAGAAAGAATAGAGTAAGACATAGATGAAAATACATTAGAGAACATGGCAGTTAGAGGAGGAGTTGGAGTGTTTGTGAGCTCTGGAATCTTACAGAGTTCTGAAGGCCCCTCTCCAAGGTTGTGTGAGCATTGTCAGTAGCCACAGAGAAGAAACTCTCCAATCAGTCATGGTGCATGTAGACCTTACAAAGAGACTTGAGATGCAGGTGTGCTTCCCCCTGATGATTTATGCTTCTGTAACCCCTCACTAAACTCCCTGACACTAACCACAATGAACTCTTTGGTTCACTAGAATAGACTGGGATGGAATAATTTCTTTGCTCTGTCATTTGTGTTTTGTCAGAGGAAGTAGTATTGTTCATGACTACTCAGGAAAAAGACAGTCAAAAAAACAACAAAGAGCTTTCATTTGTTGGTGTGTGTGTGTGTGTGTGTGTGTGTGTGTGTGTGTGTGTGCGCGCGTGTGTGTGTGTGTGTGTGTGTTCTATTCTTATGTTAGCAAACACAGTTTCACACAATTCACAGCACTTTGACATTCAACATTAGCAATCTACAAATAATATCATGTAAAGGAACAAAGTAGAAGTATTTTTCAAAGGGCACACTGTGATCCAAAACCCATTGAAGTTTGTGCTGCTGCTATCACATGAAAATATACAATGGAACAATGAGGCACAATGGAACGGCAGAGTCCCTACTCTTTTAATTGAGTTTGTAAATATTTAAGCAGGTTCTTGTGGTGAAGACATGCCCGTTGTTCATTCTCTTTGCAGTGCTTCTCCACATTCTTTTTAAGAGGAGCTTTACAATCATGCATTTTTAATCAAAATCCCATCATTTTAGTGTCTCAGTTGAGTTGCTGGTAGGTTATTATAAAAACGGCATATGAAAGATTTGTGTCTGGAAGACAGTGTTTCTGGTTGTGAATCTTTAGAAAAACATAGCACTTGCTGAGAAGCATCTCTTTTAAAAAAAAAGACTCATTTCTATATGTGTTAGTAGACACCCTACTGTTCCAGATGCCCCAAAGGGAGTTATTTTAACTCAAACAGCAAAGCAATGTTGAATGCAAAAATGAGTGTCCTAACTTACAGTGGTTATTATGCTGTAAACACTCTACAAGCTATGCTGGAATCAAGTGGCCTCCTGAAATTCACACCTAGGCCAGACAGAATAAAACATTACCTGCTGTTCTATAAAACTTTGACAGTTGTGAGTCTGTCTAACCAACTCCATTGGTGTCAGTTGAGAACTGTGCCTACACTACCATTCCTGCCCACAGCAGTGACTAAAATAATGAGGGATCTCAGGGAAGAACTAACACACTTTCTTTGTATGGTGGTTCCTACCATTCTGAAGCTGGAAATCCATATGGCAACTCCAGCTAAATTGATGAACAGTTATGATTCACAACAAAATTGTTGTTTTAAATTCACTACTGACCAAAAGATTAAGCTATAATTATCTTCGAGAGAGTTTGTACTGAAGCAGTCTTTGTTTTCCTAAAATTCCATTAGTCTGATTCTTAGCTAATTACAGCTTTGAATTTAGTTTGAGAGGACACATACTAGGAAGCAAAATGGAGACAATTGTAAAATTCATTGTGTAGAAGGTGAACTCCGGAATGGAAAATTTTGGTTTCTTTGGAAATTCAGTATGTCATATGTTTTGCTGGGATGGACAGATGAAAGCATGTTTTGCTAAAGCAAACATGTGAGCAGATGCGTGATGATTAGAATTAATATAAATCTGACCCCCAAAAGACAGTGGTTGGGGGAGTCTCTACCCTCAGTTTTACCTTGCTCTTCTTTGTAATGACACTCTGGCATTGGTTCACCTTGTATCACTTTGCTGATCTTCACTTGCTATGACTTCATAGAGTATATGTAACTCACCAGAGAACATTTCATGATATTCCCATGGCTTCTCGCTGACTCAGGCAGATTGGTGGAGTCTTCTGGTTTCTTCTGGTTCCAACTGCTGCCGCCAATTCATGAGTGGTGATTACAAAGTGGACTAGATCCCTAACTACAAAGGTTAAAATAGCCCTAAGGAAATATTTCTAAACCGATCCACAACCTCTTTTCTAATTACCCTTTCTTTTCCACTACCTCTGTTGGTTGGGGAGCTAGAAGAGAGGTTGAAGCATTTAAGAACCCTTGCAATGGGGCTAGAGAGATGGCTCAGTGGTTAAGAGCACTAACAGCTCCTCCAGAGGTCCTGAGTTCAAATCCCAGCAACCACATGGTGGCTCACAACCATCTGTAATGGGGTGTAATGCTCTCTTCTGGTGTGTCTGAAGACAGCTACAGTGTACTCATATAAATAAAATAAATCTTTTTTTTAAAGAACCCTTATTAAAGTAAATTTTTAAAACTATCTAAGAACTCTGCTCTTTGAGTACAGAAGCCTGGAATATCCAGTTCACAAGATCAGCATCTAAAACACATCCAAGATGATTGAAAAAACCTAGACATGCTGCCAACTATCACCACTGAAGCAAGTCAATATTTAAAAATATATAAAAATAGTAAAACAATATGTGGATGCTACACACCTTATTATGGTCTCACCTGCAGATATAGTATCTAGAGTATTCCAGTTCTTATAGTTCCTGATTATTAAATATTATATGTAGAATAGCATATTATTAATATAGTAATTTATATAAAGCATGGTTTAGTTTAAAATTTATTGTTTTTAACCAATTAGTTTAAAGGGTTCTTACAAAGTAGCTCAATTTTTAAAAAGCCATAGAAACCAAAGATTCCCAGTTGCTCCTATTTGGCACTTGAAAATGATTCACTTATATTCTTGAGGGGAAAAATGGTTAACTACAGACGATACATACAAATCTTTTTGCACTTTTCCCAGAGAAATTGAGCAAACCCAGAGGACATGTTTCCACCCTTCCATGTGAATCTGTATCCACACATCAGCTCTAGAAAAATTGGAATTGAAAAATATCTTAGGGTTCATAGAGAACTTGAGGAAACACTACTCCTGTGAGTGCTGCCCCTATGACTCTCCTTATTGAGTTCTTAAAACATTATCAGCAAAGCCTCTGCATGATCCTACGTTGGCTTAACATATTGCCTCCTTAAAATATAGTCTCCTCAATGTGAATATTAAAACGATCCTGTCCCTCTATGCAAATCAGAAAGACATCCAAGCAATGATGAGGAAAGCAAGAGCTAGCCATAGTTATAAAAGGGCACATTGAAGTGCCAGAAAACGCACCCCATGTAACTGCATGAGTCAAACATCGATAAAAGACAGAAAATAACCCAATAAGAAAAAAAAATCAAGAAAATATATGTTATTATGTTATGAATATGAACAAAAGTCAAAATAAGAGGACAAAGGAAATGAGAAAGGAAGAGAGGTATGGAAAAAGAATAAGGCTAGAATGGAGAAAGGATCAGAGGGAGGAAAGGATAGAGTAAGGGAGGAAAAAGGATTGAAAGAAACAATAATAATAACATTGCACCGATATTTGGACAGAATATAGTGTGGAGACTGAGGGTAATCGTTCATAAATAGATAAGTATATAGAAGATAAATAAGACTGAAAATAACAGTGAAATTGAAAGTGCAGGGAAATGAAAAGTTAAATATCTCCTTTATTCTCCTCCTTAAAGAAACAAAGAACATTGAGAAGCAAGAAGAAATAATACAGAAGTAAGTATTGAATTTTACACCCAATAGGCATGATGTCACAATAGAAGAAAACACAGGTAAATGGTGAAAAGTAAACAAAAGGACACAGATTCTAAGGCAGCCAAAGAAGAGGTGTGTGACACTGAGAATGGCTTTCCGGAAGGAGCATCTGACCCTTTAGATCATTCAAAGTGCCTTAATTTTACTTGTTATATTTAATCCACAAAGCTATGGTTTACTCCATTTTATGGTTAAATGTTCCAGAGAAAATATAAAAAATTTATGTAGAGAGGTACACATATTAAGCTCTCGCAGGAACCAAATATAGCTATTGAGATTCTAGTACTTTCTTCTCCATTCTTTATGAAAAAATGTGAATATCTTGAGATAAAAGCACACAAATAAACATATAGAGAAGCTTAAGAGATAGCTCAGCAACTAGAACACCTGCTACTCTCATGGAGGAGCACTTGAGTTCATAAAAAATAGAATGTTAGTGAAGAGAAAGTGTCAATAGAGCACTAGAATATCTGTATTGGGAACAAATTTCAAATACAGAAATTATCAGCTCATCGACAGTTATTCTGAGAACGACAATGATTTCAAAAACAAATCTGGCCAATAACATTTTAAGTTATTTTAATGGCCAGAGTTCAGAAGATCTTGGGCTTCACTTGGCCTTCAGAACCAGTTTTTAATGCTCTAAGGTCATCTATTTCCCCTTAGCATAAATTGTGTCTCAAGAAAAGCAATGAGAGCAGAGAACAGGGACAGCTTCAGTCTTAAGTCTATGTCAGCGTGAAGGACAAAAGCCAAAAATTGCATTACTAGAGGTAAGGCTAGATGTGATGAGAATATAAAGACCCAACTAAGTGTTGACTTGATTTAAAATGTGTAAAAGTGTTATAGTACTGGAATGTGAGTTATTTTATCCAGAACTGAAGATTTTGAGTATAGCTTTAACTGTTTTCCTTAATTTTTTTGCTAGTATATGATCATCCTTAAATGATTAAGACTGAAATAAATATTAGCAAATACAAATGATAATTTACATTTTAAGTTTTATTTACAGATATCTTCAGTTCAATACTGTTAAAGAGGATCAATGCTCCTTTGTTATAGTGGTTCAATTGAATGCCTTATCAGACAGTAAGACATTTCCTACTTTGTGCCTTGTAAAAGATATGGCAGTAAATGATTTATTTTTTGTTTCATTTCCTAAATTTGCTAGAAATATGATAAAATGATATTTACATAAAATAAATGGAAATAATTGAATAAAGTAAACATATTTAAACTTTTTTATAAAAAAGTCAGTCCATACATGAGAATTGCTACAGTAAAGAATTAATTCTTCTTAGGAGAAAAAGTACAGAAAAAGATTATTCATGGTAAACTTTCAAATTGTTATTTTCTTGTATATCATCATATAAAATGCAGATGACATCTTATTGTGCTCATTTTAAGTGTAGAAAGTAGAAACAAAGAGAAATTCATAAACTTTCTCAAGGGTTCTTCCTACGAAATTGGCACAACCTTTATTGAACATAATTACTTGACAACATTGTAACATTAATTGAAGACATTACTTTTGAGTTCTTTAAACCATAAGATACAGACTGAGCATTGTTGAATTTTAATAAGTAATTTAGCAAGAATCAGACAACAAATGTTGAAAGGATGTCCTCTGAATTTCAAAAGGCTGAAAGAAAAGATTTTGAAAGTTTTGACCATAAAGAAATGACAAACCACTGAAACACACCATTCAAAAAATCTTCAGTATTATGAGCCACTCGGTTGAAGGAATAAAGAGACTCCCAAAGTAACAGTACTTATTGTCATAACCCTTAATTGCCTCTCAGAACATGAAGATAAGAAACTATAATTGAAGACACTACACAGTTCAAACACAGGATTTGGAGGAAAGAGATGGAGATGACCTGGAAGCCTTTTAGATGAGTATTAATTCTCACAGCAACTGAAAGTACTTTGTAAGATGCCATTGGAGAAAAGCAGTCAATAGACCCAATCAATTATAACCTGTGAAATACAACAATGATTAACATGACAAAATACTCCAAATATGCAATAAAGACACCTATCTTAGGGTCAACTAACAGCTGTCTAATTAAAATTAAGGCTAGCTCAATAGGAGGGTATTCATGCCTAGTACTATAAACAGGGCCAACGATCTAAAGCTGAGGATCCAGGCTATGACAACCATACTGTCACTTACACAAACATATATAGTTTCCATACCCTTATATCTACCAGTAAGATTAACTATCCCTACATATCAAAAAAAATTTTTTTTTCCTCCAGCAAAGACCATTTCAGAAATTCTCAATGGTTCAAAATTCAAGAACTTATCATGGTTACTCAACTATAATTGATTCTTCCACAGTACAACCCTAACACCTAACTGTCAAGAAAACTATAGAAAAAAAAAATTAAGAGCCAGAGAACCAGGAGGTTTGCTGAAAATGTCTTTTTTCTATATGTGGCAGGGAAGTTGCCCCC
This sequence comes from Mus minutoides, assembly GCA_902729485.2. Lineage (NCBI taxonomy): Eukaryota > Metazoa > Chordata > Mammalia > Rodentia > Muridae > Mus > Mus minutoides. The sequence goes on from LR751288.1 coordinate 34,770, forward strand.
ATAACATCTCAACAATGTAGCTGACTAAACAAGACCTGCAGATTGACAACACCAGTTGTGATGCTGATATGTATAGTGCAAATGTCACAAGACCCCACTCCTCCATGAAGATATACAGGCAATTAATAGCTGATGTGAGAATGAAAATCAGCTTCTTCAGGAACAAATTGGCCAATAGGTTATTCCATGCCAACTAATATGCCTTGGCTATATAATATATGAATAACACCAAAATAAGTCACTAAATTATCATAAAAAGTTAATAGGTAGGTGATGAGGATGATGGATAGATAGATAGATAGATAGATAGATAGATAGATAGATAGATAGATAGATAGATAGATAGATGATAGATAGACTAATAGGAAAATAGATACTTAAAGAAGTCAGAAATGTGAAGCATTGTGGAGAAACACAGGAGGAGTTGAAGAGAAAGAGAGAGGCATGAAAATAACATGTATTTGATATTCAGGTGAAATTTTCAAAAAACATCTCTAGTAAAGTGGAAACTTTTGGTTTCTTTGGAAAGTCAGTTGTGTCAGATGGTATTTTGCTGGGCTAGACACAGGAAAAAGGATACTTTCCTGAAGCTAGCACATGAACATGGACACTTGATAAAGGATTGCCCACTAAAAACACACATGTATCGGTTGGCCTTAAGTTTCTGAGCTTCATTTGTCATGACCCCACAGAGAGAAAAGCGCCAAAGCCCTTCTGATGGTGTTCTAAGGACTCCTTCTGATGGTGTTCTAAGGACTTCTTTCTGCTTCCTCAGACTCAGGCCAGTTGTCAGAGTGATGTAAGCTGATGCAGACTCACAAGGAATTTTACTAAGACAGACTCACATGCTGAGCCAAACAGATGATGTTTGGAGAAAGTCTAAATAGGTCTCAATGGACAGAGACTGGGGCTTGCTTTCATAACTAGATTTTCAAAGCTTCTTGATTTCTTGTCTTTGCTTATCTTGCTTCATAGAGAGAGGCACACCAGAGAACTTCTCCTGTCCTAACCATTCATGCTGACTCATACAGATTCAGCTAAGGCCTGGCTGTTTCTGCTAGGTTGTGTTACTGCTGCTTATAACTGTGAACTGAACTGCTGATTTCTTGACATCACAGATGGGAGTAGCTCTAAGCAACAATATCTAAACAAGTCCACTTCCCCTGTATCCTAATAATCTTCCTTTTCTACTACCTCTGGCTAGAAGAGAGGTTAAAGCATTTAAGTAGGGTTTGAAAAATCATAGATGACACTCTAGTCACTGTCTTCAATTTTCTCTTTAATCCAAAGTTAATCATAATGATATAGATATATTAAAATGGCAACACTAAAATCTTGTAAGAGGAAGGATGTAAATATTGGAAGATAATAAAACAATAGGCAATGGGTGACAGTTAAGTGTCTTCTAACACCTAACACCAGTGGGCAGTACAAGTTAAATCATTGCATGACTATATGAGGAATTGTCAGCCAATTAAGATGAACAGATATAAAAACAAAGAAAATATTAGAAGGGAATTTAAAGAAGAATTTTAAAATGCATACTCTATTACTAAAAAGGATTTCTATTATTTAAAGAAGAAAAATTGGAAATATATATTTCAAAATTTCATCAATTATATTCTCAAATGAACTAGTTATATGTAATTAATTAGAAAAAGTATTCTTATTCACCACATTAAGTAACTGTACTTTAAGAGACTGAAGAAGGGAATCAGTGGTTAAGAACACTTGCTTCTCATACAGAGAAATTTCCCAAAACCTACATAATGGCACAAAACTATATGAAACTCCAGTGCTAACATTCTCTCTGGCCTCCGTGTGAGGGGCACACTCATGTTATACTTACATACATGCAGGCAAAACACACACACACACACACACATATATATATGAACATGTTTGTACATGAACACACACATCAATAAATCTTTTAAATATATATATATATATATATATATATATATATATATATATATATATATATATATATATATATACAGGAAAAAGAACATTTACAGAGTATAAGTAAAGAAAATGAAGAGCTGAAGGCGAAGTATATAAGATCACTGGCTGGTTTTCCATCAGGCTCTGGATTTATTCCCAGCATCCTGAGGCAGTTCATAACCATTTATAACTGCAATTACAGGGGATTCAATGCCTTTGCTGGCTCTGTGGGAACAGGGAACACATGTGGTTCACAGACTTACATGAAGTCAAAACACTTAAACATATAAAATAAATATTTTGAACAGAACAAATGAAAGTGAAAATCATTGAGTTTTGTAAAATGGAAAACTATAGAAGGTGTAGTGTACACATGTGTAGAACTAATAAATTAAGTTCTTGAAATGTATTACTGACAGAAATACAATAAAGTAACAATAAAAACCTATACTTTACAATTGCAGTAACAGTCTGTAACATTTGGGTCATGAAGTATTTTATTGCAAGCAAGCTGTTAAACTAGGACCATTTTTAATATATGTACCTAGAAGAGCAAAACATGTTTTGGTTAGCTTTACCAATATATGTATCTACTCATTATGAGGCATCAAAATGTAAATGAGTAACTTGTTCTTGTTACTAATAACATACTAACTTCAACTACAGAATGCAAAAATTCTATTTACCTCAATAATTCAGTTCATTGGCATGTTTCATATTCTGTAGCTTCACACTGTAGTTAGAGGAGTTAATTTATACACAGTGACAAAAATATTCGTAGGACTTAACAATTATCTCTACAACAAAAATATATAGTTCTTAGCACACCCCTATCTTTCTGTGTTTTTTTTTTTTGTGTGTGTGTGTGTGTGTATGTGTGTGAAGGGTGAGAAATAATCTCCAAATGCCTTATGCATCATTTAGTTCATCTCTGAAAAAAGCGATGAAGCAATCTATCACATATCTATGTGTAGAAAGAAGCCTCATTGCTTTGTACAGTAACTAAACTTAAATTCTGCTCACATAGCTGAAGAGTGTAAATAAAGCACACTGTGTTCATTTAAATCACTTATAGCCTTCGCCATATTTACTTTATGCACCCTGCAAATTAATTCTATTCCTACTATCAGTTTTCCATTCTTTAAATATTTATAAACATCATTCGTTATAGGAGATGCAGAGGCTTCTAATGGACAAGAACACCTTGCAGCATTGCTGCACCACTATATTGCTAACATAGAAAAAAAAAAAAAACATGGGGTGTTTTGTACATTTATAATTTTCCAAGACCCCACTCCTAAAGAGAAAAAATACTTTGACTTTAGGACATAGAGAAAACTGTCTCAAACTTGGCAGGATTTACTCTGCATAATGCCAAAAAGTACTATGAAGTCTGCTGGGAGAAAAAGACATCAGTGGTCTTACCCAGCATTAGATTTTGCATGCTGCAATACCAACCAATCAGGTAAGATGTGACCCCTGGTAACAATAGTGGCATAGCTGTTATAGGCTTACTAACTGCTTTATGGTTGGATATAAGGTTTGTTCCACAGATGGAATGGATACAGAGAGGTGTATTAGTGAAGTTTAAATGGCTTAAGCAAGGAGGTGTCTGGAAGAATAGAAGAAACTAAAGACTGGGGGTCGGGGGGAGTGGACAAAAATGTGGTGTATGAAACTCCATGTAGAAGCCTACTGTCTCACAACTCAATATTCAAAATTGAAGGAATGGTAGAATAAATGTGACATTCAAGAAGAGGAAGAAATACTGAGAGTTAAAAGATGAATTGAAAGAAATGGGGATATGAAAAGAACCAGTGGGTAGATTAACTAAAACTACAGAAGTCTATGTAAGCCTTATGGAAACCTACTAGTTACTAAGCTAATTTTACAATATAATTTTAAAAATGAAGAGTATAAATGAAATGACTCTGTATGGATAATACTGCTCTAAGAATTCATAGCTTGTTAAATTAAAACTGCAATACAATGTATGTGACATCTCCAAACAAGTTATTGGTCAGAGAGACCATTAACATCCTAAGGAAACATAAGATCTTTCCATAATTACTCAGAGTGACTACATAGACTGTTGCTGAAGACAATAGATTTTAGCTACAGGTCATAGATAAACAGCTCTCAGGGAACCCTGGAAAAGGGTAAGTGGAATGAATGTGGAAACCTCAAACTCCACGGTATCTAGCTCATAGGAATAGAAAGTTCTCTTTACCTGGTAGGAGAGAAAAATATTCAGTTGTATTACCCAGGGATAGACTCCACAAATCACAATTCTGACCTCAGGCAAGGTCTTGTTATTTGTGTAATTAATTCACAACTGGTATATTAATATTGTACTGGCTACTGGCTCTCCAGTATCAAATGGTTATCCCTAAAATCATACCTGTGAGTAGTATTATATAGACATTATCTAGGTATATGATGTGACAGCTTTTAAACAAAGAACAAACTAAAAAAAAAAAAAAAAAAAAAAAAAAAAAAAAAAAAAAAAAAACAAGAACATGAATTTAAAAATGAGCAAAGGGAAAGGTAAATATGGGATGGTTTGGAGGGAAAAAAGGGAAGGGGAAGATGTAATTCTATTGATTATAGTTTCAAAAATAAATAACAATATAAAGTAAAACAAAACAACAAAAAATAAAACTAACCATGGTGGGGGAGTTCATAAACTCTAGATCAGAACTTGCTATTGTTAATTTGCTAAATGGTAATATTTCCAAATTATTCTCTATATAGTTATATTTTCACCCATAGTCCCTGATTGTTCAGAACCTTCCTCAACATATAAGAGAAAACATGCAATGTTTGTCTTTCTGGATTGTGGTTACTTCATTCATGATAATTATTTCTAACTATATCCTTGAGGAATGCATCATTTCAATTTTCTTAGTAGCTGAATAATATTCTGCTTTGTAAATAAAGCAGATTTTCATGCTATTCATCTTTAGATAGAAATCTATGCCATTCTTAATTTCTGTTTATTATGAATTGAGCAATAATGAACATAAATGAACAAGTATCTTTGTACTAAGATATAGATTCCTGTGGGTATAATGTTTGACTTTAAGAACTTTGAGGTACTGATATTTTGTAAACTGTATCGATGCATCACCTATTAATAAAAATCAGATGGCCAACAAGCTGATACAAGATTAGGAGGTGGGACATCGAGCAGAGAGTGAAGAACTCTTGAGATAAATGCAAAAGTGGAAAGATATGCCACCTGGAGTAGGAAGAAGTCAGACATATGAAACAGCGGAGAGTTTATGAGCCATGTGGCAGAAACAGATTAGTATAAATAGGTTAATTCAGTCATGAGGTCATCAGGAAACAAGCCTAGATTAACCACTAAAAACTATAAATTAGTAGATAATAAGCCTTGTGTCAATGAAAAACCCTGTGGTTACCTACTACCACAAAAGGTAACATAGGATCTTATCAGTTTGCCTGCTCACCAGGGATGAATAAGCATTTCCCTTTCCTGCATCCTCTCCATTGTGAACCTTCATTTGTTTTATTCAGGATGTCCATTCCAACTGAGTTAAGATTAAATATCAAAGTATTCAAATTCGATCTCCCTCTTGGCTAAGGTTGCTGAACTTTTTTAAAGTATTTCCTTGCCGTTTGTGTTTCATTTTATGTTGTTTTCTTACATGACATTAGTATGTTATTAGTGCTGTTATTGTTGTTGAGGGTACAACTTACTGATGTCACTGAATACTGAAAAGTCAATTTCATGTCCCATTAAAAGCCTTATCAGTCTTGCCTAGTGTTCATAGTGCTGGGCTGTACTACACATGCTATAAGAGGAGAAAATTAATCATCCACATCATCCAGCTACAAACCCTGTAACCTACTACAGAGACCTGCCTGCAAGATTTACTAATGCAATAGTGGCACAAATGTTATGGAATACCCAACAACTTTTTGATTGAATTTAAGGCCACCATCATGACAGGGAGCCCATACATGACACCAATAAAGTGGAACAGAACCTGAGATTAGATAGGCCTTTTATTTAGGGGAGAAATTACTGCTATTATTCAGATAAAAGAATTTGGCAAGAAAATGAAACTTCATGAAGTATTTCTATATCCACATGGCAAAACATAGCCTAATAATTATCACAGAAACATCTCAGAGGAAATTGCAATTAACAAAGAAATTCACAACTTGATAATGTGCAGAAATGAGAGACTTTGGAGTATTCAGCCCTAAATGGGGTTTCTTTATCAAACCTTTCCCTTAAATGTTCAAAGATTTATGCAAAAGAAGATGCAGAAACATTGTAAGAGCCAGAGGTAGAAGATGACTCCAATAAAACAATGTCTTCCAAACAGAAATACTGATACACATATGATCTCAGAGACTGTATTATCAAATACAAGACCTGTGCAGGTTCAAAACAGATAAAACCCCAGCACTGAGAAGGGGAAGTGGATACAAAGTCCCACCTCTAAGAAGTGATTTACAATTAATGCATGCTGGTAATGGGACAATCATTTTTCTTTCTTCGAGTGTCACTGGGTAGGTATATTAACCACACTTCAAGGCAGGTCCAAATCCCAAAAGTAGTTAGAAATTTTGGTACTTTTTGTTTCGATACTTTTGGTTCTCAATTTTTTATTATCTTATTGATTTTCTTTTGTTTGTTTGCATGTCCATTTTAGTTTTTGGTTTTTCATGTAATTTTTTTTTAATAAGAGTGAGAGAAAGAACATATATGATATGGATATGATATGGATAGAATATGGGTGACAATGAGTTGATGATGGGGAGGAGTTAGGAAATGTAAAGAATAGAATCAAAGTGCATGCAATAAATAGATTTTAACAAAATTAGAAAATAAAGATAATAAAGTTTGATATAAAGTTGTTTGAATTAATATATTCAAAATTTATTATTTACATAAGTTTGTAAAATTATTTATCATTTTCACCAATTATGAATAAGTGCATCCAGTGAAAATTATTAAAATGTTCCAATTCTGTATGATTGATAGATAACATGATAATCGTGAAAACTGGTATTGAACAGAATGTAACAATTAAGACCCCTGGGGCTAGTGAAGCTCACAATCAGCAGAGGCCCTAGTGCAGGATTGATAATGTGATGGCTGGAGAGAATTATTCCCTGATATTTGCATCTTTGCTGTTTTCAGGGTGCTCTCTCACCACTAAAGTGTGTGTGTGTGTGTGTGTGTGTGTGTGTGTGTGTGTGTGTGTGTGTGTGCCTGTGTGTGAATAAACAAATAGTAATTAAGAAAGTCAGTTTGCTTATTGCATAAGATCTTATGGGGAAATATGTTGTAAAAGTAAGAAAACTCCAAAGAAATAAATGAGCAGAGTTCTGTGGTTCAGGTTATAGAAATGTAAAGCAGCCCAGGGTGACTACCAGGAGAGAGCAGAGAGAGCAGGGACATAACTTTTGTCCAGACTCACACATGGTTCGCTATGGGCAGCAGGGATGCATGTTCACCACAGCTGGATTCCAGATTTAATAAAGCTATGTCAAAGTCTCAGTTGCGCATTTGTTGCTTAGAAATGGATACTTTTCAAGAATGTTCCTTAGATTATATTTAAGCTTTAAAATAAAAGTCTATTTGCCATTTAGGATGCCACCACATGAGTTCCAGAGGGATGACAGATAGGAAATGTCAGATTTCTGAACAAGGAACTCCTGAATGAATTCACATTGAGAATCAGGAAATGCACATGTGAAAATACACCATTTGTATCTGTTTATCAGGATTGTATTGTAAAATTATAAAATGAATTTTAATTAAAATGCTGTGCCAGCTTACAGATAACTTGAAATATTTGGAATTTCTATCATAAGTTACAAGATTTTATTTTTCCATGTTTAAATTTTAGATTGTTTTTGTTTCTTTTCATTTTTAGAGTGACATTATATCAGCTATATGCTTAACTTCCTTCTCTGGGTTTCATATTATAAATTAAATCCAGCGAATACATGTGATGCCACTCTTATTAAATTGCTGAGCAATAAATCATCTTATTTTGCACAAGTTTTTGTGATACAAAATTATTACACAAACGTTATATATTTATACTTTTAAAAATATTTACACAGATGCATAGTCACTGGTCCTATCATCTGAGAAGGAAATAAACTGGTTCATAGGATCATCCATTAGAGATTTTTGTTGTAGTGCCAACATATATCCACAATGCCGGATATTGTACACATATTCTATTTATTTAAGTTATAATTTGTGGTGGTTTAAATATGCTTGGCCCTGGGGAGTGGCTGTACTAGGAGATGTGGCCTTGTTGGAGTAGATGTGACCTTGTTGGTGGAGGTGTTTTATCATAGGGATGGGCTTTGAAGTTCTAAGTTCAAACTCTACACACTGCTGAAAGGCACTCTTCCTGGCTGCCTTTGGATCAAAATGTAGAACTCTTTGCTCCTTCTCCGCACAATGTCTGCCTGGAGGCTGCCATGCTTCCTGCCATGATAATGGACTAAAACTCTGAATCTGTGAGGCAGAACCAATTAAATGTTAGCCTTTATAAGAGATACACTGATCATGCTGTCCCTTCACAGCAATGGAAGCCCACAATAAGACATAATTCAAATAGCATGCTTTCTTTGACCCCGAGGTTACCTTTCATCAGATAGTACTTTTTGAATTATCAAGACTAAGGAAGTTAGACTTTGTGAGTTTCCTCCTATTGTGGCACCTGAGTTTCAGGGCAAGATACTATGATAGGGTATAAACATAATATTAACAAATTGGGTCATAGAAGTGTGAGAAATAAATATGTAACAAAATTGATAGCTGATCGTTACTCCTTAGTTGGGAACAGTTGATAGTTATTTTATACATTAATCATCTTGCAGCTATTCATTGACTGTTGAGATTTTTCTGAATGCTTTAATTATTGCCAAGACAATGAGCAGTGAACTCTGTCAGTACATGTGTAACAATGTAGCTATGAGTCTAAAGTGTAGCATTCCCTCATTTACAGTAGAATTATAAAGCTCTAGTCATATACATTTTTTTAAGTTCTAGCTGGGTATGTAGATTGCTATTCTCTGAAATTGCCCTTTTCTCTTGATTTGCAGACTGTTTCAGTGAGAAGAAAATTCCTGCTTTGAAGAAGATTGTTTTAATATTGTGTGTGGTCCACTGATCACTGTTTGAAGACACAGAAGGAAATGTTAGCCTGAATCCTGTAAAATATTAGTCTGTTGAATAAGTTGGTTACATTAAATGATAGGATAGATAGATAGATAGATAGATAGATAGATAGATAGATAGATAGATATATTAAATAATATATATGCAATCGAAACATAGAAACATATTAGATAATATATAGATACATAGATTGTGGTTAGAAGATAAATAGATGAGATAGGCACTCAGACAGGCAGATAGATAAATCATATATATGCTATCTTAGTTCATTAGTTCTTAGAAACTAAAGTCTACTTTGGGATTCATTTCTTTTAATTTTATAAATTATCTGCATCTCAATGCTTTTTGTCTGCATTATAACTCATCATGGTATTTAAATGTCCATTCATTCATGTCTCACTTGTTTTGGACTTTATTAATAAAGCAAGAACTTATTGAAATTAAGAGTCAAGCAGTATTTTATTTTGAGATATAGCATGTAGTTTTATAAACTACTTAAATATTACACATGTTTTCATGATTATATGAGTGAAGTATATTAATGTCTATCATCTATATTTTATAATAAACAAAGACAATTTCTAAGAAAGTTGTGACTACTATACAATTGAAGAGATAACTTTGATGGGGTGAGAATTTGAAACCACGGTTTGTTAGAAAAGTCAGATTATGATCTGTTCCTCATGAACACATTTAGTGGGTCGAATTAAGAACAAATTCATTTAACTCACAGATATAACTTTCTAAAAGCCATTTTGATATATTTTAAGGATTTATGACACATCATATTTTTAAGACAGTCACCTGAGGTTAACAAAAAATTACAAAGAGATCAATATTTCAAGGTGCAAAATTATTGGAAAATTTCTCTGGTTTGAGATATGTATTCATTTTTTTCTTGATTATGTTTTTATATGTCAAATATACACAATTAGTGATAGACTCTCCCATTGAAGCCAAGAATACTACCCATATTCTGACTGTTCACAGACTATGACTGACATGAATGATACTTGGTTCCCTCCTCTAGAAATAGTCTTCTTTATCAACTTAATAATTTCAATGTAACATTTATGTTTAATTTTATGTTTTTTTTTCATTTGAAATATTCTTTTGGGAATTCTCCTTTGGTAATAAGTTTAAAGGAAAGCACTAACATGAGAAAGGAGATTCATTTTACATGCTAAAATCTTATTGATGGAATGCATAGCTGATGAGTGGGTTTAACTTGATAAAACAAAACGTTTTACCTTTATAAACATACTCCAGACTTTAGTAAACATTTAAATTTCTTTTCAGTGACTTGGTGAATATTGGTAAACATATACACACACATATGTGAGTGTGTGTGCCTATATATGTCTATATATGTGTGGGGGAGGTGTATATCTATGTGTGTGTCTGTGCGTGTGTGTGCCCACACATGTGGGCACGTGCAATTTTTTTCATTTTGAGTGGTTTTGATGTCTGGGATTATTTTGATGGATTTTTTTTTTTTTTAGTTTTCTTTTCTTTTTTTTTTTTATTTAGATGTTTTCTTCATTTACATTTCAAATGCTATCCCCTTTCCTAGTTTACTCTCAGAAATCCCCTATACCCTCTCCTCCTGTTCCTCAACCCACCCACTCCCCCTCATGGCCCTGGTTTTCCCCTATACTGGGGCATACAATCTTTGGAAGACCAAGGGCCTCTCCTTCCATTGATAGTGGACTAGGCTAATTTTGATGGATTCTTATGGAGCTTGACAACCAACAGCTCCCTTAGTATCAGCATCACTGAGTTCAGTCCTGAGGGCCGGGGACAGTCCTTTAAGATTAGAAGCTTCAGTTGAGAAGTTATCTCCATCAGATTTTCTTGTAGGCACAATATCACTGAGTATTTTCTTGACTGATGGTTTACTACTGCAAATGCCATCCCTGAACAGCTATTATAAGAAATCAGTCTGTACAAGATAGTAATTCTATTCCTTCATGATCTCTTCTTTGGTGTCTGCCTCCAAGTTCATGTTTGATTTCTTGTCCTGACTACCATTCATAAAGTACTGTAAGATATAAAATGAAATAAATACTTACCTCTCAAAAAAATAAAAAATAAATAAAAGAAACTTATTGCTCTAGTCCATCCTAAGAATCCCAGGCTTCTGACTCCAGAGTTTGTGGGCTCCACAGGCTCACTCAGGTCAGAGGCTTATAGCTTTGTGCCTACAGTGCTAATAGCTTCACAGTTTGCTCACTGGCTTCACGGCTGGAACGTTTGACACATAACCTTGGAAGCAACTTTCCATATGCTAGGATCAGCAATTTTTCTGCATTACTCTTTGAAGTCTCTTGCCTTTTTTTGTCCCTTTAGAGTACTCTATTGTGTCTGCTCCTAGCTGCTCTCTGAGGCTTGGCAGCCACCATTTAACTGCTCATGAGCAGAAAGGTAAGAGTAGTAGGAGTCATGCCTTGCTGCCTCGAGCTTTAAATTCTAGAATGCTCGGTTTGTCGTGTTTGGTTTCTGCTCTTCACTTCCAGTTTGCTACCCTCCCTGACACAGGCATGTTTGATAAAGATCACAAGCAGGAAAAACAATTTTTGGAAAATTGGACATAGTACTACTAGAGGATCCTGCAATACCTCTCCTGGGAATATATCCAGAAGATGTTCCAACTGGTAATAAGGACACGTGCTCCACTATGTTCATAGCAGCCTTATTTATAATAGCCAGAAGCTGGAAAAAACCCAGGTGTCCCTCAACAGAGGAATGGATACATAAATTATGGTACATTTACACAATGCAGTATTATTCAGCTATTAAAAACAATGAATTCATGAAATTCCTAGGCAAATGGATGGATCTGGAGGGCATCATCCTGAGTGAGGTAACCCAATCACAATTTTGAAAGCTGCTTTTATTGGGGGAACTGATGTTGCAATACAATGAACATAGTGTGCATGAGAGAAGTCTCCCCAGCTAACAAAAAGAAACACTAAACATTAGGTATTTACACTGCCAAATGGGGCAACATATGCCTGTGCACAGCTTTTCATTTCACTAGACACAATCTCACTTGTGCATAGCTTTTTATTCCAAGGAATTTGTTCCTATCAAGTGCTCTTTGCTAAGTGACCAAGGGAAGTGCTTACCTGTGGCAACAATGACTACACAAAGGGTATACAATCTAGTGGTCACAGCCAAGTGTACTTTCCCTAGTAGGTTGTTTGCAATTATAAAGGGACAGAGCCTTTTTAACAATTGTGGTTTCCACAGTACCATGACCACTGCTGTCTTACAGCTACAAGTGATATTCTTCTATGCACTGGTAGAGAACTTAAAGCAACTGAGGTGCTCTGCAAATGAATCAATTTGAATGACACCCACCCACACTCAAGAAAGACAGACTATGGACAGTGGATGGAGGTGCAAATGATTGCTCTTAATACTTTAGATTATTTCAGGGAAGTAAAACCATTAATAAGTCCTGGCAGTGCTTTTATCACAGAAGAATCATTCTTACCACAGGACTATATGTGTTGTGTGTATGTGTGTGTGTGTGTGTGTGTGTGTGTGTGTGTGTGTGTGTTTGTGTATATATGTATCTGTGTGTGTGTAAGCTATATAAGTAATATTAAATATCTTCAAGAAAATGTTTCCATTTAATCTCTCTAGGTTGCTGGTTATGTATTATTTTTTTCTTCTTATTCCATAATAAATATAGCTTAGTGTATATTCTGTTACCAATACCTTTCATTAATATAACATCCTACTTTTATCAGGTTTGATGTAAAGTGATGACACTTAATTCCTTTGTTTTCCAGGTCTTCCACAGTGGTTTATTGATTAATTTTCAAAGTTACATAGATTCAAAGTTGAATAATTAATGAGAGGGGTAATATATTAGTTCATTTTTCATCTACAATGACCAAATACTCATGAGAGTAAAGATTAATTTTGGTTCATGGTTTGAGGATATAGTCTATTACTGTGGGGAAGGATTAGTTGTACAATTCATTTGAAGCAGAAATATGATGCTACATTTTCACATCTGATAGATCAGGAAGCAAAAACAGGACAGGAAGGGATGCAGACTATTAATATCATGGTCTACTCCTCCATAATCTCCCCACTGACCCACCTACACCAGGCTGGCCCCATGTCTCAAAAGTTCTACAACTTACTAAAATTTACCAAGATGAAAACTCATGAGCATATGACGATTTCACTTCAAACCATGGAAGACTCTGTGCTATTAGATAGAATAGGTACTTATAATTTCTCCTCAGTGCCCATATTAATATTTCAATGTAAATGTAATTACCTGTAGAGCTAACTGAAATACCCCATGTAGTAAAGATAAAATAATACAAGACAACCATGCAAACACATACACAAACATACATACCTCACACATACCCCAAACACATGCATGCAAACACACAGGCACAAACCCATAAGCACATACATATGCACATGTACGAATTCGTGCATGTAAGTAAAGTACAAGGTCAAAACAAACTAAGAAACTTGCTGAAATGGCAAATTAAAGTTTCTTAGACTGAGAGAGATCAAGAAGAGAACACTACAGGTTTTTTCCTCAGAGTTGTAATCCCAGAATATTTGAACAAATAGGACCTTAATCATGTGGAATCAATAAACACAAATTCAAAGGCATTTACCAAGATGTCAAATAAAGCTTCAAATCTTTTGCCAAGAGCAGCAAACTTTTGTACAAGATATGTTTGGTTTTTTTAACCTGGAAGGGTAATAGAAACTAAAGGTTATTCCATACAAGGATTGGCCTCAGACTAAGGAGTTTACATTGAATTAAGAGGTATAAGCAGAGCATATTGCATAGCATATCAGAAAACCAGATGTGAACCAGTATATGTACTCAGGTAACACCTACTAAAATTGCACAAGGAAGGTGAAACATACAACATGATCCCTTAAAAATGTTTGTTTAGGCTCTCTGCTTCTCCCTGTTCCAAGGACAGGTACATCTTCTTGTGCATTGCCAGCCTCATCCTGTAGTCAAGATGGTGAAGGTTAGTGTACGAATTTGGCTGTATTGGGCACCTGATTACCAGGGCTGCATGTGTCTTGCACTTGGCAAAGTGAAGATGGTTGCCATCAACAACCCCTTCACTGACCTCAACTACATAGTCTACATGATCCAGTATGACTCTACCCATGGCAAATTCAAAGGCACAGCATAGTCAAGGCTGAGAATGGGAAGCTTGTCATCAACGGGAAACCCATCACCATCTTCCATGGGTGAAATCCATCAAAGGGGGTGTTGCTGGTGCTGAGTATGTCATGGAGTCTACTGGTACCTTCACCGCCATGGAGAAAGCCAGGGCCCACTTGAAGGGTGGGGCCAAAATAGCATCTTCGCCCCTTCTGTCGATGTTTTTGATGTGTGTGAACCATGAGAAATATGACAACTCACTCAAGATTGTCTGCAATGCATCCTGCACCACCAACTGCTTAGTCCCCCTGGCCAAGTTTATCCATGACAACTTTGGCATCATGGAATGGCTCCTGACCACAGTCCATGCCATCACTGCCACTCAGAAGACTGTAGATGATCCCTCTGGAAAGCTGTGGTGTAATGGCTGTGGGGCTCCCTAGAACATCATCCCTGCATTCACTGTTTCTGCCAAGGCTGTGGGCAAGGTCATGCCAGAGCTGAACGGGAAGTTCACTGGCATGGCCTTCCCGGTTCCTACCCCCAATGTTTCTGAGGTAGATCTGACATGCCACCTGTAGAAAACTGCCAAGTATGATGAAATAAAGAAGGTGGTAAGGTAGGCATCTGAGGGCACACTAAAGAGCATCCTGGGCTACACTGAGGACCAGGTTGTCTCCTGTGACTTCAACAGTAACTCCCACTCTTCCACCTTTGATGCTGGGGCTGGCATTGCTCTCAGTGACAACCTTGTAAAGCTCATTTCCTGGTGTGACAATGAATATGGCTACAGCAGCAGAGTGGTGGACCTCATGGCCTACATGGCCTCCAAGGAGTAAGAAACCCTGGACCACCCACACAAGGAAGGACACTGAAAGCAAGAGAGAGGCCTTCAGTTGCTGAGGAGTCTCTGTCCTAACTCTGCCCTCAACACTGGGCATCTCCCTCACAGTTTCCACCACAGACCTCCATAGTAACAGGAGGGGCCTAGGGAGTTCTCCCTACTCTCTTGAATACCATCAATAAAGTTTGCTACCCCCCCCCAAAATGCTTGTTTATTGTTTTGTTTTTGTTTTTTGTTTTCTCTTGTTTTTTTGTTTTGGTTTTATTTTGGGGTGTGTGTGTGTGTGTGTGTGTGTGTGTGTGTGTGTGTGTGTGTGTGTGTGTGTGTATGTATGTGTGTGTGTGTATGTATGTGTGTGTGTGTGTGTGTGTGTGTGTGTGTGTGTGTGCATGTGTATGCCCATGTGTGCACATAGGAGGTCAGGGATCAACATCCAGTGTGTCACACAATCGCATTCCATCTTAGTGTGTCACGCTACCACATTCCATCTTATTTTTTGGAGACAAGGTATGTCAATGAACCTGGTACTATGTGATGGATCTATCCTGGATTACCAGATGAGCCCTTGGTATCCTCCAGCAGTAGAATGAGAGCTATCACATTTCTATGTATCGGTTGAGAAACCCTAATCAAGTTAGCATATTTCTATAGCCAGTACTTTACCCACTGAGCCATCCATATAGCCTCCAGAGTACTTGTTTACAAATGAAATTACTTTACAAATGAAATCATACAAATGAACACAATTACAAAGAATAATTAAAATCATAATATAATTAGTATTTCATGACTTATATCATTGTACTACTATTGCCAAAGTATTGGTTATAAATTTTGCACTTTGAAAACTTAATAAATCATTGAATATATTTTTAATATGAAATACAGAAACTCATTGTACAGTAGACACTTTAGGCTACTTGCAAATTTCAGACATTAATTCATTAAATGTTATTTAATCAATGTTAAATTCATTGGCTAACATTTTTCTTATTTGTTGTTCTTTTTTTCCATTTTTAATATATTTTCATCATTTACATTTCAAATGCTATCCTGAAAGTCCCCTATACCACCCCACCCTGCTCCCCTACCCACCCACTCCCACTTCTTGGCTGTGGCATTCCCCTGTATTGGGGCAGATAAAGTTTGCAAGACCAAGGGGCCTCTCTTCTCAATGATGGCCGACAAGGCCATCTTATGCTACATATGCATCTAGAGACACAAGCTCTGGGGGTACTGGTTAGTTCATATTGTTGTTCTTTGCGGAAAAGTCAAGATAGATTTACACTTTTACAAGTTTGCTGTTAGACTACTCTAAAGATCAGACTATCCTTTATGTTGTCGGACTATAGCTTTCTGGATGAATCTTAACATTTTTGTTTCATTCATTTTTTTCCAGATTTCCAATCAATGTTCAATATCATTGGATTTGAAATCATTGTCTCCCTTCTTGTGTCTGCTGTGAGCTTTCTATACTTAGACAGTCATTCAAGTACAACAAATGAATCTTATAATTTCACATAAAGTTGTACAAGTCCAGGTGTTAATGAAGAAACTCTTCTTAATCACTAGCCAATTTACCACATTGATTATGTTTTCTTTATAGCTGGAGAGAATTAAAAGGGAAAGAAATGTTGATGGTATCATGCTCAGCAGTCAGCCTAGAAGAAATTTCATCATATCCACAAACACAGTATACAAGAATAGAGGAAGCATGATGCTATGGTATACGTAGAGACTGTGTGATGTTTAAACCAAGAGAAGCACATATACCTTCCCAAATGCTTGTTATTGACTGATATTAAAACATTTCACTTTTTTTTTCTGGCCTAAGATGTAAAACCAAGCACACATTAATTCCACATAGTCCACATCCAAGATTTTCTTTATCTATTTAAGCAACAGAAATTTCTCTAAATTCCTTTGATTTCTTAGAAACTGTGGCCATTGCTACAATAAGCAATTTTTTATTCCCATGCGTGTTGAGTCTCCCCCTTTCTTTGTGTCCTTGTTAGGGATATGCATGTGTTTCCTTCTATAGTTTCCAAATTTCAACAGCAGCTGTGCAATCTTGTGAACAGAGATGAAAATGTTTACTTACTTATTTATTCATTCCTGGCTTTCAGTTGTGATCCAGAAAAGCAAACAATTTATAAGAACAGGACAGAATTCATCCTTTGGGAGATGGGATAATGCTCATAGAGTCTATGTCCTACCTGAAAATGTTATTAGTAATCAACAAATTTCACTATGCATCTCCTCTCAGAGAAATGAAATAAACTCATGTCAGAAATCACAAGTACTAGATTTATTTCATAGATAATTCCAGTGAAGTTGTTAAGCAATGCTGACAGTAATCAATAAGAAGCAGACACTTGATTGCTATGGTTAGTAAAGACAAACTGCAGGGCTTAAAATAGACAGACCAAAGATAATATTTTGTGTATAACAGTCCTGATTTGCACCTGTTCTAATGGAAATACCTGTTTTCTCTGTATTTTATTGTTTCAATGAAATCATATTAATAAGACAATATGGCTTTCATAGTTTTGCCTTTCATAGCATAACTAGAAAACATACCTTTCTAAAACAATATATAACTAAATCTATGGGATGGCTGCATCTTCTTACTGACAAAAGCATTAAGATTTGCAAAGATGAGAATACCACATTCTAGCCAATCTTCCTATCCTCTGCTGATAACATTACACCCGGAAGGTGTCAGAATATATTAAAGGCTTTGGAAAAGTTTATTTACAAACATTAACAGCAACAACCTTCAAACATCAGCCAGCTGTTATGGGTATCAAAGTCTGTATCAACAGTTTTACCTTCTGCTCCTTCACATTTATTATCAGAGTCATTTTTTGCAGTTTCTTAGTTTCATAGATAAACAGATTATAAAATAGACTTGGGTTGAGGGTATTGGCAACCTAGAGAGATTCCTCAGCAGTTAAAAGCATGTATTATTCTTCCAAAAGCCTGAGATTGGTTGAGCGGACACATACCAGTTGCTCACAAATGACTTTATTAGCAGCTGCAAGATGATCCTATACTTTTGGCCTCCAAAAGTTCTCTCTCTCTCTCTCTCTCTCTCTCTCTCTCTCTCTCTCTCTCACACACACACACACACACACACACACACACACACACACACACACACACATACTTAAAAAGAAATCTGAAGTGGACTCAAAAAGGACCTCAAGGACAAAAGAGTTGAAATTACAGAGTAAAAATGGGGAAGGCTGCCAATTGTGAATAGCAAATGGAGAATGGGAAAGGGGGAAGAAAGGGGGAAAGAACTCGAGTTAGAAGTCAAGGGGTGTCCTGCAAGCAGGTTTAGAGTTAAAATCAGTGTTGAGAAAACACTGGGTCTTTAGGCCACTGCATCAAAAGAGTATGGTTTTTGAAGTCTATAGTTAAACTTCCCTCGAAGGATGTTTTCCTTTGACTTTTTTATATTGTATCATGTGGCTCTGCATCTTTTGACTATAAGCTGTTCTTATTTGGTTTTTTGTTTTTGTTTTTGTTTTGTTTTGTTTTGTTTTTTGTTGTTGTTTATTCTTTACTCTTTTTTTACAGCTTAGACTTTATCCCCCTCCTGGTTCACATTCCAACTGTTCCACATCCCACACCTCCTCCCTGCCCCCTCTACCCCTCCCCCACCAGACCTTCCCACTCCCTGGGGCCCTAAGTATCTCCAGGATTAGGTGTTTATTCTATGACTGAGTCCAGACCCAGCAGTCCTCTGCTATATATGTGTTGGGGGCCTTATATAAGCTGGTGTATGCTGCCTGGTTGGTGGTCCAGTGTTTGAGAGATCTTAGGGCCCAGGTTAATTAAGACTGCTGGTCCTCCTACAGGGTCACCGTCCTCCTCAGTTTCTTCCAGCTCTTCCCTAATTCAACCACAGGGGTTAGCAGCTTCTGTCCATTGGTTGGGTGTAAATATCTGCATCTGACTCTTTCAGCTGCTTGTTGGGCAGCCATAATGGGCCCCTGTTTGTAAGCACATCATAGCCTCAGTGTCTTGCCTTGCCCCATTCCCCATGAGCTGGATCTCAATTTGGGCCTGACCCTGACCTCCTTTTCCTCAGGCTTTTCTCCATTTTTATTCCTGTAGTTCTTTCAGACAGGAGTAACTCTGGGTTGGTTTTAAAACAAAAGTTTCTCCTTGCCAAGTGTGCTTTCAAGTCTTAGCAAGGAAAATGAGTTTTGTTGATTTATATATTTAGGTTCAAATATAATTTAAAATTCACATACTATTATAGTAGAAGTTTCATAAAGTATGACTGTGCATTTATATTTGCATATGTGTACATAAATACATTTTACTTTTTCCTCTTGCATTATAAGCAGGTACAATTTCATTTTGCTGGAATAACATGCTCCATATGTTTGAATATCCATGATAGATGGTTATCATTTATCTTAGTTAATAAAATTAAACTTGAACAGAAGTGAAGGAGCAAAAGCTCAGTTTTAAATTTTTTTTTGATTATTTGAGCTCAAATTGAAAAGTGTCAGGTGTCTTTGTTTCATTGTTCTATTTTTTTGTCCTTCCCATGCGTTTAAAGTCGCCAGTTATGAAAGCATGTGAGATTCACATGTCAAGCTTCTCACACCCTCACACTCTCTCTGTAGCATGTTATTCTTCTGTTAGCATATTCGAGGTGACAAGGTCAGTGGAAACAATACACCAATCACTATATTACAATAAATTTATATCAGCATTTGCAAAAATGAAACGGAAAATGTTGTCATAAAAGGCTTCCATAGAACAAAATATTGTTGAAATAGAATGAAGCAGGGTAGCCTTGTACATAGTCTTCAGTTAATGCCTGAAGTCTTCCTTTCTTTCTGAGAAGGCAAGGAATTCTTGAGCTGAGCAAACAGTATAGCCGTTGGTCTTACCAGGTGTTACCAATATTGCTGATTTCAGCTAAATTCTAAGCTTCTACCCACATCTCTGTAACAGACTAATAGCATGGTGCATCTTGCTTTCAGTTATACTGATAGGTAACTATGCTTGGATTACATAGAAATAATTTAGGAGTGTATTAGTTTCTTGAAGCTGCCATAACAAGCTATTATTCTACATTTGGTTCTTCAAAGCAGATATAACATATATAATATATTACATATATTATAACATGTGAATGCCTTTATTTATTTTCTTATTTATGTGTATATTTCTAGTTGTAAAGGTCAGAAGACTGGAACAAAGGCAAGTTGTTATCAGTACTACAGCATTTAAAAATACTAGAAAATCTATTATTTTTCTTTTCTGTCTTCTAGTACCTGACTTTACTTCTTGGCTCTTGACCACAATCTTCACAATAAGTATTTTTAAACTTGCTCCCCAACCTTTGTGTGTGTGTGTGTGTGTGTGTGTGTGTGTGTGTGCTAATGATTGTGTAAAAATCTCCATTTCCTCTCTCTTGAAAGAAGAGAAGATGATGACATGGAGGAGCTAGCTGATTCACACAGAATCATCCCCTGCCTCCCATCTCCAGAAAGTTGATCGATGCAAAAAGATTTTTCCATAAGGCCACATTCAGCAGCTTCAGAGATTAGGATATGGATATTTTTGGAGAGTCAGTTTTCATTGTGTTCCATACAGTAGTGAAGAAAATTGTTAAAAACTGTGTTGCTCTTTCTAGGTGTTTCCCAAGAAGAGGAATAAATGTCTATTTACCGCAAATGGGGAAATATAAATAAACCAAAGGATTATTTCATCAAATCTAGTTTAGTGAACTAATATTTTGTTGAGGTTCCTTTCAGAAGAAAGGTTAAGTTTCCTTACAACGTATGGGAAGCTATACCACTAAAGAAAATTACATCTAGCAACTGACAACAACTTATTAGCCTTTGAGAACAGAAGAGGTCTCCTGCATCTAGTGTCCCACTTCATGAGCTCCTGTCCTCCTCCATTATGGAACATTAATGGGATTTGTCTCCTGACAGTTTCATGAAGACAATTATGACTCTTCTATGGCTATTCATGATGGTAATGGCTATGTAATGCCCATAGGACAAATTCAGAAACACTCCTCTCTTTCTCTACTTCTTATCTTCACTCATCTCCTTCTGTGCCATCCCTGAGACATGGAAGTAGTAAAACAAATGTATCATTAAGGAACCCTGAAACAACATGTTACAGCAACACTCATTAAGCCTCAGTATTTTGGCTACTTCTGAGTAATCCAAATAATCCCCATTAAATGCAAAGGGAAGCTTTTCTGATCAAGGTCACAGGAAAAATGATCTTTAAATCTAAGTGTACTTATAGATGTTTAGAAGATAATTTGATAATAAAACCTTATGTACTCAGTAAAACAAGACTATAATTGCAGTTTTCCCATGGATGTATGATTTCCAAACACTCGGGCTATTGATTGATTATTCCAAAGTTACCAAACATAAACTCCTTCCTTTGGAACAGAATTCAAATCCAGTTGAAAAGTAGTTGTTTACATCCTGTATAGTTGTGCCATTGTTGAAGTAATAGATGTACTTTGCCTGGCACATTGATAATGTGATATGCAAAGTCAACAGCTAAGTGGAAATAGGAACTTTGAAGGCAGTTTTCCTAAAGACGTCTTCAAAGTAGCTACTGACACTAAGGAAACAATCCACTAGAGAAGAAATATCCAATTTAGTCCAAATTGATTTTTTTTCAGTGTCTTGAAAAAAAATTATGAGATATCCTTAACAACAGTGTTTTTCTGTCTAGTTCTGGTGGAGACCTAATAGCAGTAGCAACAGTCTGAGCTGTCTGGGGAGTGCCAGGGGTATATGTGACCAATATGAAAGTGGTTCAACCTTGGCACTAGGTTTTATGGTCATGGGTATACCTTTTCTTCCCCTTGCAGATTATAATTGCACATGCTTTTTAATCATTATTTTAATGCTTACAGATAGAGATTATGGTAGGGTTCATCTCATTCATCTTATTCATCTTATTGAATGCCATTTCGGCCAAGCCCAATGAAAATCTTCCAAAATTTCACAGTTATGTTTAGCTCTTGCACCATGTTTTCGTTAGGGGTTCTATTGCTGGGAAGAGACACCATAGCCACAGCAACTCTTATAAATGAAGAAAATTAATTGTGGCTAATTTATAATTCAGAAGTTTAGTCCATCATAAACATAGTGGGAAGCATGATGGCAAGCAGGCAGACACACTGCTAGAGAGGTAATTGAGAACTCTACATCCACATAGGCAGATGCAGAGAGTGCCGCCACATTGGACCTGGCTTAAGCATCTGAGAACTCAAAGCTCACCCTCAGGGGAACACTTCTAGCAAAAAGACCACACCTATACCAACAGAGCCACACCTCCTAGTAGTGCCACTCCCTATGAGCCCAGACCTTCATGCACCCCATGTGAACTAATTTAACATCTTTCTTCATTAGGTTTGCTTGCACATACTTTAGATGCTTTCCTAAAACTAAAAATAACTAAAACAACAACAACAACAAAAACCACTAAGGGTAAGCATCATATGATTTATAAAGTAAACCACCATACTGAGACTGGAGCTCTCTGAAAGGGCACCCTCAGTTATTGCAACCAAAGGCAAGTTGTTCTTAGAAGTTAATAGGTAAATAATGATGTTAGCAAGATCCAATACAGCATGAAAAATGTCATCACTTGTATTAATTATTTCTTTAAAGAATCAATGATCAGTGATCAGTACAAGTGGTTTGGATGGAGAAACTACCTTTGTTAGCCCTCCACAATCCACAGTAATTTTCCATGAGTCATTCTGCTTCCTCATCCAGGTACATGTTGTACAGCTACCATATACCTCCCCTTCAACAAGTTTGATGGGCTAGATCTACTTATTGTGCTTCTGCCTGCAGCATCTGTCATGCCTGCTGCTTAAGCTGGGTTTGGGTCAGGTGTGATGCTGGGGCTAAATCACGACCTTGTAAATGCCCTAGACTACATGAACAATTTTCTCACCTAGTATCATTTCTTGTAAGAAAGAAACCAGGTTGCACTGGAGAAATTTTGGTAATTGTTACCTTCACTCTTCCTCCCTGACCCAACAACTTTTAACTGCCTGCATAGCTTCAAGGAGAGAGAACCTCATTCATTCAGTATACTGATTCATGAGTTCTTGTCCTACTATGATCAGCCTAATTTTTTGAGGGCCTCCTGTGCTCTGATTCCAAGAGAGCAATGGCCAGATCATGCTGTAAGGACAAGAGATGGTTACTGATGTGTTAATTTTATATAACAGGAAAAAAATTCAAGTTTTCTTTTTAAATCTTTTTGTTAGACTCCATGTTATGGCAAGATATTTCTGTATGCTAAAATTATTCACATGTTAAGATATCTTAGTGTCTGTTTCCCTAAAAATAACATTGTGAAAACATCCAGTAACATATTCTCTCCAATAAGTAATTCGATTTTTATAGGCAATAAAGACATTTCCAAATTTGTCCATCTGCAGAGGAGAAACATTAAAATGGATAGCTCAAAAAGCTGTATAAGATTTAGAAAGAGTCTGCGATTTTCCTTTCAAAACTCTTGGAAGTATACCATTATATTCCTAAACAGACATTTCGCAACCTAACTAGATTGTAACATAAAGATGTGCTTTATAGGGTCACAATCAGGTTACTTGTCTGACATTCTAATTGCTGCAGTAAGATACCTGGATAAAGGAATTCAAGGAAGAAAGAGATGCTTTGGGCTTTAGTTCCAGGGAAAGCCCATCTAGACAAGGAAGTTGTGATCTCAGGAGTATGGAGCTTTTGGTTACAAGGTAAATTCCATTGGAAAGTAGAAGACAATGAAGGTTATTGTTCAATACCATTTCTTATTTCTAATTAGCAATGTTCACAGAGTGCTGTTACTCATATCGGTGGGTCTTTCCATCTTTGTTAAATTGGTCTAGAAAAGCCCTCAAGGGAATGTCTAGAGATTTGTCTCCATGATGATCCTAAATCACAGGAAGTAGAACTTGGAATTCAGTATCACTGCTACCTTGACAAGTTGGTACCCAACTAGGTTAGTTTAAATTATAGTGTTCCAATTTGTTCTCAAGGGCTCATGGCCATCTCATAAGTCAAAATGTATTCAGTCAAGCTTCAAAAATGTCCACCAATAGTCTAAATATCCAGCAAATGCATAAAGCTTTTAAAGTACATAGTCTAGGTCACATCTAAGATTTAAAACAATCATTTAACTATTAGTTTTCATAAAATTAAAAAAAAAATCATGTTACAAACTTCCAATATACAATAGCATAGAATAAGTATTCCAGCTTCAAAACAGAGGAGTAGGGATATAAGCAAGGCATTAAGAAGCTGCCAAAATGACCCATTCTTCAGTGAGTGGAAAGACAGATTTTATTATAGATATGAGAGATATTCCAGAAGCCTTTGGGGAAAGTCCAAAGCAGCCATGACCACCTAACTGGGCAGAGAGGAGAGGGCAAGAATGGCAAGGGCCAGGAATGTCTTAGGAGCTACAGTACAAAAATAACCCCATAGGTCATAAAGAAAGACCAGTTACTACAGTGAAGGGGAAAGAATCCATAGGAATTGGAAAAGACGGGAAGTTTAGGGCATCAGCTGTGCAGGTTTGTGGGCACAGTGGCATCAATAGGGACCTGAGGAGGCTAGATGTTAACATGATCTTTGATATGCATCATGGGTCCACATCAATAGTCAATAGGAAAGTGGCTCTTCCTGGTTGACAGAAACCTGCTTCACAGGCTCCCGAGGAATTCTGCTCCTTCTGTAGTCCAGCTTGAGTTGTCATCTTGGGGCTGCCTTTGGGGGAATTGGTGATCACTTTGGACCTAGAATGACAGAGTAAGGAATAGCCAGAACAAAGAAGACATAAAGCACAGCAGAGCAAAAGACATTCATGAACCATAATTTTCAGCATCCGGTGCTCCTGACAAATGATTTGATTCCAATTATATTATGTAGCCCACTAATATATCTCTGCTTTCTGAAATACACATGAAGCTTCTTTTGAGGGCTGGATCACTTTCAAGCCTGCAACTTTTTTTTTTTTGGTGGATATTCTAAGGCCCAGGTATCTTCAACAGCCTGTGGTATCTATTAATACTTATACTTCATCATTACAGATTTACACTGTGGTTTTTAAGGTCTCCTGACATGGACTCCAACGCCATTTCCTGGCCTCAAAAAGTTCTCTGAAGCCATGAAACAAGACTCCATGACACTCTCACTCATATATATTTCATTTCTTCAAAACCAGGTCATTCCATATGGATGATGTTGTGATGTTTTCCTACTACTCCAAATGTAGTAGCTTAGCCACCTTAAGCTATATTGCATTGGTCTTTGTGTGCTTTCCAGGCTGACTCTGGGGAAACACTTCCCTAGGCATTGGCTTTGAGAAGAAAAACACCCCAGTGGCATTATCACTTTCAATTACATGTGCCTTTTCACAAGTTAGAGCCTTCCATGGTAAAGCCTTGCCTTCAAGAAATCCCTGCCCTTTCTATCACTGCACACACCAGGTTTCACTTTAATGGTGTTAATGTCTTTAAACAACTACCAACTGTCTTGCAATATGCTTTGCTGATAACTCTAATCTTTCTCACATACATTTTCTTGCCAAATTTTACATCTTTCTCATATTTATGTTTCACTCTTTGCTCGATTACTGTAGCTCTTCCTAAGAGTAGTTACGATGGCACAGTGTGAATTCTGTACTGCCTTGAAAATTTCTCTACCAAACCATTCGTCTGCTCCCTTTTATTTCAACCTCACTCAAGTTGGAAGGACACTAACTAAAATCTCATGAGCTTGGACCCAACTACCTACATTTCGCCTAACATTTTTGTCTTCCAACCTATGATAAGAATGGCCTATTAAGGCTTACTTGCACACTCTAAGGCTCTTATAACCCACAGCTACAAACAAACCACATTTATCCTTCAAATAAATCATCAAGAACCATCATAGTCAGGTTGTCATAGAAACTGTCCCACTCACTGGTATCAATTTTATGTATTATTTACGCCTTTTCATTACTAGGAAAACATACCTGACTAACACACCTGAAAGAAGGAAGAATTTATTTTGGCTAACAGTTTAAGGATAGTGACCATCATGCAAGAATGATTATGGCAAGCAGGAGCTTGAGAATCCTGTTTATCTTCCATCCGCAGTAGGGAAACATGCTCATAGGGCATTCTCTTTTATATAGTCTAGAGACCCATCTCAGGGGATGATGCCACTTATACCCATGGTAGTTCTTCTCACTGTCATTTCCAAAGGAAATCCTATCCCTTAAACATAAAAGGTAGTGCAAATATCCAGAAATGAGCTGAACCTTGACTATATGAGTGTGTCTGGAATTCAGATAAAACCAGCATACTCTGAAATGTATGAAGGCAATTCCTATCTACCAAAAGAAGTCATTTTACTTACCTCTGCAACTGAAACATATGTCTCCTAATAACATATATCTGTGGTGCCTATCAGCATATTAAGATTTACTCCTAGCCTCCAGGATCCCTTAGTCCCTCTACTCACAAGAACTTCCTATACATTTCAAACTGCCTACCATAGTCTTCTGTACCTTCTCCCAAGCTAGTCATCCTCACTACCTGGCCATTTTCACTATAATCTGCTCTCTATTATATCCTTATTATACATTTTCTATTCTCTATCCCTATGTTCCTGTGATTCTCTCCTCTCTTGGAGATAGCCATGGAACGATCTGTCTACTTTGGACCATACCAGATGCCTCTGGATATTCTCTCTCTCTCTCTCTCTCTCTCTCTCTCTCTCTCTGTCTCTCTCTCTTTCCCCCTCAGTGTGTGTGTGTGTGTGTGTGTGTGTGTGTGTGTGTGTGTGTGTGTGTGTATGTGTGTATCTAACTTCTTTACAATAAAAGCTTCCAAATGACGGAGCTGTCCTGTCATTGGTTTAAATACTGACCTCAGTTAATCTGATCTGTCTACTCTGTTTGAGATGTGATCAGAGGTTAAACTGATCTAGATAATTCTCCAGAAGCATGACCAGAACTTTTCTTCTATGTGGGCATACATCTTGCCAAGTTGAAATTCAATGTTAACCAAAACACTGTTATAGCAGAAATATATCTAAATTTAATCAATATATCTTAGGTTTCATAGTTTTAGAGTTGTGAATGCACTGGAAAACAAACTAGGAAGCAATAGCAGTGTGTGTACCTTTTTGCCTTGTTTGTTTGTTTGTTTGTTGTTTTGTTTTGTTTGTTTGTTTTTAATCTTCTTGAGAAGTTAGTGCTTAAGAGTGTAATTCTGGCCCTACACTGAGTCCCATATGTTTCTGGTTCTAATGAGTAAAAACTTAGTGGGTAATTTCCTAGCAAATTTGGCAGCAGTATTTCCTTTACTATCTGTAAATGTTTTAATAAAGCCTTGTTACTGAATTATTTCCTTGTTCCCTCTTTTTAATGCATGTGAGATAACAGCTGTGGACATTGGCATCTCATTCAGCACATCCCAGTTAGGCAGATAAGTCTCCAAACATAATTACTCTGGGGCTGTCTTGGCAGGCTTCTCATCTTCAGGGAGTTCGTGTTGTATCTGTAAAGTGGAACTGTTATAAAACTTAGCCATAATCTTATGTTTGATGACTATACCTACCTAATCCCTGGCACAGCACAGGTGTTAGAGATAGTGTAATTCTACTTTCCTTTTTTATGTTGTTTAGCTATGTCCTAACTAATAAATTATGTGAATTTCTGATCACCTACATTCTTGGTAGGATAGCAGGGAAGGTCTTTGAATCCACAAATCTCAAAAACCAAGAATGTTAAGGACATGAGGTTGTCTTTCCCATGAGAAAGATGCAAATCTGTTCTTCCATCTAGAAAGCTGGGAATTGGGGATGATTAACAGCCTGGTGCTCTTTGTTATTTGTTGGGCCAAGTCATATTAATCTCCTATAACCAGTACTGGAGGGGACTAATAGTCCCGAAGACCCCTGTGCTATCTGTATGTCCAAAACCATATCAGATTCTTCCCTGGGTCCTTGAGTGAGTACAGTTAGCCTACCATGAGTACCATGAGTTACATTTTGATGTAATCATGTTTTCTTGCATACAGTGATTGTATTATAATGGGCAATATTTTTCCAAATTATGATTTTAAATATGCTGGCAATAAACCTCTTCATGTCAGACTCCCCTAGGTTTGATGCAGGTTAGTGAAGTCTCTCTAAAATGAATTCTTTTTTAAAAGATTTATTTAATGTATATATGAGTACACTGTAGCTGGCTTCAGACACACCAGTAGAGGGCATTGGATCATCCCATTATAGATGGTTGTAAGCCATTGTGTGGTTGCTGGAAATGGAACTCAGAATGTCTGGAAAAGCAGTCAGTGCTGTTAACCATTGAATCATCTCTCCAGCCCCTAAACTGAATTCTTATTCTTTCCTATGATTCACTTCCTTGCCTGCAGTGACTACCTACAGACTCCCCTCAACTGGTGTCCAGTGTTAGGTCCAAGGTTATTCATGCTAGTCTCCCTTACTTTATCTTCAGTTTTCACTGGAGGCTTTGAATACCTGGAAAGATTAGCAGCCACTTCAGTAGAATACAATAAATCAGATAAGCGACATCTCATGATTACTTTGTGTTTGGTTTCAGTGTGTATCCCAGGCTGATATTAAACACTCAATACTCCTAACTCACCTGAATCTTATACTTTGCAAGTTTGGGTCAACACATATAACTATAGCAAATATATCCTGCCAGTGCAACATGTATCAAACCATCACAGTGAACAGCTACTTCATAATTTGGGTGAGATGGGTGCTTGTATAATATGAAAAAGAGAAGCCTTTGATTATTCAAAATTGTACAAAATGATGCTAAAAAGGCTCAGGTGAGAATGAGGCTGGACTTGGGGCAGCAGAAGTCAGAGATGAGTACAGAAGGATTCTATATCTTGTAGGATTTGTCTCCTTTCCTCTCCAGATTTGCATGCAGGAGACAGGGAGACTCCATGAAATATTGTTTAGTGGCAGGCCTTAAAAAGAAGTATATCAAATGCTGAGAATGATATGTACTTATTTCCTGCCATTTTACCTCGGTCTTCCAATCTCTTTCAAAAGCACTAATATAATGAGAATATTCAGCAAATGAGAAGATCCAGATTTTAAGCCATGAAACACACAGACACACAGACATACACACACACATGCACAGGCACAGGCACAAATGCACGTGCACACACACAGGGGGAGAGAGAGAGAGAGAGAGAGAGAGAGAGAGAGAGAGAGAGAGAGAGAGAGAAACAGCTGTGTCCAGAGACCCAGCTAGATGAGAATTAAGGACATGAGGTGGTTATGCTTTCAGGAATGGACAAGTCAGCATTTGGCTACAACAGAGTTTTAATCAGAACATCAGGAAATTGCTCTCTGCAGTCCTCTCCATCAGACAGTGGAATGTCAAGTAAAACTGCTGAGTGAACTCCAAGAGGAAGAGCAGAGCACAGAAAAAGGAAAAGCTTGTACTAATGTGAGAACAGACATTGCAGAAATCTAGACAATGAATGCACACAATAAACTGGTAAAATAGTTTGAAAACCAAAGATGCAGTATTGTTAAAAAATGGAAAGTCCTCAAATCTAGCTACCAGACTGTTGGAATCTCACAAGTCTTCACATCAAAAACATTGTGAAAAG
Source organism: Mus minutoides (assembly GCA_902729485.2). Classification (NCBI taxonomy): domain Eukaryota; kingdom Metazoa; phylum Chordata; class Mammalia; order Rodentia; family Muridae; genus Mus; species Mus minutoides. The sequence continues at coordinate 64,597 of LR751288.1, forward strand.
AAGGCAAGGACCTGTATAAACATAAACACAACTCAGTTTCTGTTGACTTAAATTTTTCAATCCCCAGCAAGGAAAATAGAAGCCACATACAAAAGACAGAAAACAATTGCTTAATATGTTATAATTCCAGTGGAAATGATGAACAATGGGTGGAGAAATGAGCAAAACTCAGTAAGAAGACTACAAATATGAAAAAAATCAACACTGTGATAGAGAATTAATCTGAAATTGGGCAAGAATATCCTCTGTCATAGTTTCTATTTGACACAGTAATTGAATTTATAATATGAACAAGCAAGGAAACAAAATAAGTGAAAATAAGTGATTTTTCAAAATGGAACATATATTAAAAGCCTAATTAGTATATATATATATATATATATATATATATATATATATATATATATATATGTGTGTGTGTGTGTGTGTGTGTGTGTGTGTGTGTGTGTGTGTGTATTCATAGATGTATGTATGTAAACATATATAAAATATAAAATATTACATATAATATAATGCAATGTATTTTATATTTGTATATATACTGGTATAATATATACTAATTAGTTATGTGCACATATACACTAATATGTATGATATATGACAAATGTATTAAGGTCTTTTTAAAAGCTACAATGGTGGTTACAAGAGGCCTGTAGCATAAGGATGAAGGAATCATGGAGAAAACTTGATCAATGGTCATTGAATTGCAGTTGGAAAGAAGCAGTTTTACACAATGTAGAGAGACTATAGATAACGGTTATGGTAAAATATGTGGAATAACACTGATTTGAAAGGGAGATGCAATAATGTATTATTTGAAGGTAGATTCTAATGAATGAAAATCACATTATAAATAGTAATTGCAAATTATGAAAACCAATAAATACATTTTGGATAAATTATCCCTCACACAATAAAAAATGCTAAGACAAAGGGAAAAAAACAATGAGATAATACAACCAGAACAGACTAAGAAATGTGGTATATAGGAAGCTGAACCTATCATCTGCCACAAACTTGGGAGCTGAGGCATGACAAACTAACCAAAGGCTAAGTGCTGCTACTGAGAGCTGGGAAGTGTCCACAACATTTGATTACCTATTCTCTGGCTGGTGCTCTTGTATGGAGAGGCTATACAACCATCTAGAAATGGAGTTCCCCTGGACAATATAATTCACTAGAACCAGCCACTGAGAGTTGCTGATTCTGCTTTCAAGCTTTGGACTCTGGTTCATGACCCACTACATTCAGAAGATCGTACACCACATTCTGTGGCCGCAGAGTTTGGCCACCAAGTCAGACTCTTCTCTTCCTTTCTCATGAGATGGGACTCTGACCTTGCAGATAATAAAGCAAAAGAATCCTTTCCTCTGAAAGTTGCTTCTGTTAGATACTTTGATAGTAAATAAGTGATAGAGCTTTCTAAGTGGAACATATTTTAAAAGCATAGGTTGTTGCTGGGCAGAGTAGCTGATACCCATGTGGCATAGAGGCAGAAGGATTGCAACAGGTTTAAGGCCATTCTGAATATCATGGGTTCCAGGGCTGCCCAAGCTTCAAGAAATGTTACCCATAATTCAAAGAACAGGTTTTATATCTTATGAAAATATTTCTTCTATGACAGATTTTAGTATTTAAAACTTTATAATGATAAACCAATAAAAAAACTTTATTTTGCTTGCTTGAAACTTACTTTATAATGGAAGTTTCTCTCTCTCTCTCTCTCTCTCTCTCTCTCTCTCTCTCCACACACACACACACACACACACACACACACACACACACACACACACACAGAGTCAGGATTCAGGACATGCAATGTCTATCAGTTGATCCAGTTCACTAGTAATTACTTTCCTTGATATAATTGGACATCAATCAACAGTTGTAGCATTTACATTTTAATGTAATCCTCATAGAGATAAATGTATCCTTAATCAGGGTTAATGCAGCACAATTACAAACAGAACATTTGATTAGTACCTTCAGATTCCTGTGTAATAAGGAACTAACAAGTTAATTAGGAGGGAAAGTACATTTGATGCAGGCTGTTATGTAAGGCAACTAAATATTATGGAGAAGAATATATAAGTCATGGGGAGGATACTCTTATTCAGGTTGCTTGAAAGAATCTGATATGAAAAAGTTGAAAATAAATCACACTGTGCTTCAACATGTACATATACAAACTTTAGCCATAATTATTTAGGAAGTTATTCATGAATTAGGAGAGTTCAGTGTTCATTAAATTAATGAAATAACTTTTGTTCCTCACTGGAAAATAATATAAGGCATTTGCTATGGTTTCTGGGAAAGTTCAACTGAACTCCACTGAATATGAACTCATATATAAGAATGCATGTATTAATAATACCCAACACAATGATATTGCCCAGGAAATTTTTGTGTCTTGACACAACTGGAGAGTCATTAATGTGTGTAGGTGAAGCTAATGACTTAATTATTTAGTCTCTGGTTGGGATTCAGTATCTTTCTCTATTCTGTGAGACAGTGGAATCCACAGAATGGGCAATGCAGAACTGGTCAGTGACACCTGATCAGATGCTAATTTGTCTTCTGCTAGAATGATTGGTTGATATAGTGTCATTTTTGTTGCTATGATTTGTGTAACTTAGCAATATCCTTGGTTGAGAACAGTAAAGGAGAAGAGTCAGTATGAATTATACATTTCTCACTAAACTGCCCACTCTTACACTACCATAAGACCAGAATCCCAGTCCTGTCTTTCCCATTGTTCAATGTATTCATGTCCTCTCTTTGTTTCATTTTCCATCCATTTAAAATTCAAGCCCAGCCATTTTTTTCCCATGGAGTTTTAGTGCACTATGTTCAGTTTCCTTCCATTTTTAGCTTTTTACTCAATTTAAATTTAAAATGTGAAAATTTGCAATGAAGTTATATTTCAATATTCAATTGCATTATATTTATACAGTGATAAGTAAGGGGCACTTTTTCAGATGTCTGTATAATCAAAGGAACAAGGCTCAGTATTGAATAAGGGGATCATCCATAGAGAATGCTGATTTTCCCCTTCTTCACAGTCATTAATTGCCAGGCACTTTTCCTTTATGGAGCCATACTGACATGTCAAGTGGTGTCATTGTTCAGGTTTTTGCTTAAGTAACCATATTGTTGCAAATTCATAGACTATCCTTCCCTTTTATATATTGAAGAGACCACTATTTTTTTTACAGCAGATAGCCTAGTCCCCAGTCTCTTATATTCTTTCCACCCCTCTTCCTGGATATCCCCAAAACCCCAGTTATAAGGGTAGAATTAAATAATTATTAAATATGGGTGGGATCCCAGTTTTTGGTGGATTTCTTTTTTTTTTTTTTTTCAACTTTTTATTAGATATTTTCTTAATTTACATTTCAAATGCTATCCTGAAAGTCCCCTCCCCCCTCCCCCCTCCTGCCCCCCTGGCCACCCACTCCCACTTCTTGGCCCTAGCGTTCCCCTGTATTAGGGCATATAAAGATTGCAGTACCAAGGGGCCTCTCCTCCCAATGATGGCCGACTAGGCCATCTTCTGCTACATATGGAGCTAGAGACACGAGTTCTGGGGGTTCTGGTTAGTTCATATTGTTGTTCCTCTTATAGGGTTGCAGACCCCTTCAGCTCCTGGGGTGCTATCTCTAGCTTCTCCATTGTGGGATATCTTTATTTTGACAAGTCATGGCTTTCTATAATTTTCTCCATCTGCTGTAAAATAAAGTTCTTTGATAATTGTGAAAACTGTACATAAACGGACATTTCTGGATCAATGTGAAGAATGTAGTTAGAGGTTATGTGGATTTGAAATAAAGGTATTAGTATGGTTTCCTCAAGGACCTATGGCCTAATTAGGTGTGAGTAGTTGTATCATGTACAGGAACAAACATGAATCCCCTCCTACTGAGTGGATGTATCAGCCAACTGATAGCTGTTTGTTACCTCTAAGTTATAAATGTCCTGATTGCACTATGTTGGTCAGTGTTGTGGTTCATAAGATTCACAGGTTGATTACTTGTCTCCCTTGGCTGCTTGTGCAAAAATTTCTAGTGCAAGTATTTAAATCATTAATAATAAACAGAATCACTAATATTCTAATAATAAAGCAATATTATACCAAGAAAAAGAAGTTACAATTCATCCCCCCTTTGGTAATTTCACTAAAAATAAGCCTATGTCAGTAGTCTAGTCCTGTGCCAATGACTTCAAATGTTTTCCCCATTTTCTTCCATATCAGATTTAGGACTAGGTCTCATGTTGAGGTCTTTGATCCTTTGAAACTGAGTTTTGTGTGGAGAGATAAGGATCCAGTTTCATTTTTTAATGTTATTATCTTGTTTGACCAGCACAATTTCCTGAATACATCATCTTTTGTCCAATATGGATTATTGACTTTGACCTCTTTGTCAAAAATCGCATTGCTTAGGAATTTGAGCCAATACCATGCTGTTTTTGATACTATAACTCACTCAGAGATATAACTTTAAATTTGGAAATATACTACCTTTAGCAGTTTTATTTTTATTATTCTTAGTATTGAAGATTGCACTGCATATCCTGAAACTTTTGTGTTTCCACGTGTGATTTCACATTATTTTCAAATTTTAGTGAAGGACTGCATTAGAATTTTTGTGGGAATTGATTAGTATCTATAGATTGTGTTTTGTAGGATGACCATTTTCACAATATTAATTCTACCAATCCAATCCATGAGAATCTGAGGTATTTCGATCATTAAACCTCTTCTTCAAATTCTAGCTTTATTTATTTATTATATTATTATTATTATTATTATTATTTTACTTTTTCATTTGACTTGTTTAGATTCATTCCAATGTTTGTCTGGTTTATTTACTTTTTATTTTTTGAGTCTACTGTGAATAACAATGTCCCCCTGATTGCTTTCTTGGAAGTTTTACTGTTTATATATATGATAGCTACTTACATATTTGTGTGTGTTGAGTTTGTTTGGTGCTCGTGGTGGTTTGAATAAGAATGGCCCCTGTAGAACCAAATGCTTGAATGCTTACTCATGAGGAAGTAAAATGATTGGAGAGGAATGAGGAGAATTAAGAGGTATGGTTTTGTTGAAGAAAGTGTTACTGGGAATGGTCTTTCACATTTCAAAACCCAAATCAGGCTCAATTTTGCTTTTTGAGCCTGCAAATCAGGATATAGTCCTCAGCTACTTTTCCAACATCCTGCACACTGCTATGCTCCCTGTCATGATGGTAATGGATTAACCTCTGAAACTCTAAGCAAGATCTCAGTGAAATGCCCTTCCTTATTTGCCTTGATTGGGGTGTCTCTTCAAGGTAATAGAACAGTAAAGAGGACAGTTCTATTTTTGCTGAATGTGTTTGTCAGCTGAAAGAGTGCTATAATAATGCATTATGTTATGTTTATTGCTTTTTGTGTGTGAATATATACTCCATCATATGAATTGACTAAAGGAGAGAAACCAGATGCTCATCATATCAGATTCAGAAAATGCTTTGATAAAATCTGACATCTTTTCATGATTTAAAAAAAAAAAGGGCATAGAGAATTGAGGAACAAAAGAAAGCTTTGTGGAAATGTATAAAGTTATTTGCATTTTTCATTAGACATATTATTAAAATTTGCAAGGTTAAATTGCCATTATTCACATGTTGTCTGCCTGGAAACATGTTGGTTTCTTATTCTCCTGTATATTGCTGGGTTGTTTTTTTTTTTTTTTTTTCCATTCTAAAGATTCAATTTCAGTAGGTGCAATACATCTGCCAACTCAGCTCAAAGTTATTTTAGATTTGAATCTGCATTTTAAAATATGTGTGGATTGTTATGGTAAAAACATTTGGTTCTGTTTTTGAAGGAAGCAGAGAAGAAATTGGAAAGAGTGAAAATATACAGATTAAAACTTAACCTAATCACTCATTTCTACAGTTCATATTTTTCGAATATGTATCTTTAACTTATTGAACAATAAACACATACTTTTTGCAAAAAAATCTGACACTTTATTGTTATTCTTGAATGTGCATTAATATAAAAAAACGTCTTGCAAAATACTCTGCAGATAGTATCATATATATATATATACATATATATATATATATATATATATATATATATATATATATATGTCTCTAGTTTAATGTATGCTTCATTTAAATTTAAATTTATACTTGACAACTTACTTATTTAAGGTCCAGACTCCTGAGCCAATTAAATATCTGTTGTTATTCATACAATGTGCACTACCTAATAAAGAGGAAAGTAAATCTCAAAGAAGATAAACAGCAATTGCTAACGTGGCATTTAAATTCATGAAGCATAGAAATGGAAAAATGATTTTGATTGATGATAAACTCTAGGAGAAAAATTATTAAACTCTAGGACATTAATTCAAAAAATTATACAAGAGTAGTGAGGAGAAAAGAGATTTCAAGGTTATAATATTGAAGTTTTATTAAAGAAAACGACATTAGATTATATTAGCAAAATTATCGTAAAATGTTACAATTCAACAGAAACTGCTTCATACATATTTATTTTTTATTCAATTTTAAATAAGTCATTCGTGGAAAGAACTTACATATCTATTGAGAAAGTCAAGAAATATCATGTGCAGTACTCTGTCAGCTTTATCAGAGAGCTGATAGGACCATTGACTTCAAGTCAGAGTGATCTGTGATAATGTATCTGTAAAAGAAAATGTATGCTGAGGGTTTTATTTACTTTTTTTTTTTTAATTCCTAAGGTCTCACAGAGCCCAGACATAGCTTCTATCATAACTGGTGCTGATGCTGGGAGAACTAGTCATGTTGTTTCTCTACTAGGTATGAAGAGATATTCTCATTTGTAAGGTGATAACTGCCCTCTGGGGTCAAAGTCAGCTTATTTCCTGCAAATAAATGCTATCTAGTTACTATAGTATATTGATGATAGGAACAGAGGTCAGGTTGCTTAAAAAGCAGGACCTTCCCACAAAAATTTATACATTTTGAAAATATGTTTCTCATGTTCTTTTAGGAGTATGGGAAATGTAAGCAAAAAGCATTTAAATAAAACTGTAAAAAGAGGCTGCTATGTGAGATGTTTGGGGGTCAGAGCTAGAGAGATGCCTCAGAAGGTAAAACTAATGCTCCTCTAGAGGCCCCTACCTCCCATGGATGTGACTTTTACCACCCATATGGTAGCTAAATAAAGTTCTATAATCTCTTCTAGTTTCGTCAAACACCAGGCTCACATGTGGTATGCAAACCTACATGCAGGTAAGCTATTTATAATATAAACCACAAGTAAAGGAAAGTAATAATACAGGTAGTATAGACTTAATTTTTGAGAAGTTTGCCTTGTGGAATCTTTACTGGTTGAAACAAACATAAACATCAAAATTAAAATTTATATTTAAAATTTATATATAATGTAGGAAGCTGCAGTTGCTCCGGAAGGGCAGTTACTCTGGAAAACCCGGGCTCCCTCTTCAGGCCCTCCTCAAGCAATAGCCCCTCCCAAACGGGCAATATACTAATGAGGTGTGGCTTGTGACACCAATGAATGGGCAATATGCTAATGGGTGTGGCTTGGTGCACCAATCCACAACCACTATGACAACCTCCCCGCTTCCCTGGGAGAATATAAAAGCTGCAGCTCTGCTGCTGTCCAGGGTCCTGGGAATCAACTATCAAGGTGCTCCAGAATAAAGCTGACTGAGAAGATCCTGGTGGTGGCATGACTTTCTTGCTGGTGGAGGGAGGCGCGTCACATATCATATATAATTTATATGTAATATATAATTTATGTTATTATATGATAATATTACAATTATATTATAAATATAATATTATATATATATAATTTATTTGCAATAAATATAATTTATATGCAAAGTTTATATTTAAATTTTAATATACAGACTAAATACTAAATTCCTCCAAAATCATATGTTGATGCCTTATGCATAACTATATTTGTATGTAAGAGGTTTAAGAAGTAATTAAGTTTATAAAAGCAGGGCACTGATCAGAAGAAGATATGTGTTTTTTATGAGGAAAGCACCATAGAGTTTGGTTTTCTACCCTGTAAAGAAACAGAAATTTGTTGACAGATGATGAAAAGATATGTCACCAAAGCCCAACCATGTTTGGACTCTTATGTCAGACTTCTAGTCTCATAAACTGTAAGAAGGTAAATCCGTTCTAGTTAAACACCAGAACCATAAAGTTTCATTACAGCAGCAAAGAATGACTCCACAGGTAATGACTGAATGTTGCTTAATCTCTTCAATAACATTTTATATCATTGTCTAAGAAAGGTAACTGAGCAAGCCTTAAGTAGGAAACCAGTAAGCAACGTTCCTTCATGGCTTCTTTTCAGTTCCTGTCACTCAGCTTCCTGCCTTATCATCTAAATAAACCCTTTCCACCTCAAGGTATTTCTCTGACAGACTCAACTATGTTGTTTTGGTAAGGATTATAGAATTATTTGGAACACTGGGTGTGAAAAGTTCTTGAGTGTTCATGAGCTGTTGTGGAAACTTGGAAGGTAAGATTACACAAAAACGAACAACTAATAGAAGCTTGGTTTATGAATTGTTAGAGGGAAGCAAATTATAGAAGTTTATACTGTTATACTGATGTGAGATATTGGGCATAAGTCAAAAAGGAAAGGTTATTAGCTTAAAAAATGATGTGTGTGTATGTCAAGTTAACAAAAGATCAATTATAATGGCTAATTTGTCAACTTGACACAAACTAGAATTATTTGGGAAAATGGAACCTTAATTGAGAAAATACTTTCATAATCTTAACATACAGGCAGGTTTGTGGGGAGTTATTTTAATTGATGATTGATGTGGGAGGTCTGGGCCCATTTTTGGAGCTACCTGACTAGATAGCTCTATGCCTATGAAGAAGCCAGCTAAGCAAGCCATCGGAGGTAGCACTGCCTTCATCACTTCTGCTTCACGCTAGGTCTCCTGATTTCTGATTTAAGTTCATGCCTTGTCTTTCTTAAGTGGACTATGATCCAACTAAATCCTTTCCTTCACAGGTTATTTTTAGTCATGGACTTATCACAGCAGTAGAAAACCAAACAAACAAAAAGTCATATTGTCCTGAAAGAACTAGCAGCTATCCCAGTAGCTTTTTCTGCTGACACTGTTCCAAAGCTCTGGACGTACTTGTTTTAAGTCACTAGATATATTAGCATGCGTAAATAATTCACTTGAATTTTTTTTTACCAGGTCATGTTATTTCTCATCATACTCATCATATTATTCTTGGAGTTACATATAGTTTAATAACTTGAGTACAAATAAAACACACACACACATACACACACGTGCACACACACGTGCACACACACACACACACACACACACACACACACACACACACACACACACATCCCAGATGGTCAAGCAGCAGTTTCTGAATTATTTCATATCCCTTAATGACTACTTATAAAAATACATTATTTATTCATCTAACCTTGTCAGTTTTAGTAACAGCATATGTTGACTATATATGTGTGTACATGAGAATGAAGAAAGAGAAGAGGAAAGGGGGAGGACAGAGAGGGTGGAGAAAAGGGAGAGGGCAGAGAGGGTGGAGAAAAGATTTAATGACGGATTTTAATGATGGTTCTAATACTGTTGATATTTTAGTATTCTACTTTGTTTACCAAATTTATTGAGCAAGTTATCATAATATCTTTTTTCACAAATGTCATTATTTGTTCTATATCTGAATTTCTTACTAAATTCAATGATTATAATCGTCTTTGGATGCACTGATTTTATTTCTGTTACTGGGACTTCCTTCATAATCAGTTGTTTTATTGATGTTGAGATGGAAAGAAATCTTTGGCTCAAAATATTTTAATGCTATTTTTAAAAATTTATGGACTCAAAGGAAATTATTTCATGCTGCAAATAAGCAACCTTAAATTACTGAAGAAACACTGTCAATGTAGTTTATCATGTAACATATTTGTTGAGGTATTCCTGGGACCAATAATATTACAAAAGAGAGGAATAAAGAAGACAGTAGAGAATGAAATTGAATTGTGAGGGCCAGAGGGTACTGGAGAAAGCCCTATAAGGGCATGTTTGAAATGTGAGGTACCAGAGGACACTGGAGAATACTATATTGCTTGAAGGCTTTTTTGAGAGTCAGCATGAGATGGAGGAAGAAGAATAACGTCCATGTTCAGTGGATGAAGGAAGAGTCTGGAATAAAGAATTTGATTCAGGAGACATTTACTTCTTTTATGTTTAACTGAAAGAATTTCTAACACAGGGCAAGAGCTAATTATCAATCTGTAGCACAATTTATAGCAAGCAAGAAAGTAAACACATCACTCTTAATGGATATATTTGCAAAGCATCACAAATAACCAGCTGATTGTATTTGGAAATGTTTTAGTTACAAGACTTTAAAAGAGACAGAAGAAGAAGAAGAAGAAGAAGAAGAAGAAGAAGAAGAAGAAGAAGAAGAAGAAGAAGAAGAAGAAGAAGAAGAAGAAGAAGAAGAAGAAGAAGAAGGAGAAAAAGAGTAATCCCATTCTCATACCCAGCTTTCCTAAACATGCAGTTTTAAAAATAAAGTTTACAGAAAGGCATCTTGGTATATAGGTATAATCCTTACATTGGAAGTCTGAGAAAGGTAGATGTTTAGTCTCAAGGGCAGTTGGGTAACATGGCATGCTCAAAGCAGCCTGGGAAAAACAACAACACTGTATCTGTAAATCAACTAATCAATTGTTTGATGAAGTCTCTGATGGCCTTCCTATGTTACAGTTGTTGATAATTTTATTAAATACATTGTGTCTTCATCAGAAAAATTTCTCATTTTCTCAGGCTATATTATTCATTCCTCCAATGTAATCATCTTCAATCTAATTTCACCAGCCAGTGAAAGTAATATGGCCAAGTTAAGGACCCTCAATTGGGAGAATACAGCTGTCTGAATGAAAGAAAAAAGCCAAGACTTTGGTAAATGGAAATAAAATTCAGTCAAGCTTAGCCAACAAACAGTTCCAAGGGGCAGTCACTGACCTCATGTCCTATCTCCTTCTCAGAGGAAAGTTTCACCTAAGAATTTTTTTTTAATTAAAAAGGATCTATACAGGAAATTCTACATGAGTGGAAGAAGAGGAGGAAGAGAGTCAAAGAAGAAAAGATAATAAGGAAAAATTAAGAAGAAAGACAAGGCAGAAAATAGCAAAATTCTTAGGATCTGAGTTCTGTTGAAAATATGTCAGCAAAGTTTATCCCTGTGTTCAGGAGAGACAATCCCCAGAGGCAAAATGTGTAGTTATCCCAGTGGTAAATTGTTTGCCTAAGATGTGTGAAATACTTGGAAATTTATGTCAGGGATACTGCAAGTCCAAGTGCAATTGGGATTATATAGTGCAAACCTGCCTTAAAAAGGCAGAGAAAGGACGATATTAAAATATAATTAAATAAGTAAGCCTTTATGTATTTTAATAAATTGGAGAATAACACAAAAGTTACTAATGGCATTATCAAAGACAGGATTATACCGATGTTTTAAAAAATTTATGTGTAAAATTCTTTTCAAATACTTAAAGATAGAAGAGTAACTGCTTTATATAATTCCTTTTATTTTGTTTATATTCAGTTCTGTTTTAAAACTTTAGGCTTATTTATTTTATGTGTATGAGTGAGTATACTACATGAGAGTATATGTACATTATTGTATGTCTGGTACCCACAGATACCAGAAGAGGAAATGGGATCTTATAAAACTGAGGAGACTGTAATTAACACTGGATGAGGGTACTTGTTAGTTCATATTCTTGTTCCACCTATAGGGTTACAGACCACAGCAGCTCCTTGGGTACTTTCTCTAACTCCTCTATTGGGGGGAAGGGTGCCTGGGACAGATGACAATGAGCATCCAAATTTGTATTTGCCAGGCATTGGCACAGCCTCACAAGAGACAGCTATATCAGGGTCCTTTCAGCAAAATCTTGCTGGCATATGCAATAGTGTTTGTGTTTGGTGGCTGATTATGGGATGGATCCCCAAGTGGGGCAGTCTCTGTATGATCCATCCTTTCATCACAGGTCCAAACTTTGTCTCTGTAACTCCTTCCATGGGTATTTTGTTCACTCTTCTAAGGAAGAATGAAGTATTCACACATTGGTCTTCCTTCTTCTTGATTTTCCAGTGTTTTGCAAATTGTATCTTGGGTATTCTAAGTTTCTGGGTTAATACCCACTTATCAGTGAGTGCAGATCAAGTGAGCCCTTTGGTGACTAGGTTACCTCACTCAGGATGATATCCTCCAGATGCATCCATTTGCCTAAGAATTTCATAAATTCAATGCTTTTAATAGTTGAGTAGTACTCCATTGTGTAAATGTACCTCATTTTCTGTATCTACTCTTCTGTTGAGGGACATCTAGGTTCTTTCCAGCTTCTGGCTATAATAAATAAGGCTGCTATGAACACAGTGGAGCAGGTGTCCTTATTACCAGTTGGAACATGTTCTGGGTATATTCCCAGGTAAGGTTTTGCTGTACCCCCAGAGCTCGTGTCTCTAGGTGCATATGTAGCAGAATATGGCCTAGTTGGCCATCACTGGTAAGAGAGGGCCCTTGGTCTTGCAAACTTATATGCCCTAGTATAGGGGAATACCAGGGCCAAGAAGTGGGAGTGGGCGGGTATGGGAACAGGGTGGGGGAAGGGTATAGGGGACTTTTGGGATATCATTTGAAATATAAATGAAGAAAATATCTAATAAAAATTTGAAAAAAAAAAACACTGGATGAGCACTGACAATATGGATGTTGGGAACTGAACATAGGTCCTTTTCTACAGCAACAAGTGTTGAAGAGCACTGAGCAATCTCTGCAGCTCCCTATTTTTAGTTTAATCTTTTGAGACAGAGTCCTCATGTACCTCAAGCTCAATATGTTTCTGACTAACCTTAAAACAACTGATCTTCTGCCCTCTGTCTCCCAAGTGCTGAGACTGCATGCACCCATATCACTCATGATACATTATTTTTTTTTCATGTAGTGTTTAAGATTGATCCCAGGTTATTGGAAAGGCTTTTACCAACATACATCACCAGCTCCATATGATTCTTGATTTATAATATAAACCATGGTTTATAATTTTTGAGACACTAACCAAACATGGAATGAAGGAAAAAAAAATACCAATACATCAGAAGCTATGAAAAACAAAAGAAAATATGCAAGCATTATCAATAATGAAAATATCTAAAAGAAGATAATCTAAATATTAATACCAGTGATTTTAAAACAAAATAAATAAAACCATCAACATACATACATACATACATACATACATACATACATACATACACACAGGTAAAAGTTGGAGAGAGAGAGAAAGGAAAAGAGAGAGAGAGAGAGAGAGAGAGAGAGAGAGAGAGGGAGAGAGAGAGAGAATACTTTTCATACTTAGTATAAAATACATACAGCTGGAAAGAAGCGTTTTCATCTTGGCAGAGCCTATGTCAAATTACTGCCAATGTTCTTTCCATATTTGATAACACTGACAATATCAATATCAGGCTGCTTAGTATCAGTTTTCAGCGTATACATTTGGTACTTTGTTTATAGTATGATTTTAATCAAGTGAAGTAAATCGGATTTACATCAACAAAGCACATTTAAATGCCTGAAACTCTGCTGACCAAATCCTCTGTGTTTCGGTGCTAATTGTCTTTGCCATCCTGAAACTATTCCGTCCAGGATGAAGAACACATGATTTGTGTGCACTTAGTAAAATTAACTCTTGAATTTATTTTTGCTGACTTTTTTTTCTTTGCCAAATTTGGTATTTGGCTACTTTCTGTATAATAAAACAGCTGCTTGCTGACTAAAAAAGCAGAAACACATAAATAAAAACATGAAATCTTTGATTCCACACTCCAGGCGGCAGATTTCAGAATGCTGACTCTGCATTGCTTTCACTGTATTCTCTGTGCTGCCACTTAGACCAATTCAGTTCCACAGCACTCAACTCTGAAGGACTTAGGAGAGCCTGCAAAAAAAAAAATCATGCCTCCTACTTCTTAGTTGTAACGGAAATGCCATTTGTTCTGTCCCTTTTGTGTGACACTGCATTTTTAAATGTTTTTAACTAAAATAGAATTACATCACCTTCCCCCTGGACTTCTTCCCTCCAGCCCCTCACAGCTAACTTCCCCCAAACTCCTCATAAGTTCCACACTCTCAAATTTTTGATTATGTTTGCTACATATATGTATGTGAATATTGTGTGTATTCATCTATATGTGTATGTATACATAATTTAACATACATATATAAATATAAATACATTATACACACACATGCACGCATGCACAAACACACACACACACACACACACACACATACACACACATATACTGGGAATCATATACACATTAAGGCAACAAATAAGGCACTCAGTCTTGTGGACTGAACAACTACCAGTTGTCAGGGTGCCCTCAAGTATGCAACAGATATTAAGGACTATGTTGGCTGCTGAGCCATCCAATTCTAAGGTCTGAGCACACATGTACACACACACACACACACACACACACACACACACACACACACACCATATTAATCCTGTTGGTTCTTTCACTGCAATCCTAACTAATGCATTCCCCATCCCTTTCTTATGTTGATAAGAAACCAGCCATAATTAATTTTCTGTTTTTGAATTTACCTATTATGCATATCTAAAATAAGTGAAATCATACAAAGGACAGTTACTGTCCAGCTTGATCACTTAGCACTAACGTTATCAATGCTTGTCTGAATTGAAGCATGTAACAGCTCTTGAGATCTCAGTTTTTCTGCTTAGATATCTCATGATGTGGATATATAAAATTTCCCCTATATTAATAGGTTGTCAAATCTTGTATTGTTTCTAAGTTTTAAAAATATTATTTATTTTATTTTATGTGCATGGGTGTTTTGTCTATTTGTTCTTCTATGAACCACCTACCAACAGTGGCTGTAAAGGCCAAAAGAGGGCATTGAGTACTGTGAATTTGGGGTTACAGAGTTCTGTAAGCCATCGTGTAAGTGGTGAGAATCCAACTTGGATCCTCTGGAAGAGCAGTCAGTGCTTCAACCACTGAGATAGTTCTGCAGTGCCTTCTAACAATTTTATAAAGATGTTTTTATTAGCTAAATTTGTTTGTTGAATGTTTCACACATGTATATAATGTGCTCTAACTACTCTCAACTTTACCCTATCTTCTCTCTCTCTTGATTCAGTTAACCCCTTTCTTATAGAAGGTGTCTTCCCCATAATCTATGACAATCCAGAGTTCAACAAGAAGCCATAGGGCTCTGCATGCCTTTCCATACTACATGGTTAAGTGTGTTGTACAAGCAGAATTCACGCCACTACATCCACTGAGAATATGATTGCAATGGTTATTTTATGTCAAAAAGAGAGCATTTTCCAAACCTGTTCCCTATCTTACAACTCTTAACATCTTTTCTTTCTTGTCTTCTGTGATATTCTCTGAAAATAAGAGGGTGTACACATGTCCTGTTTAAGGCTGAGCACGCATCTCTCCTTTATTTTCCACATCTTCTGCCAGCATGGGTTTCTGCATTCATTTTCATTTGCCATAAAGATAGGCTTATCTGATCATGACCAAGAATAGCATTAATCTATGAGTATAAACGTAGATATTTAGACAGCAGTTTAATCTTATGTTTGTTTAGCTGAAAAAAATAGTAATAAGTTTCCCCACTATGACCTATGATTTCCTTGGCCAGAGTGTTTTCATGGCATTAACAGACTTCTTTTGGACACAGATATGTAAGGATATGTAAGTCTCTATTTAAGAGACTCTTACATGTATTGCTGAAAAGAACCTGTGTTTGATAGTGTTTTGATGAAACTGCTATTCTTTACAAATCTATTGGGTCAATTTCATCAATGATGACATTTAACTCCCATGTTTCTGTTTTTATTTTGTCTTGATAAATTTTCTCTTGGCAAAAGTTGAATTTTGACACAATCTATTTTAATTTTGTTGTTCAGTTTTTTCCTGAATGGCAACAAGGTAATGATTATGCTTGGAATTCTAATGTCCTTTCAGTAGATAGTTTCTCTGTTTAAAAGAATGAAGGATGGTTTTCTGTATTGCTTCAGACTCATTTTAGATTAAAGCATACATTTAAAAAATTATTAATTGCATGATTTTTCTTCTTGAAGGTATGTATTACATACACATACATGTGTTGTTATCTTAAGATGCCAAAAGAATATATCTGACCCCTTAACTGAAGTAGCAGATGGATTTGAAATATCATATTGGTGCTGACCTGAACGTGGATCCTCTGCAAGGATATCAAGTGTTTTTAACATTTTCATATGCTTCATATCTAAGAGAAGAATCAGCACATAAAACAATAACAATATGAAAATCAAATACCAGCATTATTAACAGCTCGGTGTGCAATGCCTGAGACATACTTTTGATCTTCTGTACTCCAAATGGCCTGCAAAAACATCCACTTCTCTGGCTCTGCCACACACAGCACACGCAATTTACCTTTGGGTGGAGCTCACTGCCTACTGCTCTCCTGGATGGTCCCTCCACAGTTCTGGCATCTCCAATATATAGAGATCTCCCTTAAGATTGAGGGGTCCTTTACTTGCCTCTCCTCTGGTACTCTATCCATGACATGCCCTACAAAGCCTAGGCTTCTGAAAATAATCTTTTTAATACCAGGAAGGATGTTTTCCAAAAGATTTCACCTCATTGATGTTCGTCTCATCTTAAAATCGATGATTTCTTAGTCCCAGGAAACCCCAAACCATAAATTCTCAATTTAAAATAGCACATGAATAGCCCTGGTAGGTTCTTTGCTTCCTTCAGAGGCCAGGATCCATCGTGTATATCTGTCTCAGCACTTTTACAATCTCAGCTTCCACTGGAGTTCATTAAGCTTTGAATATTGAACAGTTTTTTTTAGCCTGAAGGTCCACCCATCCCTTTCCAAGCCAAGACATGGTCTCTGCAACATTCTACTCCTGGAACCAATTTTTATCCCAATTAGGTTTATATTGCTGTGATAAACACCATATCCAAAAGCAGCCTGAGAAGAAATAATTTGTCTACCATGGAAGAAAGTCAGGGCACGGGACCTGGGGACATGAACTGAAGCAGAGGCTGTGGAGGAAGATTTGCTTAGTGACTTGCTTCCTAAAGTTTGCTCAGCTTCCTTTCCATACAGGATAAAAGACTAAAACTGCACAAGAGCTGTAGCATAGCTACTTTCTTGGCCTGTCCTTTTGACCAGCATTATATCTCTGAGTGACACTTAGTCATTTAAATAATTATTGTGTGATCCTTGGAGTGAATAATTGCTACCTGTTTTGAGACTTTCCTTGCCTTCAGCGAACCATAATTTCAAGGACATGTTTGAAAGGGATATTTTTCTCCTGTTAGTATTCACCTTTCATTCCCAGACATGACGTGTACAGCACCCAAAAGGAAGGTGGACGTTGGGATGGTTTAGACATTAAGCTTCATAATTTGCCTACCTGAAAGGTGTCTGTGAGAGCAGTTAAGTTACAACCTTTGTTCTTCTGTGACCTTCCTGAGACTGATACTTGCAGACTTTGGTAACCAAACCCTAACTAGGTTGTAGCCATGTTAACTACATGAACGTAGGGCTGTGGAGAGAGATATTCTAAAATATCTTTGCTTTGTAGGCATGAATACTTGAATGAAGCGGAGAATCTCACCAAAGAGTAAGCTTGGTCAGAGAACTTCAGTTGTAAGATAGGAGAAACTTTCTGCTGAAATAATGTGTTAAAAGAGACAGTTTTCCTGGCTTCTGTCTGGGACTATAGTAGCTTTTTGCAAAACAGGCTGTTAGATCATAGCAAACTGTTGCCTCACAGATAAGGGACCCTAAGCATAATGGAGTCTCCGGATGGTCCTAGGCTGAGTCCCTAAGCCATCAGAGCAGTAGAGATAGGTGTGTCACTTACTTTTGTGGGGGTGATGAGCATATGCCTAAAGGAGGCAGGCCTTGTGGCATGAAAGCAAGAGTATGCAAGCCAGAAGTTTTCTGGCATTCCAAAGCTCCATTCCAAGTATTTCATGGCCTCCCTAGTCTAGAGCTGAGGCAAGAAGCCTTTATGATAACACTGTGGGATGTCATAATCAGAAACCTTCTGGTATCTTCAAACCCTGTGAACTTCCTGAGCTGAGCGAAGCAAGGAGCGGAGAGGAAATCCCTGTCCCCAATATGGACCATCCCATGTAGCTGGAGGTACTGACTGATCTGTGAAAGAATTCAATTTTCACATAATAAAAAAAGACATAAACAGTACTGGCAAAGAACAAAGGAAGCAAAATAGGACTAGAAGACATACATAGGTAAGATGTCAGTCTGCACAACTTCAGCCCAGTTTGTAAGCAGGTAGGTTGAGCCTCTATACATGTACCACTCAAACAATGAATTGTGACTATGTAAATGGGGACAGTCCTGGCTGGCCTGGACCTGGAGGATTTAGGTATGCACAGGGCTGTAAGTATGTGCGATTAGGATGAAACCCATTCTACCTGACCTGCAATCGGTCATGTTATTCTATTGTTCTCTGTTTGTCTATTACTGACCCTCAGCTTCTGCCAGGGGATATTTCTGATCCACACCTTCCTGGGGAGCCCATTTTTCTTATGATGTACCAATTATGATTTTCTTTCCACAGTAAAAGAAAAATGACAGTCACATAGTGACTTAGTGACACAGTCAAAACCAAAATAATCAAACAGATAAAACCTAGCAACTTGGAACAAAGAGAATGCTATGATCCCAAAGTATTTCTGTGTTTTGATAATCTAAAGAGGCAACAGATGGATCTGAACATTTTCACAGAGTATCTTTTTTTTCTCCTGAGGCTGGAAAGGTAGGAATGCTACTCACTATGATAAAGGCAGCTGTTCTAGCCCTCAAATAGAGAACTCAAATTCAAACAAAGAGTTTATATGTATTCCAAGTATAAATGAAATACAGTAGCATCTTTTAGAGTTTCTCAGACCACAGCACCGTACTTCTAGCTGAGTATTGAGAAGTTACTGGTTAACTCTTTGCTTTTACTTAGCATTTACCCCTGATCATTGGCACAATGGCTTCAGTAAATAGAAAGAGCAGCTCAACAGCCATTGCATTACTGAAAGCATACTGAGGTCACTTATCCATCATGTTTGATTTGTACATCACTAAGAAACAGTATGAGCACTTTTGGTGGCACAGGATTTGATATTCTTTGTCAATTCAATGTCATCTATTAAGCAGAGTATAGAATAGACATCATGTAAAACTACACAGGAATAAATTAAAAACCTAGTAATAATAAATATTTAGAAATATTCTCCTCCAAATGGAGCTGTGACAGATATAAAAGGATTGAAAAAAGAGAGGATATCTACAAAGACAAATTGTTCCAATAATTGAGGTTTTTCTTTAAATGTGAAGAGAATTTTGATAAATATGCTATTACCTGAGGTAGTCATACATATAGAAATGCAAGATATAGTATTATTTTAACTGACAATTTTTTCTTAACTTTCCATTTCTCACATACATTATTCCTTTAACTATGGTGTGATATATGAGCTTTATATTATTTTATTCTATTTAACTTCTTCTTGTTTATTTCTTAAATCTCAAATAAAGTTGTGGATCCAATGAAAAGGTATGCATTCATGAATATGTGAGTTATTAATGTCATTATAAAGTTAAAAGAATTATATTATTTCAACTGTAAGTAAATGTAATTCTTAATAGCTTTGCTTCATATGGTAGAATATAAAGTTGTAAAGATGATATTATTTGGCCTAAATACCTTAAATTTAGGCAAATAAATTTTTTTTTTTTAGCTAAGGATACACCTCAGGGAGAGAGTATTGGCAGCAGTCCTCGGTACCAAGCCAAACCATGAACAGCAGCACAGGAGACACTGGTGTTTTCTGCCTATCTGTGGGTGATAGGTAGGTAGATAGATAGATAGATAGATAGATAGATAGATAGATAGATAGATAGATAGATAATAGATAGATATACAGATTGTCCATAGATTGATAGATAAAGAGATAAGTAGATAAATGTATACACTAATAAATATATGGCTTAGAAACAAAATATTAAACCCCCTTTATATAAATATATTATTATGGACTCAATCATAGATTTATTGGAATGCTTTATGTGCTTTATCTGGATGTCTATGGCCTGCTGGTGCTGCCACTGGTCTAGCATAATCTGAAAATTTTATCTTGAATAAATTTTAGCAATTGTAGATTCAACGTTTCTCAAATACAACATTGAAAAGGATAACCATTAATGTCATTTCAACATATAAATGTTGAATTACATATATCTGGATAACTATATGAATATAACACATGTGTCTGTTTAGTATGCTTAAATGTATGATTTTTAGGGCTCACCATTTGGTGTCAATCAGTTCCAGGAGTCATCTATGAAGAGCAGTTTCTTCCTCTCAGCAGTCCCTCATTGCCTTTAGCTCTTCATCTATTTTTAAGATGCTACTTCAAAATTTAAACTTGAAGAGCACTGGGTATTAACTTGTATTTTGGCTTTAACACTATATTATTAATATATGTTTGAAGAAATGTACAATGTATTACGTCGTGAAAAGTATTTCACTGTTACATATTGCTTGCGCTCTGTTATTATTTTATCCGTGAAGCAATCTTAATGCTATTGTTCTGTAATGTCTTTATGTTTGCAGAACTGAGTTCATGCTAAGATCTTACTGTGTACTTCCATATTTCACACATGTTTGGGATAGGCAAGTTCTGGCAACTGTGAAATCAGAATGCTGCTCTTGCCACAATGGACACAGTTCCTTTACTCAAGAATCGTCTGCATTGCAATTTCTGCCATCTCAACTTTCTTTGTTAACTAAGACTTATTTAACTATCACCATTGCCAGCATCTAACAAAAATGACCTATCTTAAGTTTTCAGATTACTCAAGCACGTGGTCATCAAAATAATTTATTCTCTGGTGCTTACAAACTTTATATTTTAAATTTCTCTCTTCTCTTTTTAAAATAATATTTACCAAATAATGTTACAAATCAGTACTGATCCTTTCCCTTTTTTTCTCAGTTGATGCGGTTTCATTTAAATATTTCCTCTTTTGATTGTAAGTAATATTCTAAAGAACTCTGAGGATTATGTTTGAATGACCTGATTTTTTCACCTGAAGAACAATTATGAAGTAAAATAAAGCAGGGACAGAAAGACAGATACCATATGAACCCACTGATATATAAATCTTAATATGTAACTTAAGAAACCAAGAATGACAGGGGTTACCAGAACCAGGCAGTACAGCTGCTATGGGAAACGAATGGGTAGAAGTTAGTCTAAAGATATAGTGAGGTTCACAGAAACAAGGAATACACTCTGATGTCCTATTGAACAGTACAGTGGATATAATTAATAAAAATGCACAGTATAATTCAAAATTGCTAGAGGATGATTTTGAATGTTGTAACAGGAGGAACATGTCATGGGACCTCAAGACATAATCAGTGCAAGAGTGCTTGCTTCAAAAGCGCAAGACTTTCAGTATGACTTCCAGCCCAAAAGAAAAAGGCAGACAACCTTAAAGATGAAACAAGGAAACACTATCAAGGATCTTAGAGAAAATCTCACTGAAATTATAAGAAAAGTAGCCTAGAGAAATCGCCAAAGCAGCAGAACTTTTAAGTGTTCTTTTCTGAGATGGGGATGATATACAGAGAGTCAGGAATTGGAACAGAGGTGTGTAGCAATGTGGGTGGGGGAACTGGGAGTAGCCACCAGCAACTCCCAGATACCAGGAAAGCAAGAGGCTCCCAGGACCCAACAGGGATGAAATGATCTGAAATGCTCAACAAAGGGGAAGAAGAACCTGCAGAGACCATATCCAAGGTTAGGGAAGGCTCCCTGGCTGGAGAATGAGGCCACACACTCATCTCCAAACTTTTAACCCAAAATGGCTCTTGTCTAAAGGAAATATGGGGACAAAGAGTGGAGCAGAGACTGAAGGAAAGGCCATCCAAAGACTGTCCCACCTGGGGATCCATACCATATACAACCACCAAACCCAGACACTAATGCAGATGCCAAGAAGTGCTTGCTGACAGGAGCCTGTTATAGCTGTCTCCTGCAAGGCTCTGCCAAAGTCTGACAAATACAGACACGGATGCTCACAACCATCCATTGGACTTAGCATGAGGTCACCAATGTAAGAGTTAGAGAAAGAACTGAAGGAGTTTGCAACCCTATAGTAAGAACAATATCAGCCAACCAGAACCACCAGAGCTCCCAGATGAAACCACCCATCAAAGAGTACACATGGAGGAACCTATGGCTCCAGCCTCATATGTAGCAGAGGATAACATTGTCTGGCATCAATAGAAGGAGAAGCCCTTGGTCCTGTGAAGGCTAGATTCCCCAGTGTAGGAGAATGCCAGGGCAGTGAAGTGGGAAAGGAGCACCCTATAGAAACAGGGGGAGGGAGGATGGAATAGGGAGGTTCCTGAGGGAAAACTGGGAAAACGGAGATCATTTGAAATGTAAATACATAAAATATTCAATAAAATATATATATAGACAGTTATAAACAACATTCTTATCATTTATGCTTTAAACATGTTGCTTTGGAGACTACTTGAGTCCTCAATGGGAAAGAGTGAATTTCTATTGCAAGAAGTATCTGTTATTCCTATTGTGTGCACATGTGTCAGTTGGATTTTATTTTTATAAAACATTATCTAATAATTCCATTCACTTTTCAGTTTTCTCTTGGTCTGAACTGGGCAGATTTAAATTTGTACAGTTTCTTTCACAATTATGATACCTTTTCTTAATAATTTAATTCCTCAAAATCACCATTTGTCTATTTCTCTTGAGTTTGCTTGATCACCACATGTATACTCTTTGGTTATTTTTTTTTTCTCTTTACCTTTAAGGACTACTAATTTTAAGAGTTTTTTCTACTCATAGTATGTTTGTGTTCATGTTGTGTTCATGTTGTGTGCATTTGTGTGTATATATGTACATGTGTATATATGCATGCATGCATGCATGCATGTATGTATGTATGTATGTATGTATGTATGTATGTATGTATGTATGCATGCATGCATGCATATCTGTACATATGCTTGTGGAGGCCAGAAGTTAATTTCAAGGATCTTCCTTAACAACTCTCCATCTTATTTTGAAACAGAAGTTTCATTGATTCAGCTACACTGTCTAACTCACAAGACCTTGGGATTCCCCTATTTCCACCTCCTTACCTCTGGCATGGCAAGCTTATGCTAACATCTTTTCTGTTTTTTTGCTTGCTTGCTTTTTATATGGGGGTTTTATGGGTTTAAGTCACATAGCACTTTGTAACTGAGCCACCTCCTTCCTCAGTTCACCTAATTTACTTAATTAAATAAATTTTCTTTTTGTTTGCTTCTCTTTTTTTTGAGACCATAGTCAAGGAGCCAAGACTGACTTCTACCTCACTACACATCCCAGTTGGCCTGGTCCATTTTTACATTCTGAATGCTGAGATTAAAAACAAGTACCACAGCACTTAGTTTATACATTCAATGCTTAAAATTTCCATTCTTACTACAGAGATATTATCAAATCACTATTATTAAGAAAACTCTAATATTAGTAACCAATAGAAAAAATATAATTTACAGAAATTAATCACATGAATGAAATTTAGACTTCATGTGGTCAAAGGAAGCAAAAATATAAACAATCACGAGTCCATAACATAAAAATAGGGTGCAGCATTTTTCTAGAAGCTGACCTGCATAGTTTAACAATGCTTTGCAGCATTTAAAGGTAACATATTGTCAGCATGGTTACAGGTAGCATGCTGCCTCTTGGATGCTGCATGATGCTGGTCCTTTTCAGAGCAAACTCAGCATTCCAGATCTGACATGCTCACACAGAGGGGAGTCTGAGAACATTGTGTGGCTGGCAGGCTTTTCCTCCTGTGGGGGACATTGTTGCACAGTGGGGTCACTGGCTGACACAGCTCATGCCATTTCGTGTGAGAAATTGGCTGCACTCCTGTCTGCTCAGGGTTGAGATGTCCCCTTTCAACCCCTGCCACCTTCCCCCCAGTGCAATCTGATTTCTGAGATTTAGACACCTGAAGCGGGAGGGAGGACAGGAGGTTAATTCAGCATTTCTCTGAATAGTTCAGTACAGGAAATGGTTGCCAAATAACAAAGGTGCTGCTTTCCGCAAGGACTTGGAAGTGAAGGCATGATTTAGAAACACAAAGTACAATCCAATGAGGATGGTGTTGGCATCTGTCCAAGCATGAGCCTCTCAAAGGCCATGAGGCCAGGACTGCCTTTGCTTTCTTTACAGCTTTGATTGCCTGGATTAAATTGTATCAGTCTATCAATTTGATAGCCATTAAAATGTTTCTGTCTTTTCCTCTGTCAGCCGTTTTTCTGGATAGGTATCTCAGGAAACTGATGATAATAATCAGCCCATCACTAAGAGTGACTTTCAATGGCCACAGTAATTACCTCATGTAAGAGGATAAAAGGTGACACATCACCTGTTGAATTGGCCCCTGGAGCATCTCTCCAAATCTAAAAGATACACAATAGGACTGCAGTGCTGAGCATAGAATTGCAGTGTTGGGTCAAGGGCTGTTCAGAACCGGATGCTCCACCTAAAATGTCACACCGATGAATCTGTAAGACTGATGAAGTTTGGAAGGCTTGTGGTGAAAGACTAGTGAAAGATTATTCCTTAGAAAAATCATAGGTGTGTGCCTCATAGAGAGAGGTTTGTAGACATTAGCTAAGCCCAGCTCTGTTCTGCTTCACAATGACCAGCCTAGCTCCAATCACTAAGACACAGTTAAGTGTTGAAATCTCTGAAATTATTTGCACAAATATTAAAGTAATCTTTAGAGATTTGTGAGCATTCATTCCAAGACTTCCACTCCTTGCACAACAAACCTATGACTGTGTCCTCCAATGTGAAATTAGAGTCTCTGCACATAACTCCAGTGCCCATGCATGTGTCTTAAACACACTACAAAGAGGAGGTAGTATAGATGATGTGTAAGTAGTATAGATGATGTGTAAGCATTTGTTTCATCATTTGATTTTGGAAAAAATGACCCTTAAAAATGATCATGCACTTTCAATCCAAACAGGATGTTTATACAATTTTCCATTGATGATTGGCTGAAACTATGGACGTATGGTTACAGGAGATGGAGGCCATCTGTACTAGTCATCTGTACCTGTCCTTAGCATCTTAAAACTTGTCCCTTCAAAGATGGTCACTATAGAAACCTGACATAAACTGTGATTGTGCCCAGCTGATATACATCGCTCCCTCTGAGATGCCATATGTACTCAGGTGTATCTATTAGTGGGTGAGTAGAGCTGTCTATTAAGTATATATACACATGGAAACAAAAGTAGTGTGTATTTTCATTCTGGAATTATATAGTGAGCCATTTGGTAGTGCACTGAGCAAAAAAGATAAATGGTTTTTGTGTGCTTTATTGCTTTCATGTCCCTTCAAAAAGAAAACACTAGGCCCTCTATTATTCATCACATGCCGAATGCACATAAAGCTGAATGAACACATAACAAAAAATGTGTATGTATAATGTGGTACATAATTATAACATGAAAGTACAATTTCAATATAAATTCAAATGTATTTAAATGCAAACTACAATATAAATTTACTTTTTAGTTATATGAATAGATTTTGGGGAGTTTGTGTAGTTATCACAGCTGCAGGGGTGGTGAGTAAACTTCTTTCTAGAAGGACATAGATGTTGGTACTAATTTTACTCTATAGCTTTGTTTTACAGTCATAAAGGTTGAATGAGCACATAGTATTTCCCTTGATCGATGTTACTGGAGGTTTCAAATAGTCTTAGAAGCATTTTTAATCAAAGGGTGTGTAGTGATCTACAGATATTGTTTTTCAAGGACAAATACAAAATCAAAGGGAGAAGAGCAAGCAGTTGATTTGTAAACGACATGTTTCCCAGTTTGCAAATGGACAGTTTCAATAATAGGGAAGGACGAAAGGAAAATAAGATTTACTAAGGACTAAAATGATCGTGTTTTATTGGTTGTTTTTGTAAGACTATATATGATAATATTCTCAGATAAAAAACCTGAAAATAAAAATTAAATGTATTCTGTAATGAATAACTGGTGATGATTCTTAGTGGATTGTTTTGTGATGATTTTAGCAAGTGAAATCATATTTACCACTAGGCATGGGGATGCTAATGATCCCTAATCTCAGCACTAAGGAGACTCAGATGGGATCATGAGTTAAGAGTGAGCCTAGCTTCTTGGCAATACATTATCTAGCAAAATAAAATACATAGATGAATAAATAAACAGTAAATTAAATCTTAAAATAGTTACATCATCTCTGTCCTGCAATACATACTGGCTTCATTGTTTCATTCAAATAAATATTGCTACATTGTTAGAGTATTGTTGCAAAAATAGAACAATAAGATAAATAATACATTTTAGCAGAAATATTACTGAGATGTTTAGATTAGTCAACTTTATTTTAGTCATATTATAACAAAATACCAGAGAAAAATAAATCATATAGGGAATAGGTTTAATATGTTTAATGTTTTGATTATTATGTGGTAAGGGGACTTTCTTTTCTGGTCCAATCTACTTGGTGATCTGTATGCCTCTTGTATCTTTATAGACATTTTCTTTAAGTTAGGCAAAAATTCTACAATTTTGTTGAAAATATTCTCTGAGCCTTTGTGGTCCTATTCTTCCTCTGTGCAGATTATCCATAGCTTTGTTCATTGCAACAAACCAGATTTCCTGGTCCCAGATTTCCTGGATATTTTGTGTCAGGGACATGCTATATTTAATTTTTTGGTTAGCTTTGCATTTTTGTGGGACTCCTAAAAGTGGAAAAATGTGTATCTTTGACTCTTTTGCCTACCTGCTCCTGAGACCCCTTTCCTTCTATTGTGTTGCTTTGTGTAGCATCAATATGAGAGCTTTTATTTCAACATATTGTGGTTTGTTTCGCCCTGTTCAGCTGTCATCTCATGGAGGCCTGCTCTTTTAAGAAGAGGAAATGGAGAGAGAATGGATTTGAGGCAGAGGGTTGGTGTGAGGGATGAAGAGAAGTAGAGAAAAGTGAAGCTGTGGTTGGGATGTATTGTATGAGAGAAGATGATATTCTCAATTAAAAAACTATAAGTATTTTTACTGTGATTCCCAATAATATTAAAATAAAGCTACATGATTCCAGCAAATAATAGCAATGAATAAATATTTCCATGCCAAAAAGAATGAATGGAAAAGGAGGAAGATCAAACCAAGTGGACATGGAAACTATTCAAGATAAACGTAAGCCCTATAGCCTCGTACCTGGCATCCCAGAACTGGGAATGAAGAAGTCTAGCTCTTGAGAGGTTTAGACTGGCCTACCCAAAGCCCTGTCACAGGTATCATGCATTAGCTTGGGTAAGCACTTCTATGTGCTTATACCTTTCCTTGAAAATGGCTCATGGCTTTAGAATCTACAACATAGTGAAGTCTCTATTCCCAACTTAGGCTTCACACCTCATCAATAGCATACTAGGGCCTTCTTGAGTAGACTTTGACCCTGCCACACATTACCTAATCTTACTAGCCTTCTTTAATTATAGAGAAATAATATGCTGTTTCACACCGTAGACCTTGGAGGGAAGTAGTAATACATATTCACAATGCATCATGAATGCTCTCTTGCCTTGATCAATCAATCCAGTACTTAAAAATTTAGAACTACCCTGATTCTTAGGCTATGAGCAGAAAAACAGGCAGATGATTCAAAAGAATATTGTCTCAGAATCTCTTTTACTGAAAGGGTATTTGTTACTTTTGGAAACCTCCTGAGCAGGCCTGAAAGCTAAGAGTATCTTTTGTCATTCTAATCTCCCAACTCTCACCAGCATGACCCAATTCATTCTGCTTCCTGCACTCATGAGTATTCTAGGTGGATACTCCATATATACTCTCATCCATGTTCTTCGTACAGATGAGTTATGAAACATAAGTTTTTTGTTTTTTTTTTATCAAAAGCTCAGGTTTGTAAAAGCAATGGACATAACCCTTAATCTCAATTTCTGTAGTAGTTATTTTTCTCATTTCTGTGAACAAGTACTGCACAAAATGCAATATAAGAGAAGGGATATTAATTTTTACATACAACTCAAGGGATATAATCCATCATGTCAGAAAATGCACCCTGGCAGGAGCCAGAAACAGAAAGTCAAGAAGAAATAAAGCTTGGGAATCAAATAAGGACCATTCCCATTGACCCATCTTCTGTCAAATAAGAAAACGTCTACTAAAGATTTCATAACCTTTCCAAATAATTCTACTAGCAGGGAACAAAGCATTCAAATACACAAGCCTGTGGGGGGACATTTCACATTGCAACCACAACAGCTGGTGTTGAATCTGTGCAGGCAAGAGAGAAGGTAGGGTAACCTGTAAATGAACAAGTCAAATTGCTTATGAAACTCTAAGATGCTTGTAGATTTGGGAACCTATAAAAGTAAGATATTTGATGATGTAGCCAAAGGATGTTGGAACAGCTGGAGGAAATAAGAGTCCCCATGTCAGTCTGGGGAGTCGTCTGATGCAGTAGTTTTCAATCCAAATTGCTTATTAGTGTAAGAACTCTCTGGAGGACTTTAAAAACTCACTGTTTCTAAGATGTAAGTTAGAATTCTTGTGGTTGGTTCTAGGAATCTGAGTCCTGTGATCCTAATATGCAGCACTGACTGAGGACCTCTGACATAGATATTACGAAAGTAGAAAAATTATGTCTGTGAGAAAGATTTGATCAATGGTGAAGACCAGAACCTATGGCTCATTCATAGCCTCTAGAACATAGAAATAAATATGTGTGTTACAGGCCTTAACAGGCTTCAGTGTTTCTTCCCACATTTTACAACTGAGAATGTTCTTACAGACTAAACTTCACAAGGTCCATACTTCCATAAAGGATCATCACAACAGAAGTAGATTATAGTTTGGGCAGAACATTTTTATAAATGTTATATAATCTAGCAAAACATATATACACCGAGGCTAATGTATAGGAAAATTATGCCAGACAAACAAGCCACATTACTGTGATTACATGAACTCACTTCTACCTCAAGAGAAATAACAGCTACTATGTTGACTTCATATAATAATCTATTTGTATTTAATGACATAGATACTTAAGGTAATATGCAATAATGTATATGGGATATATTTGAATGTGTATGGGCACTAAACATGTGACTGTTTAGTTATATATGTAAATTTTTCAAAATATTAACCAAAAGCATTGATAAGCTTCTAAGTTCATTACTTATTCAATTGTACTCTTTGTAGAAGATAACTGAGGACATTCCATATTTAATATTTAAGCATTTAATAGTTTTAAAAGAAGCATTGGACTAACTCACATCCAATGAGTCACTGGGTAATGATTGTGTATTGTAAAATAGTTGCCAAGAGAAAGGGTGTTCAATGAATGCTTTAAATGTAGAAAATCCTCTGAAGTGATTATGTGTTTCCGTGGTAATAAGCTTAGAGAGCATTGTAAGTGGGGGTGCTTAATAAATCGAATAATGAAATGTACCTATCAAATACAGACTTTAGCATATATTATGTTTCAACATTTTGGTTTTAAGAATAAGTATGGTAAGACTGAAGGCTTAAGTATTCCAAGGAGAATACTTCTCACTGGTTCAAGGATAGGTTTTATCTATTCTTCCAAAGTTTTCTTATGTAGAAAATTACAGAAAACTTTGAAAGACTTAAAAAAAATAGAAAGGTGGTTAGGATGAGAGAATAGTATGATTATAATTAAAGCTTTTGGATTTTGCTTTTTAATGTATTGCACAGGGATTATTTTTTAATTATTTTATTTATTTACATTACAATGTTGTCCCCCTTCCCAGTCATACCTCTACAAGCCTCCCATCTCCTTCTTCTTCTCCTTCACTTCTGAGTGGATGCTCCCTCACCCATCCATCCATACCTACTTCACTCCTCTACAATTCCCTTCTCTGGGGCATCAAGCCTCCACAGGACCAATCATGCTCCCTCCCATTGAGGCCAGACAAGGCAGTCCTCTCTTCCGTATGTAGCAGGGGCCTCAGACCAGTCCATCATGCACTTTGGTTGGTGGCTTAGACCTAGAAGCTCTGAGGTGTCTGGTTAGTTGATACTATTGTTATTCTTATAGCGTTGCGATCCCCTTCAGCTCCTACAGTCCTTCCTCAGCTCTTCCATAGGATTCCCTGAGCTTAGTCCAACAGTTAGTTGTAAGTATCTGCATCTGTCTCAGTTAGATACTGGTAGAGCCCCTCAAAGGTGAGCCATGCCAGGATCCTGTCTGCAAGCACATCTTGGCATCAACAGCAGTGTCAGGGTTTGGTGTCTGTGCATGGGATGGATTTCAAAGTTAGGGGTGTCTCTGGATGGACTTCCTTTAGTCTCTGCTCCATTTTTTTTGCCGCCCCTCATTTCCTTTAGAGAGGAACAATTCAAGGTCAAAATTTTTTAGGTAAAGGGGTAGCTCCATCCCTCAACTGGGGGGAGGGGCACAGTAGTCTCTTGAGGTCCCATCTCCTCACTGTTGGGCATTTCAGCTAATGTTATCCCCATTGGGTCCTGGGAAGCTCTCACAACAGTGGTGTCTGGGGCTTTCTAATGGGTCCCCCCTACCCACATTGATACATATTCCTATTCAAACTATTGAATCTCAGGGCTTCTCTTCTGTCTCTCCCCATACCTGATCCTACCCCTATTCTCTTCCCCTCCTCTCTTCCACCCAGGTCTCTCTCCTGCCTCCCATGATTATTTTTATTCCTCCTTCTAAGTGGTATTGAAGCATCCAAACTTGGGCCTTCCTTCTTATTGAGGGACATCTGGGTTGTTTCTAGCTTCTGACTATTATAAATAAGGCTGTTATTAACATATGGAGCATGTGTCCTTATGATATGGTAGAATATCTTTTGAGCTAAGTTTCATACGGTCTGTGTGTTGTATCATGGGAATTCTGAAATTTTGACTAATATCAACTTATCAGTAAGTACATACCATGTATAAACTTTTGGGTCTGGGCTTCCTCATCAGTATAATATTTTCTCATTCCATCCATTTGCCTGCATAATTTGTGATGTCCCCATTTTTAATAGCTGTGTTTAATGTGTATTCCATTGTGTAAATGCACCACATTTTTTGTATCCATTCTTCTGTTGATGGACACCTAGGTTGTTTCCAGCTTCTGCTTATTACAAACTTGCTTGCTATAAACATAGCAGAGCACATATTCTTGTGATATTGTAGAGCATCTTCTGTATTTATGCCCAGAAGTAATATAAATAGATCTTCAGGTAAAACTATTTCCAATTTTCCCAGGAACTACCTGATTGATTTCCAGAGTGGTTGTACCAGTTTGCAACTCTGATAGCAATGGAGGAGTGTTCCTCTTTCTCCACATCTTTGCTTCCATCTACTGTCACCTGGGTTTTTAATCTTAGCCATTGTGATTGGTCTAAGATGGAATCTCAGGTCATTTTGATTTGCATGTTCTTGATGACTAAGGATGTAATTTAAGGACATCCACATAAAACCAGATACACTGAATCTAATACAAGAGAAAGTAATAAATATCCTTGCACACATAAGCACAGGGGAACATTTCCTGAACAGAACACCAACGGCTCAAGCTCTGAGATCAACAAATGGCAAATTTGACCTCATGAAACTGAAAAGCTTCTGTAAGGCAAAGGATACTGTCAATAGAACAAAACAGCAATATACATCTTGGGAAAAGAACTTTACCAACACTACATCTGATAGAAGGCTGCTATTCAAAAATACATAAAGAGATTAAGGAGTCAGACTCTAGAAAACCAAATAACTCAATTGAAAAATGGGCTACAAAACTAAACAGAATTCACAACTGAGGAACGTCGAATGGCCAAGAACTACCTAAAGATGTCTTCAACAAGAGTTCTTTATTTCTGTTTATTCTGAAAGCTGAATAAACTTTGGTTCTCAAATGCTGAGAGCAAGAGTTAAATTATCTGAAAGAATAGTGAGTACCCTTATCTACTGAATCATTTCCTTTGTGTGAGCCCAGTCCTTTTTATTACTGAGTCTTTTAACTTGATTATGTATGTACCTATTCATGCCTATGTGAACTGTGTCTGTATAATAAATGGTCTTTTTGTTAAGAGAGGGTAGTATTTTCACATAGATGTTTGTAAATACAGCATTTATTCTGTGGTATCACAAGAGTGAGCGCTTGATGTTTTTTTTTTTTTTTTTCAACTTTTATTAGATATTTTCTTCATTTACATTTCAAGTGTTATCCAGAAAGTTCCCTATATCCTCCCTCCTCCCGGCCCTGCTTCCCTACCCACCCTCTCCCACCCCTTGGCCCCGGCGTTCCCCTGTATTGGGGCATATAAAGTCTGCATAACCAAGGGGCCTCTCTTCCCATTGATGGCCAACTAGGCCATCCTCTTCTATATATGCAGCTAGAGACACAGGCCCAGGGGGTACTAGTTAGTTCATGGTTATTCTTCCACCTATAGGGTTGAAGACCCCTTCAGCTCCTTGGGTACTTTCTCTAGCTCCTTCTTCCTTGGGAACCCTGTGTTCCATCTACTAGCTGACTGTGAGCTTCCACCTCCATGTTTGCCAGGCATTGGTATATTTTCCCCCGAGACCGCTATAGCGCTTGATGTTTTTTTAGGTCCAATGTTTCTTTCCATTTTCAGGCAGTTATCACAAAATTATTGCTAGAAATAAACTCAATAAAATTATGTTTTAATATTCTATTTTATGAGTAAAAATTAATAAAATTTTAGGAAGTGTATGTATCTACAGGTGTACAAATGTAGAGGTTTCTAGAACAGCATTATTACACTTGTATCAGCAAGTACCTGAGTGTGTGAATTACAAAAGAATTGGATAGTGATGCTGAAATTCCTGGTGATTATTAAGATGGAACTGGGACGAAAAGATGACTTTACTTTTAGATTCTTTTTGTGATGTAATTTTTTATTAGATATTTTCTTCATTTACATTTCAAATTCTATCCCGAAAATCCCCTATACCCTCCCCCTGCCCTGCTCTCTGAACCCACCCACTCCCGCTTCCTGGCCCTGGCATTTCTCTATACTGGGGCATATAATCTTCGCAAGACCAAGGGCCTCTCAGCCCAATGATGGCCAACTAGGCTATCTTCAGCTACATATGCAGCTAGAGACACGAGCTCTGGGGGTACTGGTTAGTTCATATTGTTGTTCTTCCTATAGGGTTGCAGACCCCTTCAGCTCCTTGGGTACTTTATCTAGCTCCTCCATTAAGGACAGCTAGAATCAATCACGCAGAGCCCTTTATCCCAACATTTAACATGATTTTCTGACAGCTTTGTTGGGACATCTTCTTCATGTATGACAGCCTTTGTGCTTCATTCTGGGTCTGCATTTGGGATGCTCTCTGTCAGTCAGCTAGACATTTATTCAAGATATGAACAGGAATGGTTAGGAGATGAAGGAATAGTTTTGCTTGGAGATCACCATAGCTAAGATATTTTAGTATTGGAGGGAAAAATGAGGAAACTTGATTTATCTTCTTACAGAGAGACATGGTTTACTGCATTAGTAACATTTCCCTTTTGAATGTGAGAACCTATATAGGAAGAAGCTTGTTACTAATAATGCAAATGTGGCAAAGACATGAGAATGCAGGGATAAGACATCTCAGTAATGATTTGATCAGGAAGCAATTCATGACTCTCGCAAGATTTGCAGGACTCAAATCTTGTCATATCATTAGTCTCCTCCAACTTCATGTGTGGAATGTGTTGATGGGCAGCTCTAATGCATATTAATCTTTCCCCTCTTTCTGTTGTGGTTTGTTTCTATCCAACACATCTAAAAAGCTAAAGACAATTTTGATGATCTTACTCCAGGCCTGAAAAGGAAGCTTTCATTAAATGCATCTTTCCCCTCAATATGTTCTTTGGACTCCTATGTAAGGGATTCAGTTTTAGAAGACAGGCTAAACTAAAAAACTCAGATGCCTATGGTGATCAAAAAGATGCTGTGGCTCAATGATGCTGTAGAGGACCCAGTGATTTCCTCTTGCACAGTGGGAATGGACCATCAGCTTGTTATAGCAGAGTTATGATGGTTATGAAAAAGACTGAGGCAGAGCTGAGCACAGACAGGAAACTTCAGCTGTATTTCCCTTATCTTACTTTGCCCTTCTGTCTGGTCAGTCCATTTCCATAAGGATGCCCCTCCATTTACTTTCCGTGCCCATCTGTTTGTTGAAAATTCAAATCTACTCCTTCAGTTGCAGTTACATATGTAGATGTATCCATACCACCTAAGTGTACAGCAGCTACCTTCATTCAACTGCAGCATGAGCTTCCCCAAAAAACTCCAAAATTCAGCTTTTTTTTTTTCTTCCTGAAACTCACAACATTGTCTCTGCCTCAATAAATACCTCACGAATCCAGGCTGGAAACCAAAATGATTTAGTAGTTAGTCCACAGGGAATCAAGCATTCAGTCTGTTATTTATGCTGTAGAAACTGAAATAACCTAGATTCTTCATATTTCTTGCCTGTAAAATGGTGGCAGATATACTGCTCTCAAAAGATCTTTGTCAATATTAAATTAGTATAAATACATCAAATAATTAGAGCACCATGTGATACAGTGTTAATTGGCAAACATTAACCTTGATATCAATATACATAATGACCCAGGCAAAGATCTTAGTTGCACCTGAATCTTACCCACCCTAAGATCGGCAATGTACTTGGATCTACACACTCAGAAATAAGCAGAACCCACAGCTGTCATTGACCTGATAGTCATTCCCATATTTATATCACAGGCAACTTTGTCTAAAGGTAGATGAACAAAGAATCAAATGAAATATCTGGAGGATAATTAAAGACTACTCCTTAAGTAACCAAGCCTGCCATTTTCTCAGGATCCAGTTGGGGTACAAACTATTCCTAGAGTGGTGACTCGGTTTTGTTTGACACGGGCTCTAAGTATTTTGTAAAGAGTAAAATTCAACAATAATAAAATGATAACATGTTTTAACAGTTTCTCAGTACTAGGTAGAATATTGAATACCAGATTCTCTATGTTAAAATTAAGGTAATTCTTTAATAAAAATATGAAATTCATGGAATTAACATTCTTAAATAAAAATTTAAAAACATGTCATAATGTATGTCCTTTCTTTATACTAGCACTCAGGAGACAAAGGCAGGAGGATTTCTGTGAAGTTGAGGCCAGTCATACAGCAAATTCGGGACCAGCCATTGCTTCAAACTGGGACTCAGTAAAAATCATAGACCTCAAGAATATTGCACATATTCTCATCAAATCTGAAATAAATATGACATTCAAGCAAACTCCACCAAGTTTGGTAATCAAGACTTGTTTTTGAAATGGGTAGAAGAGATTCAAACACAACTCTGACAATATATTTATTGTTATAAACTATAGGCTATCTGGTAAAATACATGGCATACCACGAACTATCTCTGAGTTGACATATGAATTAAATAATGTAAGATACAGAAAGTTTTTTTTTAAGATTTATTTTATTTATTATATGTAAGTACACTGTAGCTGTCTTCAGACACTCCAGAAGAGGGCTCCAGATCTCGTTACGGATGGTTGTGAGCCACCATGTGGATGCTGGGATTTGAGCTTATCACCTTCGGGAGAGCAGTCGGGTGCTCTTACTCGCTGAGCCATCTCACCAGCCCCAGAAAGTTTTTTTTTTTTTTATTAGATATTTTCTGAATTTACATTTCAAATGCTATCCCAAAAGTTTCCTCTACCCTCCCCCAACCCTGCTCCCCTCCCCACCCAATCCCACTTCTTAGCCCTGGTGCTCCCCTGTATTGGGGCTTATAAAGTTTGCAATACCAAGGGGCCTCTCTTCCCAATGATGGCCAACTAGACCATCTTTTGCTACATATGCAGCTAGAGACAAGGGATCTGGGAGTTCTGGTTAGTGCATCTTACTGTTCCTCTTATAAGGTTACAGACTCTTTCAGCTCCTGGGGTTCTATCTCTAGCTTTTCCACTGGGAGCCCTGTGTTCCATCATATAGATGACTGTGAGCACCTACTTCTGTATTTGCCAGGCACTGGCATAGCCTCATACTAGACAGTTATATCAGGGTTCCTTCAGCAAACTCTTGCTGTCCTATGCAATAGTATCTGGGTTTGGTGACTGATTATGGGATGGATCCCCTGTTGGGGTAGTCTCTAGATAGTCCATCCTTTCATCTTAACTCCAAACTTTGTCTCTCTACCTCCTTTCATGGGTATTTTGTTCCCTATTCTAAGGAGGAATGAACACATGCTCCACTATGTTCATAGCAGCCTTATTTGTAATAGCCAGAAGCTGGAAAGAACCTAGATGTCCCTCAACAGAGGAATGGATAGAAAATGTTGTACATTTACACAACGGAGTACTACTCTGCTATTAAAAACAATGAATTTATTAAATTCTTGGGCAAATAGATGTATCTGGCGGATAACATCCTTAGTGAGGTAACCAAATCACAAAAGAAGTCACTAGATTTGCACTCACTGATAAGCACAGAATATTAGAATACCGAAGATACAATTTCAAAACACAAGAAAATCAAGAAGAAGGAAGACCAGTGTGTAGATGCGTCATTCCTCCTAAGATACAGAAAGCTTTTATGATGTTCTTTACAGAGTAGGGTAATAAGGAATGGTAATGTGTATACTGTTTCAGTTATTTTTTATCTTCAGATATAACTGTAATAAGGATTAATTTACACACTTTCTTTCTTGACCTATGTATAATTCAATAAAGAATTGTAGCCGGGCGTGGTGGCAGATGCCTTTAATCCCAGCACTCAGGAGGCAGAGGCAGGTGGATTTCTGAGTTCGAGGCCAGCCTGGTCTACAAAGTGAGTACTAGGATAGCCAGGGCTATACAGAGAAGCCCTGCCTTGAAAAACAAAACCAAAAAAACAAAACAAAAACAAAAACAAAAACAAACAAACAAAAAAAAAACAAACAAGAAAGAAAGAGAGAGAGAGAAAGAAAGAAAGAAAGAAAGAAAGAAAGAAAGAAGGAAAGAAAGGAAAGAAAGAAAGAAAAAAAAAGAAAAGAAAAGAAAAAAAGAAAAAAGAAAAAGAAAAAGAAAAAGAAAAAGAAAGAATTGTGAGTTCAAGGCCAAGTTGGACTACATTGAAAAAGACTTTCTCAACAAAACAAAACAAATAAAACAAGTTTGTACACACATCCCACCTAAAAGTATGTCAAGAAGGAAAATATAAATCAGTTTTATCTATTTATTTTTATTTTTACTGTTACAAAACTTTAAAATTTGTGTATATTAAGTAGTTAACAATATCTGATACCTATATTCACAGAGTAAAGTTTAAATCATTTCTCAAATTTTAGCAATTATTGCGTAGAAAATTTGAAAATCATTGTATTTGGATTCTTAGATATACGGTATACAATTATTTTTATATTCATTATATTGAGCAATAATAGCACAGAACTCCTTTCTCTGACACAACTGCAACTTAGCACCTGTTCACTGAATTCCTCTTTCCAATGCACTCCTTCCAGCCTCTGGTAAGTATGAATGCTCTCATCTCACATGAGATCAGCTATCTTAGAGTCCACATGTAGATGAAATTCATTAGTGTTCTCTTCCTGAGCCTCGTGTTTCACTTAGCATAATGATCTCAATGCTATCTGTGTTGCTAAAAATGGCATGGTATCACTCATTTGTGTCACTAAATCAATTCAGATTTGCAACTGTGGCTTCAACCTCCTCACAGAAACTTCCAGATGGAAAATCCCCAGAGGTAAAGATATAAACACCAGGAGAAACTTACACATATGCATGACATATGAGACTATACAGAGTACAGTAAACAGCCAAAACAATTTTCCTTCTTAAGAATCCATGGAACTTTCTGAAAAATACAAAATGAGGGCACATAGAAAAACCTAATGATTGTCAAGGGCATGGGGATGAGGGGTGATGGATAGCTGGATGAATGGGGTGCGGATAATCAACATTTGGAAGGTATGCCAGTATTCTTCTTATAATACTACCTTGGGACGTTTCAAGAAGTTACAATTGTTTTTAATGATAATTACCATAACTGTATGTGAACCTTCAAATGCCTTAAAATGTAAAGCTTTATTCAATAAACAAACAACTATTCTTATTTGATTATTAAGCTAAATGCAGACCTTTCACTCAAATGATTCTCCAGGAACTGAATGGGTTAGTGAAGCACAAATAGGCGTACACTTTTCTATATCGATGGCTTATATACTCCATAAAGTCCTGAAGTTTTAGATAAAGCTGTCTTGATGTCACATATAAGGCAAGTTAAAACATTGCCTGTCATGGCAGCAAAACTCTGATCATTCTTGAGAGGAAGAAAAATGAATACATATTGTAAGAAAGGAAAGGAAGAAACCACTTTTTCTCAAGAGTTTAAAAAACAAAGAAAGTCTTGAGGTCTAAAATCAATCTTGATTTTTGAAAAGTCAGGACTTTTGTTGATTTCTTGAGTGTAGAGTTTGATTAATTGCAACAAAATAAAAAAATTCCCCACAGGGTTGCTTAGGTCTGCTAATATTTGAGTACATGGTTTCAACACAAATCCTTGTAAGCATCAATTTCATATAGAGAGTATTATTTCCCTGCCTGTGTTGTTGTGACTTACATCTGTAATTCAGCTGCTGTCAGAAGAGTTAGAAATTTACCATCATTTCTTAAATGTAAGTATTCTATATTGAAGTTTCCTTAGTTCAGCAGACATCAGTGAACATTCAGACGCTGATATCCCCTCAACACATTGACATGTTGACATGCAGTAATTCTCAACCTTCAATGTGAAATCAGGAGGAGATGAAAGAATCCGTATGTCTCCTCCAAAGATTGTGACTAACTGCACATGGAAGAGACCGTGAACATACTGTATCACTCTTAAAGATAGCCAGTTTATGTGAATGACAACCCAGGTTAAGGAAATTTATATTAACTTTTTTACTTCTGTGAAAAGTGGTCTAGTTTAGATTCAAAACCAAAGTATTTTCCATTTAGAAATATAAAATATATACAATGTCTCTATAAGGGTTATTAGTAATCATAATAAGATGAATACTAAAAACAAAATTTGTCATCTAGGGCTTTAAATTGGCAGCTTAAACACATCTTTCTCTCAAAACGATGACTAAGTTGGCTTGACTAGAAAGCCTAAAATCATGAAAGAGTGTGCCACCTATTGCATGTGGTCCGGCATATGCTCTTCATGTGCTTTGATTAAGTAAACATTTTGTCACAGTAACAATATTATTTTAAACAAAGCTGGCATTATCTCTATTGTAATGCAAATAAATGCATGGTAGATATAAGGATCATGTATTTCACTTCTAATATTGAATTTCTTCCATAGTTCCCATTTACTAATATACCAATCATAAAGAACAACATATATAATAAAGGATGTTATAACTGTTGTTTAGGCTTTGGAATCAATATCAAAATACCTTGACTACTTTGTATTTATTATGGTGCTCAAATGAGTTGATTTCTTTCCCAAACATACCAGAGAGTCCATAGATGTGTGCACATATGTACGTGTGTATGTGTGGGTGTTAGTTATGATATAATTAAACTGAAATACCTTTGATGTCTGCTTCATATTTTCAAGAAAAATACTTGACCATGAAGCAAGACTCTAGTTAAGGAACCATGACTGACACTGAACTCACACCAACTGTCCTGCCTCCTGCATGCAGGTGTTGAAATTATGGCAGGTATCACTACATCAGGTCACTACGAACATTTACAGAGCCCTCCCTCCCATCACTGCCTCTGTCCCCTGTTCCTTCTATGGTACATGATCATTTGATATTCTATAAAATGTTTTCTCTTTATTTGAAATAAATTGTCATATTAAATTACACTACAGCCTTAACTTCCACACATTTTCAGAAAATTGGTTAGCATCCCATGCCACCCGCTGTGCCTTTGCAGATTATGTATGAATTAATAAAGATGGGTCTGATTTTGTGTGTATTAAATATAAATGTATGTCATATATATAACCCTGGGTTTTTCTTTTAAAGTTCAACTATACACCTGGAGGATGTTGACATAAAATATGTTGTAAAACTGTCAGTATATCTTATTACACATAAATGCCACAGGAACACACTCGCACACACAGATATTCAAGCTGTTTTCAATTATGAAATCCTTCATGAACACAGCTGTAAATTTTAACTAAGGGAGACACTAAGGAATAGAATTCATTGGTTACTAGATATTCATATTTTAATTACTATTTGGAGCTATAAAGTTTGTTTGAGACTATAGGAGATTTACAATATTACAATCTCAGAAGAATAGCAGTGGTTCATTACCAGACTTTTCCTTTTGAATTTTTTTATTTAAAATTTTTTCTTACAAGTTTTGATCATATTGTTATCCTCCCCCAAGTCCCCCCACATCCTATCCACATCCTTGCCCACCCAACTTCATGGTCTATCTCTCCTCCTCTTAAAATACAATCAAACATCAAAACAACAAAGGAAATATTTCTTAATTCACGTTTAATGTGAGAATCTCTCTGGCAATCTTGTATCTTTCATACATCTCTTTCTACCTATCTACTCTCTGTCTGTCTATCATCTATCACCTGTCTGTCTAACCTAATTATCTGCCTATGATGCATTTAAGTGTTTTGATTTGCCATTAGTTTCTTATAAAAAGGAGATTGAACTTCTCTTTCTATAATGGATTATTATTTTAGATGATCTGTGCTAAGCAATACTGAATGCCCATTACCACTTAGACTGTAATATAGAAATATTGTACACACTTCAATTGTGTTTACAAGAATATATCATGCACTAATAGTTTATATTTGAATTAACCATAAAAATATTTCTTTTATTTTGCAATGTTTAATATATAATCCAGAGCTTCACAGGTGCTAGTGAATTGTGTTACTATTAACTAGCTAATGACTTTTTGTTATATGCTTATTTACAATTTATTCAATATGTTGAAGCTTTCAACATACTTATAAATTTTATTTCAAAGCACTTTGAAGAAAAGCCATTCCTGTAAGCAATTGATTAATTCTGATTGGAATATCAAACTTTTATTTGTTGCTACTTAAAAGCCAAATTGATGAAATAATTTCATCTGCATATATTACAGATAGCATACAGTGTCTCTTGGAATGTAGAGAAATACCTCCATCAAGCACATTTAATATAAACATTTTATTGTATAGTTTCCAAAAATTGGTGAACATTTTTGTAGGCTTATCCCCATGTTTTGTCTTTTTTATCATGAAAATTGTATAGTAATTAATTTTGTTCTCTTAAGATGGCATCTCTACTTTCTTAGAAATAAAAAAAAAAATCAGAGATAAAGCTGCAAAATTTACTTACTAATTATATTCATTTCTCTTGATGTTAGCATTGTTGGTACTATGTGCTCCCATATGTGCACATAAAAACCCGTGACATGAAACACTGTATGCCTTACTCCAAGGAAAGCATCTAGCATCATTTTCCTGTACATTTATGACTAATGACATATTGTTTGAGCTGTACCTCAACCTTAGAAGCATGCTTTTCCCTGACTTGCAGATATACTTATGAGGAATTGCTGCTGTGCTGTTTGATTCTCCTTTGCTGACTCACCTTGCATATGTCATAAAATGATGATTTCTACAGGAATTGAAAGATACTGGAATCGAGAGCACCTGATATTCAAGATTTGGTTTCCTGTTTGATAACCTTATCAGCACACTACCAGATGCTACAGTAATCATTTTCTCCACTGAAGCAGCTGTGATTTTTATGTGGAATACCTAATTGGTCATCATGAGGGTTGTATTACTGTCAACTGCTGGGAAAGTCATTGAGATTGAACAACAGTAAGGACTGGATTAAAGCTACTGGAGGCCCCAGGAAGCTTAGGGCACTTTTAACTGACTTGGAATCAACAAAGAAAAAAATCACTTACCTTACAAAAGATGAAATTTGAATCTGCTCCTCATATTTAAGGCTGTAGCAATAGAAAAATCTAATGAGTGTTCAAGTTTAACAATAAATTGATTGTTGTTAAAGTATATCCTTGGAAAACTAAAGGCTTAAATAAATCTTAAGGACAGTGTAAGGTTTAAAGGGACAACAAACAGTCACTAGTATAGAGGAAAAGAAAACCCTTCCAATAAGTATTATTTGACAAAACTTATTCAATGAATTTTAAATATGATATATTATTCATATAATTCAGGGAAGCAAAATAAGAAAGGAGTGTTTCTTTATCTGATAACCAGGAACCTTCCCCAAAATTTTCTGTCCATTTTTTGGGCCTGCATAATGATTTTCTTTCTTATGAGAAGTTTGTGAATAGATTTGAACTGTGTAGACTGAAAATACTTGGTGTCTTTGACAATTTGGGACATCTGGTTTTAAAAAATGTATTTCCACTGTAAAATTAAGCCATGTGCCACAGAGGAAATCTACATTTTACATCTCTTAAATTAGTTATGTGCTGAATGAGTGTGTGCACATGTTCTCTGTAAACATATTTCATATTTGTGCACTGTTTGGACAAGGAGGCATAAAAATTGTGCCTTCACTTTAAAACAAAACAATAATTGTTACACAGCAGAAGAAAAAAAAAATAACTTGCATAAATGTTTTTTAAACCTACTCCAAATCACCAGAAAATCTACTCTGGATTCATTGGAATGATGGATAGTAGTCATGAGAAACAGAAAATAAATTCACTTCATCTGTAACCATGAATCTATGAAAATGGTAATTACATTTCTCTACTCCAGTGGTGAGTGGAAGCACTCAGTTAACTATTTAAAAGATTACCTGGACAGTTTTTGATAAAATTGTTTATTTTTAGATTGTAATTTTATGTAGTATATTGCTTATAAATATGCCTTTATTTGGCCTAAAAGATGAAAGTAATCTTTGTGAAATTTACAACGACCCATATTTCTCCATTTTATCAAATTCTAAAGAGAATATTCTCTTGAAAAAATTATTTTTACAAAGGGAAATGGAGGATGGAAGAAGAGTAGATTTGGGGGAGAGAAGAGGTAGAGGACTGAGAGGAACAGAGAGAGGGGGAAATAGCAATTGGGATGTAATGTATCAGTCACTTGAATACTACCGGGACTTCCCAGAGCAATGGACAGAAAACATTTCTTCCTTACATCTTTGAAAACAATGACATCACTATTCTCACAGTAACTCCACCACAACCATTCCCCAAACCTTTATCTTATTACCGACTACATTCCAGCCTTTTAAATCTGTATGTAATAACCAATGTTTTCTCGCTGAAGTGTTGCTGCATAATCTTAACCTCTATAATCTTGTTAGCCTGTCCTGTAATTGTGTCTAATAGGTTTTAGAACACAGGTCATCATTGAGTAATGTGTATTTAAGTCATTTTAGTGAAAAGTGTCTATCCAATAAAAATTAAGATCCACTCAAATGTCACATCACTTGCTCAAAATCTCTTCATGACGTACTG
Source organism: Mus minutoides (assembly GCA_902729485.2). NCBI lineage: Eukaryota > Metazoa > Chordata > Mammalia > Rodentia > Muridae > Mus > Mus minutoides. The sequence continues at coordinate 108,350 of LR751288.1, forward strand.
TACTATTCTTTGCTTAAAAAATTACTTCATTTTTTTTTTTTTTTTTTTTTAGTGCCTGGGGTGCATCCACATTTGTACAATGTTTCCTAAAGAGACCACCTAGTTTAAATGTTATATTTTTTCTGTCTTTAACTTTTAATAATCTGCTTATTCTACCTGGTATTCTTTCTCAGATACATATATGTACATGCATGCATGTATCCTCCCCATCCACACAAATACACTTAAGACCAACAGTTTACTCCTCTTATGTGGCTGTGGATTAAAGGATAATATAAGTAAAGAAGAAGTTTAGACAGACCCAGTCACAATTTAACACTTAAATTTTTACATTCCAGCAGTCCATAGATGAATATTTGGTTCAGCAGTAATTATATGATTAGTTTGCAATAATCCTGCACTATTACTGTATTACTGTAAAGAACTGATCAGATCTGACAGGGGATTAGTCATCTTAAATTATAATGTATATTTAATGTCTAAAGAGAGGAGGAGAGCAAGAGTGCAAAGGAGTGAAGAATGGTTTGCTTCCCCTTGCAAGCAGAATCTAGAGTTAACAATCTATTTAATGTGTGTATGTATATACACATGCCAAATGCTAGCAGAATGTGTATTATTAGAGAGAAGGAAGTGTCCAGAAAGAATAGGAAAGGTCAGAGAAATACAACAAGAGGATGAGTAGCCAGAACAATTATATGTATGTATGAAAATACCCTAGTGAAACTCACTAATAAGCAGTGTAACTAGAAAGTTACACATGATAAGTGTGGAATAAAAATTCTAAAGTATCTCAGAGAGAAACCAGGGAGGCATGTAACATAGAAAATAAATAGATTACCCTTGCTGACATGAGAAGAAATGTACTTGCAGCAATGGTCACTGCATCATACCGAGTCCATCTGTGTTTGGAACTATGACATCCAAAGCTTAGAGAGATGCCATCTCACCTCAACAGAGGTTCCTGTCTAGTGCAGCTCCTCCACAGTCCTGATTATACCCATTGTGATTTCATTCTAAGAAACAGCAGGCTATAAGGAGGAGTGCTAAAGAGACAGTGATGCAGGAAGGGAAACTGGAGGACAGTGGAGAACAGCTGCATGTCATTATTCTACAGCGTTCTTCCTTTATTTGCTCTCAGAATGTGCAAGCCTCAGCTGCTGTTTCTATGCATGTTTTCTAGGATGCTGATACTCATGCTAACTTAGTCTGGGTCCANAGAAACAGCAGGCTATAAGGAGGAGTGCTAAAGAGACAGTGATGCAGGAAGGGAAACTGGAGGACAGTGGAGAACAGCTGCATGTCATTATTCTACAGCGTTCTTCCTTTATTTGCTCTCAGAATGTGCAAGCCTCAGCTGCTGTTTCTATGCATGTTTTCTAGGATGCTGATACTCATGCTAACTTAGTCTGGGTCCATATTAAAAGCAATTAAAATGTACTGTTTATCCCATCCGTGTATTTTAAGTTTCTTATATAAGCTATCTCAATAACGTTTTAAACTGAATGTTGATTAGCTATCATAGTGAAAGGACTCATGGAGTTGAATTAGTACAATATAACCATGGGGGACAAGGAGAATCTTACGAAATTTATAGAAGAAATATTTATGAAATAAAAAAATGTAAACTTTTCCTATCCAATATGTGGTCTAATCTCAATAAAGTTTTGTCAGGGATTTAGATTGTATGATGTATTATATTAATTATGATACAGAACACAGAAATAATAGTGATTCTAAGTTGTCTTTACGAGTGTTCCTTATGAATGCCAGGTGATTATATGGAAATCAGGGTAAATTTGGGGTTCTTATTCTTGTGAAAGAACTTGAGCATGGATTCCAACAGAAACTCAGCTTGAAGACAATCTTATTAGAGGTTTTTAAGAATACCTCTCAAAAAACGCATGCTATAAATCTCAGTTGATGCTCAGAGGACAGAATGAAGGATAGGAAGGTATTAAATATGTTGTTTAAAAACCCAGCATAGAAGTCAGAGGAGAAGCCACAGGGAGAGGACCAGAGGTATAAAGTGTAAACCTTCATACTCAAGTTCTGACCAGAATCTCAAAGAAATTGACAAAAGAAATATTGTCTTTCTGCCTCAAAAAGGTGGGCAGACCCAGAACCTTAGCTCATAGCATCTGTCCTGGATGATACAAATTCCAAGAAAGGAAGATATAGGATCCCATTATATAAAGAAGGATACTACCTGTCTTTTTCACAAGGCTTAGGATGAGCCTGTCCTCCTGAGTCCCTCTCACTAGGACCCTTATGTAGGGTTACTATTGCTGTGATGAAACTCTGTGACCAAAGGAACTTGTGAAGAGAAGTGCTTATTTGGCTTATACTCCCATATCACTGTTAATCAGTGAAGGAACTCAGGACAGAACTCAAGCTGGACAGGAACCTAGAAGTAGAAGCTGATGCAGAGGCCACGAAGGAGGGCTGCCTACTGGCCTGTACAGCATCCTTCCTTTTTTGTTTTTTGTTTGTGTTTGTTTGTTTGTTTGGGGGTATTTTTGTTTCTTTTGTTTTCTTTTGTTTTCTTTTTTATTATTTTATTAGACATTTTTTTTATTTACATTTCAAATGCTATCCCAAAAAGTCCCCTATGCCCTCCCTCTACCCTGCTCCCCTGCCCAACCACTCCCACTTCTTGGCCCTGGCATTCCCCTATATTGGGGCATATAAAGTTTTCAGGACCTAGGGACCTCTCTTCCCAAGGATGGCTGACTAGGCCATCTTCTGCTACATATGCAGCTAGAGACACGAGCTCTGGGGGTACTGGTTAGTTCATATTGTTGTTCTACCTATAGGATTGCAGACCCCTTCAGCTCCTTGGGTACTTTTTCTAGCTCTTCCATTGGGGGCCCTGTGTTCCATCCTATAAATGACTTAGCATCCACTTCTGTATTTGCCAGTTACTGGCATAACCTCACATGAGACAGCTCTATCAGGGTCCCTTCAGCAAAATCCTGCTGGCATATGCAATAGTGTCTGGGTTTCGTGGCTGATTATGGGATGGATCCTCCAGTGGGGTAGTCTCTGGATGGTCCATCCTTTTGTCTTAGCTCCAAACTTTGTCTCTATAACTCCTTCCATGGATATTTTGTTCCCTATTCTGAGGAGGAATGAGGTATCCACACGCTGGTCTTCCTTCTTCTTGATTTTCTTATGTTTTGCTAATTGTATCTTGGGTATTCTAAGTTTCTGGGCTAATATCCACTTATCAGTGAGTGCATATAGAGTGACTTCTTTTGTGATTGGGTTACCTCACTAAGGATGATATCCTCCAGATACATCCATTAGCCCAAGAATTTCATAAATTTAAATAAAACAGAAGTACCCCCACAATGGGCTGGGCTGTCCACCATTGATTATTAATTAAGAACCTCTCTTACAGTTGCATCTTAGGCTATTTTTTCAACAGAGGCTCCCTCCTCTCTAATTAGTCAAACTTGTGTCAAGTTCACTTAAATTAGCCAGTACAGTAAGCCTGGTGATTTAAACAATCTAATTGGAATTTTTGGTTTCACTCAGGATGGAGATTCTATTCAATTGATCAAAAGTTAAGTTTTCCTTTAACAGGCCTTTGTTTCACTAGTGACTATGAGACCTAATAAACTTTTCTCTAAAAGAGCTGAAATAGAAATTAAATTAATATTAGTAGGAATGTCCAATGGCAGCAGCGGATGTGGAGACTGAAGTGGAAACCCCCTGTAGGCAGGTAGTACTTCCAGCGTTGGTAGGGTACCAATGTACCCATAAAACCTTTAACCTAAAGTTTGTCTGGGTATAAGATATGAAGTGATAAAAGATGAAGCAGAGATTGAAAGAATGGCCAATCAATGACTGGACCAACTTGAAACCCATCCCATGTGAGAGAGCTAATCCTGACATTATTAATGATACTCTGCTAAGCTTGTTGACAGGAGCCTCACGTAACTGTTTCCTGAGAGTCTTCATACAGCAGATGGAAATAGGCCTAGACCCACAGCCAATCAGCAGCAGTAGCTTGGGGAGTCCTGTGGAAGAGTGGGGGATGGAATTGAGCAAGCCAGAGGGGCCAAGGACACCAAAAGAATTGTAAATTGTGAATGACTATGCTTGTATCTTTAACCCTTAAAATGTACAGTATTTTACAGCACTACCATCATTGAAAGTATAGAATTATTTACATGGACATCCAATTTTAATTTTTCTGAAACAGTCATTATCATATTATTCAATCAGAACTTGAGCATGTCCTGTTTATCATGTCCATGGAGTTTAAAAAACTCAGGGAAACAATCAAAACACAGGGTTCTGCAATTTATTTTTGTTTTTCCAAGTTTTGAAATTTAAATAACTTTTTCCCTATGTGAAAATCATCTTCTCCATTTTAAGGACTCCACTGGGGATATAGTATAAAGTTTAAAATGACTGACTATATAGCATGTATAATATGTTATTGATGCCAGTAATCGTCACATTGTGCAATGCTCACAGGACTTCTTCCTGTACACATTTAACAGTAGCCTACTCTCAAACTCCCCATCTGCCCGCTAATCCCAGGCTTTGCCAGCTCATGATACTACCTTTGTATCATCAACTGCCTGAAGGTCACATTTTATTCCTAGTCTATACATGAAAGAAATGATATTTTTCTGGTCTGATTTATTTCACTTACCAAAAATGACCTCCAGTTCCATCTGCATTATTTCAAATGGGTTTTACTTTAATGATGACTGAATAGTATTCCTTCCAAATTCTCTCCTCTCTCACAATAGTGTGAGTTTACTCCACGGTACATTTTCTTCATTAGATTTACTTATACATAAGTTTTTTTGTTTGTTTTTTGTTTGTTTGTTTGTTTGTTTGTTTTGGTTTTTGGTTTTTCTAGACAGGTTTTCTCTGCATAGCCCTGGCTGTCCTGGAACTCACTCTGTAGACCAGGCTGACCTCGAACTCAGAAATCTGCCTGCCTCTTCCTCCTGAGTGCTGGGATTAAAGGCGTGCACCACCACGCCCGGTTTATACATAAGTTTTTAAAATGAAAATAAATTTTTGTAGCAAAACAAAATGTTTTTTTTAATGTTATAGATGAGGTTTTACCAAGTTACTCATTATGGTTTTATCTGGAAATGAGAAAAAAACACATAAAATATAACCTGTGTAAATAAATAACTTAGCATCAATATTTGTGTAGTAAGAAAACTTACACTTAGAACATAAGCCTTAATCCATTTGTCCCATTTCCATTGACTCATGCATAGATTACACTGAACAAGGTAGAGTAGAATCAATGGGAGTGCTTTTCTGGGAAGAGCATTATTTTTATAAGTAATATCATAATATCAGAAGAAGACTGCTCATTTCCTTGGGAAGTTCTTGTTCTAAGATTGATAATGTATAATGCTTGCCATAAAAGAAGATTTTCATCTGAGATGCTAAGTGGAACATTGAACAAAAAGCCTCTGAGAGGATAACCAAAAAGTCATTGAACATGTAGCATCTCTGCTCTTTGTGACCCTGAATTATACACTTGTGTGCATAAAAGAGGAAGGAAAACTTAAAACATTTTCACATGCCTGATAGATATTACATGAGCCTAAGGTGCATGGATGAATGCATTTAAATTTTAAAATTGACTGAATTATACCAGTACCCAGAACTCATTCCTTTCTTCTTTCTTTCTTTGTTAAATGTAGTGCCTGGAAGACAGTTTTAAATATTTAATTTTACATTCAATTCAGCCTATTTGAAGATAGACATGATTGAAGGTGAGGGAGACAATGGTATTTCTTTTTTTTTTTTTTTTTATTTGATGGGGTAAGATGACAGCCAGGCGTAGTTTTACTTGCATTTTACTGGTGGCCACGGATGTTACAGAGTTGGTTTGTTTTTGTTTTTTTTTTTTTGTTTTTTTTTTTTTNTGCATTTCCCTGATGATTAAGGATGTTGAGCATTTTTTCAAGTGCTTCTCAGCCATTCGATATTCCTCAGTTGAGAATTCTTTGTTTAACTCTGTGCCCCACTTTTTAATGGGGATATTTGATTTTCTGGTGTCCACCTTCTTGAGTTCTTTATATATATTGGATATCAGTCCCCTATCTGATTTAGGATTGGTGGGAAAAGAATAAGAAATGGTATTTCATAAACAGTAGATTTAATATAACAGGTCTCCTTAGAAGATGCTCTAACAATTGCAGTAAGAATTTTCAGATCCATAAGAAAGTGGATTCTGGGTGGAATGTCAGCCTTAATATGTGGAACAATAAAATCTTGTTGGTTAAAAATATTTTTAATGATTACTGGAAAAAATCACCCAAGATTAAAAGCAATTTGCCTTCTGCCCAGGAGGTATAGGGTGTGAGATTTCTAATGAAATGTAGTTGCTGGCATGGTAAGGTATATCCCCTTTTAGTGCACACAGAGACTATCACTGGAAAAGAAGTCAGATTGAACCTAATTAAAATGAGAATTTACATTTATTATAATTCATATGTTTCTTTGAAGCCAGTGACTCCATACTGAGCAAAACTCATTGGAAGCCTTTGTTCTGTGAATAAAAGGCTGATTAACTTGATAGAACTTTGATGTTTATGGAGAACTATGAAGTTTCAAGTCAAGAGGCAAACTATTGTTAGCTTCCTTAATAGTCCTACATTGTCCTCCTCTGTATGTTACCTAACATGTTTGTGCCTGTTAGGAAAATCCTTTGGAACATCGAGCCAGCTTCCCCTCATCAAAAGGCTAGGGATGCAATCAAATCTCACCTGCGACCTACAGGTGAGATTTCCACGGTTTTTGGAAACCTGCCTATCTGGTGTTTCTTCTAAAGTATTTGGAAATTATCTTGACTTGTAAATTGTCTTTGTTCTGTGAGTATGAATACTCCATGAAACGATTACCCCTTTGGAACAAGGAATTGAGAGCAGCTCAGTCTGCAGTCCTGGGCCATGGTCACTCATAGTTTGCTTTAGAATAAACTCTTTCCTATTTATTCCCTTTGAGATGAAAGCTGTTTTTGTGTTAAGAGTTTTCAGGAAAAAAAAAAAAGGAAGAAATATCATAGCTTAAAAATTTTGATAATCACCTATAGTAAAACCCACAGGGAAGACATTGGGTTCCAGGGAGTATTGTGTGAACGCTTAATGCACCAGCATATGTAATACCTTATCTGAAAAGTACCTGCCTTCTGGTAATTTTCGAGGTTCATTCAAGATGCAGTTTGCTTCCCTGTACTTCCTGTATGCATGAAGCTTGCCTTCTGGGTGACTCTGGGAAGCTCTCAGGTCATCTGATGAAACTGTCAAAATTAACCAAACACCTACTGATTCCCAAGCCTGTCTGTTCTAGTGTGGAGATGTCAGGATGGGCTGACTATTAGTAAATGTGGGAAAAAGACCTAACTTGTTTTACTGTGTTGATCAAGAGGGGAGAGGATGAATTAACTCTCAGGTTTCCACCATGGCAATGGCGATAATTCACAAAATCAGGTGTCAAACATCACATGACTGCAAGGACATTTCTACTTCCCATATCCCATGAGAAAAAACAAAAACAAAAACAAAACAACTTTTTCTATATAGAGAGTCAACCTAACTTTAATACATCGAATTATTCTGACTTTCAACATTTAAACAGAAAATCTAGTTGCCAGACCACAGTCATGAGTGTTCCTCTCACTGACCCAGAGATTTCTATGCACTGAGAACAGGCCACTGGCAGGTAAGCAGAGGAGTCCTCCCTTTACCTGTGAAGCTTTTTAAGGGGGGAGTCTCAGCTCCAGGAAGGACCTGCCATTGTCACACAAAACAGGGTACTGCTTATCATCATAATTCTGATGAGTTAATCAGCAATGCAGAAAGACCGCTATCTTGGCTATAAGAAGCTGAAGTCTTATTATTGTCTTCCATGGTTTTTCTTTAGCTTTGTTTTCTAGTGTCCATAACGGACAAGCACAATTCATGTCTGTGTCTGCCTTTCATTCTTTAGACAGTCAGTAGAGGAAAAGTCCGGCTTGGGGTTATTAATCATAAAACTTCTAACTATTGCAATAAAGTTGTCAGGATGGTTTCAATCTTTTAATAATCTCCTAAGATAGCACACGGTGAGATTTTTTATGAAATATCTGAAGGATGTCACATGCCTACATTTAAAAATTAAAAAAAAAAAAAAAGCTTGGGTTGTATTCCATCTCCTTCTGGAAATCACAAGAATAGCACAGTGGGTTGTGATGAAACAGTGAACTCTGTTCTAAGCCCAGAGCAGGAGTCCCATCTGTCCATTAAAAAATACCGCTTATCTTTGTTTGAAAGGTATTTATTTATCCATCTGGAATAAAAATGTAGGACCAAACAAGTACTAAACAACAGTGGTTGTAATGAATATGATGGAAAGGTGAAGCTGAATTTTGGACACATACTAAGGCACATCCTGGATAAGAAAGCTTTGTCTAGTTCAAAGTGGGATGCTTTGAATACTGAGACTACACAAATAGCTACCTCTAGCACCACTGGGAAGGTCAATGGGATCTAGAAAGATGTGAGATGTGAGGTGCAGGTAATGTAGAGATCTAACTAATTATTTCAATGACCCATGTAAAACTCATGTGGATACTCTATAAATACAAAATCTTTCTGTGTTACCATCATCATCTCAAGTCCTCTAGCCACTCTGCTTATTCAGTGATATGAAACAAACGTGTGAATAAGGACTATCCACATAAGAATATGTAAGTGAAAAAAATGCCTGCTGGTATATGATCAATATCATAAAAGCTCATAAATTTCATGTTTAAATTATTTTTCTGACCTACTTCTGACATGTACATTGACAAAACTGGTATTGTGATGACATAATGCTTATTTATTGCAAAATTAAAAAGTAAATCCCAACAAGTGGAATATGACTGATATTTCAGACCTCTGCTAAGACCACTTGGAACTTCACAAGTTGGCTTCCTGAGTGCTAACTACAGCAATAAATTAAAATGTTGTGTTAATTGTAGAATAATTATGAAAGCAGTAAAGCTGCATATGTATATAAAGCAATAAATACAGTGCCCAGGAAATGTTTCTTGATATCAGAAATAAGTTTTAACAAGAAATATTTGTCTTATGGTTCAATAATGATATTATTTTTGTGTAATTAAGAACATCCTAATGATGAAAATTATATGGGAACTCAGAATAATTTTTATGTATTATCATTATTTTTATAATTGCATATTCATTTCAAATAGTTGCAGCCACACAATTATTTCTTGACATATAGCAAAATCTTTTCTGAAATCCACCCCCCTTTACTTTACTCCATCATTCATGGAATGGACTCTGTCAAGACTTTTGGGGAAATCTTTGATTTATAAACTCTTAGAAGAGAAATGACTACACTATACTCAATATAGCCCTTAATGAAGCAAATTCTCATATTCTCCAGAGGATAATATGATGCAGGTTGGGTATTGACCTACAAACTGACTAGATAATGATTGTATTTCTAAGTCACAGAGTCTGTGAAACCATGACTGAAAGAGATAGTGAATTACTATGGAAACATTAAGTAATTGGGGATGATTTTTAAGAAAAACATCATTAACAGATTTCTTAGCTTTCTGCTTACTCTCATTTCTTTATACACAATAATTCTATTAACTAATATTGCACTTACATTTATTGAAATTCAATTCCTAATTTTTAGCTTTATTTCCTAAAAATACTCCTTAACATCATCAGATCCTACTACAAAAGCCTATACTCAACAAAACTGGAAAACCTGGATGAAATGGATAACTTCCTGGACAGATACCAGGTACCAAAGTTAAATCAGGATCAGATTAATGAACTAAATAGTCCCATTTCCTCTAAAGAAATAGAAGCATTCATCAATAGTCCTCTCAACAACAACAAAAACAAAACAAAACAAAACAAAAAACAACAACAACAAAAAACAGGACCAGATGGGTTTAGTGAAAAGTTCTATCAGACCTTCAAAGAAGACCTAATTCCAACTCTCCTCAAACTATTCCACAAAATAGAAAGAAAAGGTACTCTACCCAATTCATTCTATGAATCCACAATTACTCTGATACCTAAACCACACAAAGATCCAACAAAGAAAGAGAACTTCAGGCCAATTTCTCTAATGAACATCGATGCAAAAATACTCAATAAAATCCTCGCAAACCGAATCCAAGAACACATCAAAATGATCATCCATCATGACCAAGTAGGCTTCATCCCAGGGATGAAGGGATGGTTTAATGTATGGAAATCCATCAACATAATTCACTATATAAACGAACTGAAAGATAAAAACCACATGATCAACTCCTTAGATGCTGAGAAAACATTTGAAAAATCCAACACCCATTCATGATAAAGGTCTTGGAAAGATCAGGAATTCAAGGCCCATACCTAAACATAATAAAAGCAATCTACAGCAAACCAGTAGCCAACATCAAACTGAATGGAGAAAAACTCAAAGCAATCCCACTAAAATCAGGGACTAGACAAGGCTGCCCAATTTCACCCTATTTATTCAATATAATACTTGAAGTCTTAGCCAGAGCAATTTGACAATGAAAGGAGATCAAGGTGATACAATTTGGAAAAGAATAAGTCAAATATCACTATTTGCAGATATTATGATAGTTTATATAAGTGATCCTAAAAATTCCACCAGAGAACTCCTAAACCTGATAAACAGCTTCAGCGCAGTAGCTGGATATAAAATTAACTCAAACAAATCAATGGCCTTTCTCTACACAAAGTATAAACAGAATGAGAAAGAAATTAGATAAAAAACACCCTTCACAATAGTCACTATTTCCTGCCTAAGCTATAAGCCATCCATTTCATTATTGGCAGATGCCACATCCATACAGGTAAGAGAAACTTTCTCTATAGGTATTCATCTGTCTGGGCAAGGACATTTTTTTAAGTATGAAACCAAAAACACAGGTGAAATATGAAAATAGACACATGGGATTCTGTTGAACCAAGAACTACTGAAAATTTTGCAAAAAAAAAAAAATCTGATGAGGGGTTAAAATCTAGCACACAGACAATTGAAATGACTGACTAGCTATAAAATAAACAGTCTGATTCAAAAAGGTAAAAGACATGAAAAGGAAATATGGAAATAAGACACAGAGAAGTCTACTCTAATAGGTACCCAAAATTGATAAAACTACTACTGTGAGAAAATATAAATTCACATTGTTAAAATTTAAACTCCTGTTATAACAAAAGAGAAAAGATGGCCAATATTGATAGGGTGAGGAAAAATGTACATTACAGGAAGAGAGCTCCCTGCCTTTCATGGGAAAGAGGGTCTTCAAACCATCATGATAGAGCTACTGTGGGAGGCAGAAATCCTACAACTGAGTATATCCACATGAAATTAAGTTAGTATGTCATGGAGATAGCTGTAGTCCAATGATAATTGCAGCTTTCAGCACAACAGCCAAAATAAGGAATCAACCTGCTCCCAGATTAAAAAAAAAAAAAAATGGGTGGAAAGGGGAACCTTAATTCAGTCCATAGCCACAGAATTCAATTTGACTTTTAAAATCACGGAAATCCTTTACCTGGCAAAAGTCAAGATAATCTCAGATAAAGCTAAATGGAATAAAACAGCCCTAAGAAGGTGCCTCTATCTAATGTAAATCTGAAATCTAAAATCAGCATGGGGACAAAAGGAAGCTCCTGCAATCTAGAAAGCATAAGAAACAAGATCTTAGTTGGACAGGAGAGTAAATTTACAAAATCTATTGCTATTCAGCTCGTTGTAGTTATTCCAGTACTTATATCATTCCCTAACCTTCAAGCTCTGTCTTCTTTCATCTTTTCTTACATTTCAGACTTTATCCTCCTCCCAGTCCTCCCTCTGACTGCTCCAATCCCATACCTCCTCCATATACCCCCTCTCCATGAGGATGTCCTCATCCCCCACCCTGACCCCACCAGACCTTCACACTCCCTGGGGCCTCCAGTCTCTTGAGGATTAGATGCATCGTCTCTGACTGAGTCCAGACCTGACAGTCCTCTGCTGTATCCATGTTGAGGACCTCATATCAGCTGTTTCATGCACCTGGATGGTGCCTCAGTGTCTGAGAGATCTTGGGGGTCCAGGGTAGTTGAGACTGCTGGTCTTCTTATAGGATTGCCCTCCTCCTCAGTTTCTTCCAGCTTTTCTCTAATTCAACCACAGGGGTCAGCAGCTTCTGTCCATTTGTTGGGTTTGTAAATATCTGCATCTGACTCTTTCAGCTGCTTGTTGGGTCTTTCAGAGGGCAGTCATGATAGATCCCTTTTTGTGAGTACTCCATAGCCACAGTAATAGTGTCACACCCTGAGCTGCATCCCAATTTCGGCCTGTTGCTGGACCTCTATTTCCTCAGGCTTGTCTCCATTCTGTCCCTGCAGCTCTTTCAGAAAGGAACAGTTCTGAGTTGGAGTTTTTGACTATGGGATGGCAACCCCATCCCTCCTCTTAATGCCCTGTCTTCCTACTAGAGGTAGGCTCTACAAGTTCCCTCTCCCCACTGTAGGATATTTCTTCTAGAGTCCTTCAAGTAAAATTAGATAGAATCTGTTTAAGGTCACAGTGCATGTTCTAAAGCTTGTTTATTATGGAATTTAGTATTTAGTAAGTGATGAATATCAGACTAGTTAAAACATACAAATAGAGGGACAGAGACGTTGAATTACATGGAAACTGGGAAAGATGATTGCAGTAGTAAAAGGAGATTTGGTTATTAAGAGGAGTCTGAGAACATTTCACAAGGAAGATAGGTGTAGAATTTAGAAGAAATATTTGAAGAAAAGACGAGACTATTCTGAGCAGAAAGAAGGGTGTTTTTAAAAAGGTTGGGAGATAGTGAACTACAAAATGATTTTGAGAATTACAAATAGCTGCAACAACAACATGTTAAATCAAAATGGGAAGACGTAAGCATTTTGAAAACATATTTTTGTAATAATTAATTGAGCACATTTTGTAACATGATGTTCAAAAACATTTTAATGAAGATTACTAAATAATAAATGAATATATGAGTGAATGACTGATGGATTGATCCAGCTCTGTGGTGGCATAATGAGAGTCTCATCACAACGTGTATTTTTTAGATTTGTGTTTAGTCTTAGTATAAAAGAAATTTAATTTATTATTATAGGTATTGGGCTAACCTGACAAGCAAGTAAGGCAAGCTTTGTCATGTCTTGTAGTCAGAGCTGGCCATGGCTCAGATAAACCAGCAATGTTCAGATAAACAAACAGTGAATGAACATTTAATTATCTTTGCCAACAGCATTTTCGCCTAGTGAAATGAGCTTCCTGGTTTTATGCCAAATATATGATAAAATTAATATATCACATAACTGTCATATAAAATGTTATTTCACTTAAGTAGAATTAGAGTTCCATATAATGTAATCAAACAGATGGTAATTATTAAGTACATATTTACATAGTGTTTATTTAATTATTTCCTTATTCTAATGATAAGAAATTATTTTTAAGTACAACTTTATTCTAGCTTTAGATTATTGAAAATAGCACACAAATTTGACTAATAGATTGGATTTATAAAGCAATATAAAGCCATTTATTAGAATTGTATGACCAAATATAATTGCTTCTTATATATGAATAGCTTAATGAAAAGAACTCCATCGGCAATCTCTGTTCTTTTCCTAAATTAACTTTAATGAAAAGAGAAAAATCACAATATTCCAACAGACAAAAAGCAACCTAGAATAGAAATGAGTCCTCTTGCAAATAAAATGCTTTATGTTCGTTAGTTCTAAGATAATTTATTCAAGACGCCTTAATGGTTATCTTCTGATTAAGTAAGAAGGAGAAGTGTAGGGGGAGAGATATTATTTTTAAATAATCACAATTAACAGTTCATGCATACCAAATTCAGATACTTTTTGACTTATATTAAAAATATTTAGCCAAATTATTTAATTTGTTTTTTAATTAAAATTGTGATTGAATTATTTCTCTTCCCCCAAATTTGCTAGGATTCTTTCTACCTTCTTTCTCATTTGAATTTTCATTCTCTTGCCCTCCACATCTCTCCTCTAAAAACAAACAGAAATTCAGAATAGAAAATAATAGGCAAAATATAGCAACATGAAAATATGCTCACAAAAAATACATAAAGTCCACTGAGTATTGGCCAACAACTCCTGGCATGGTCCTGCCCTGGATTGAGGATGATATACCCAGAGACATTCCACTGGAGAGAGAACTCATTTTCCCTTTTCCAGAAGTCACCAATGAGTTTCTTTGTTAGAAGTAGGACTTTGTTTTCACTTCCCCATCTAAATGGTAGGATTTAATCTGGACTGAGTAGGTCCTCTGTGTGCTGTCAGAATCTTAGTGAGATCATCTGGATTTCAGTCCTCTTGTGTATGGAGAATGCTAGTTCCTTGGAGTTATCCAACAATTTTGGCTCTTACAATATTTTTGCTTCCTTTTCTAAACAGTTCCTTTAGTATGGAAAGAAGGGGTTTTTGGAAGATAACCTACTTGTGAATGAGTTCACCAAAGTCTCTCATTCTCTGCATTGCCCAGTTGTGTTTATCTGTGTTAAATATGATCTAATGCAAGAAGAAACTTCTCTGATGTGGGCTGAGTAATGCAATTATCTATGGGTAATACAATATGTCATTAGGGGTCATTTTATTGCTAAATTCTTTTAGCAGAATACTAATAGTAGGTTTCTCAATAGCTCTCATTCACCTCTGTGGTTTCAGGGTCTTGGATAGTAGCAGTGTCCAGTATAGCTTACATATTATGAAGTGGGCTGCAAATCCAATTAGAAAGTGGTTGTTCACTCTTGTAACATTTGTGTTACTGTTGTACAAGTATATCTTGCACACATGTCACTGTTGTTGGTCATAGGCTTTGTAACTGGGTAGATGATAACTTTTCTTTTCTGGTACCATATAGAGTACTTCTAGAACTATGACCTATAGTCAGTAGGGAATTATGTCTTGTTGACATCAGGGCCCAATCAAGAATATATAATTAAACAATCCATGTTCCCAGAAAGACCATGAGCCTAGGAAAGCCCCTACCCTGGATCCACCTATGAGACCCATTCTTATATATCTCTTTCCTTCAGGTTTAATACATTAGACCACTTTTTTGAGTTTTTGTTTGTTGGGTTTTGTTTTTGCTTTGGCTTTTTAAAAATACTAATGGTCATATAATGATAATCTGATAAAATAAAAAAATATTTGTAAGACTAAATTCAAGATGAAACAAATTTTAAAGGAACATTGTGAGACAGTAGCCACTGATATCAATAGTGATAAAAGCAACGAAGAAAGCCAAAACATAAAATAAAGTTGTAACTACTGGCAGATTTATGAATAGGGCTTACTTTTTATATTTACAGAGTTAAACAGTCTTTGTTTCTCATAGAACTTTTTAAAAAATTTTAGTCTTGTAATAGTGTGTAAGCTATAAACAGACTTATCTTAAATATGCTCTTGAGGACATGGAGACACAAAGCAGTAAAACATAATCGTTTGAGTTAATTTCATCTAGGTGGGATGATTGGTAACATAAAAATCAATTTATATCTTTGGCAAGACTCATCTATCAACATTGTTTAGCCACTATAATTTTGAAGTACCCAAGATACCCACACATTAAAGATTGCAACTGGAGAAATACGCTATGGATATATGGAAGATCCCCATTCTTTACATTAGGAGTCTCTATAATATGTTTTGTTTTGGGGCCATGTATAGAGAAATTCCCAAGGCTAGATATGCTTTGGATACAAAATCACATATAAACATTTATCTGAAAAAACTTATTTGTGCACAAGTACCACAATTATGTTAAATCAAAATATACTTAGTAAAAGCGAAGTAGAAAGTTTAATTTCTCTCTATAATTGAGAGAGGGGAAATTAACTTTCTGGGGATTTATAAGGCCTTCATTGTTTTGATTTTGTTTTTGTTTCTTTGTTTTTGTTTTTGTTTTTTTTCTACCAGTAAATTTCCTTGGGTTATCTCAGTCTTCTGAGGGATTGGCCTCCTTCTCTGGAGATTGGTCCATCCACCTTCCAATGTTAGGCTTATCTGTATTTATATGTTGGACATGGATGCAGGTGTATCTTGCTCATTTACTTGCTCAAACACTGTCCTCTTTGCATTTACAGTATGTACTTTGATATCTGGGACTTTATAGAAGGGTTAATGTGCAGTAGAAACTTCTGGTTTCCTTGGAAAGTACATTATAACTAATGATGTTTTGCTGGGGCACAGAGCTGAAAGGATATTTTGCTATAACAGACATCCAAAAGGATGCACGTTGTTTAGAAGGAATATAAATATGAGCCCACAAACAGTGGGAGCTTGAGCATTGGTTTGCCTTGCTCTGCTTTGCTAGTCTTTGCTGACAAGATACAGTTATTGATTCACTGTACATTGTGTTGCTGAGTTTCTCTTGAGGTGACTTCATCAAGAGAGATTTGCCAAAGAACTTCTACTGAGGTTATGTAGCTTCTTGGCATTTCCACAGAAATGGGCTGGTTGGTGAACCGTGCAGTTTCTTCGGGATTGAACTGCCCTTCCTGTACTTAGTATCTTCCTTCAGACCTTAGTGTTTGAACACTTGGAAGGCAATGTCCAACAGTTGGTTCTCTACTGTCGGAGGCATGCTAACATAAAAAGACTGCTGGAAAGAATGAGACTATGTGGTCTCAAGGATATTTGGTTCCCTTTTCCAAGCACACATGGGAAAGTGAAAGAATGATGGCAAAGACATAAGAAACAGATTGACTGGCACTACGGATGCACTGGTAAAAAAGAGGCGAACAACTTTGTAGACTCTTTCCAAGGTCCATGATTCTCTTAGAGTTTCTATCATATCATTCCCCTTCAAAAACCCCAAGCCACTGCAGTGGGATAAACTCTCTCTGGAAGAAAATAAAACGGGAAGCAGAGAGAAAAGGAAGGAAAGCATCTTGGGTTCTGTGATTTAAATGCTTTTAGGAGATTAGAGACATGAATCTTATCTCCTCACTAACAGCTTGTCAAACTGTTGTAGACATGCAATGGTGGACATTTGCTCATGTTTCCATACTCCTGTGTCCTGGAATGAAGACTTTGGCCAAGAATATGAAGAGATGGAATAACCTGTTGTGAGTAGCCTGTGCTGCCACCAAGGTCCATGTCTGTGTCTGTAGCACTGCCACAGAAGGAGTCTGGCCCACTTCACTTATACCAAAGGCCATGTGAATTTCTATCATCTTGGCTGTGACCTGGGACCATGTTGATGTTAGAGGGCTGAGCTGAGTTGGCTCCACCACTCACTGGCAGAATATAGGAGAGTTTTCCCTGACCCTCACTTGGGCATCCTTGAAGAGCTGATCTGGATGGTATAAGCACAGGAGAGCTGACTACACCCCTCCTCTGGGCAGTGTCAGAGAGCTGGCCTCTGTAGCTTGTCTGTGAGAAAGCTGGAGAGCTGACCAACTCAGCTCTCACCAAGTTTCCAATCCAGGGCTTTGAGTTAACCAACTCGAACATCTGTCTCATCTAAGAGTTGCTCGAGAATATGAAGGGACTGGTCCTGCAAAACCAAAGCCGCAGGATGTCCACGATGCATGGCATCAGTAAGAGAGCAGAAAAGAATCCTCGTGAAGATACAGTATTGATGGTTTAGCAGAAGTACGAAGTTTTGAACTGGACCAATGACTCATTTCAATGATCATTTGAAAGTAAAGTTGTTTGGGCAAAAGGCTATACTGTGTGACACATGGTGACACAACTCAGCTTATGTGAGCAAATGTTTTAGTTTAAATTTTTTGTTTTATGTTTTATGTTTTGTTTTCTGTAGTGTGTGTAGGTGGCATTGCAAGAGAGGAGGGGAGATATGGAGGAACTGAGAGATGAATGGGATTGTGATATATGATGGGAAATTCACAAAGAGTCAATACAAAGTTAATACAATAAGGAAGCTTCTTCTATATAGGGTATATGGACCATCCTTCCAGACCCAGAAACCTCAGAATTTGAGATTGCAGAAGTAGAGTGAGCTCCCTTCCTCTTTCCATGACTACTTTAAGACACATGATCACCATCTCCAACTAGGTAATCATGGCTAGTTATGTAGCACAACACCTGAAATTCTTCTCTATGCAACTTTTGCTGGCTGAGTAGTAGATGCCTGTGTTTCTATGCCATATTTTACATTTAATTTTTACAAAATTGACTCTTTCTTTAAGTTTTTTCCACTGTAAATTAAAAACATTTCATCTTTAGTTTCTTGTACTATGAGATAGTAAATTTAATACAGTTTAGATAATACAGTTTAGTCTTTGGATGTACTGATGAGAACACTGCTTGCTTTGTGGCATGGATGCAGAAAGAGGACATGAAATGATTGTGAAAAAAATCATTGTCATCATCAGACTCAATGCAGAGCTTGATAAAAGAAATGTACACACAGGAGTCACTAAGGTCAAGAGATAAGGTTCATTTTGGACATAAAATTCTAGATCTAACAAATTGAAAATCCTGAACAATAATAAGATAGCAGGAGTCCCTGGGGACCTATGTGAGACTCTGAAATGGAAAATGCATCAAATAGTTAGCAATAATTGATTACCATTGACAACAAGATTAAAATTCATCCAAGGTTTAATGTCATTATTGGTTTCGCTCTCAATGCAAACATCTTATCTTAAAAATTGAAGCCATAAAAAAATAAAGGACTAAAGTTAAGTGAATTCACCATTTTTAAAAGGCTAAATTCTTAGAGGATTGAAAATTAGAGACTGTATCTTTGGATACTTTATCTCTGAGTTCATCATTTAAATCACATTTTTACATGTTTTATTATTATCTTCTTTGTTTTCAATACTAAAGGCTAAGATATACATTTATAAAAATCTTAAATAATATAAAATACTATAATTAAAATTCAGCACTATGCCATAATTAAAAATCTTTCTGAAAATATTAAGTGGGAAAAAGTTAAATAGTATAATATCTAACACTCTGTGAGAAGAATTAAATTTATTTTTGAAATAGCACTCCTTTTATAGAATCACAACCAGAAAAAATGATATTGGGCAATAGGCTTATAATATATGAATTTGGTTAATACCATGTCACAAACAGTAGAACTCTAAAAAAAAAAAAAAAAAAAAAAAAACTCATGTAGCAGTACTAAATGATTTTTTATTGTCCATAGAAATATTCTATAATGCAATATTTATTCAAATTATCATATTTAATATATGTAAGTGTTTAATTTTAATTAAATGAAAATTGTCTAAAAAAACAATGGTAAAAATTTGTCCACTTTAAAGTTTAGAGATGTAGGTGTTTTTAAAGTATTTATTAAATCATATATAAATTTAATATTAAGTTTTATCTTTCCACTCTTCACAGATTCTAAATAATAAGCAATCACACAGAGATGTTTATGTCTACAGTTTTATCCTATGATATCTGTAACATCTACATGAAGGCCTTTATTTCATACCTGCTACAAATTATTCTATACTTCAACATAACTCAATATTAAGTATAACTTAAAGTTAAGGATTATGTTCAGACATAAAGTTAGGTAGTCTATTAGGATCAGCATTTTTCAGATATTTATTTATCAATTTTAATTATTCAAGAATATCCCCATTGATATGAAAATACTTCTATTGAATGCCGTTTTTAGTTTTGTGTTTTCTTTCATTTACATCTGACTTACTATATATAAAAACTCTTAATTGCAGTATATGTTATAATACTCACATTAGACATTATAATTTTCATATTAATATATTAGAATTTTCACCTGCTTTGATATTTTTCTTTGTTTCTTATGAAGATAATATTGTCATGCTGTAAGTATTGAGAATCACTTTGAACTCTGATAGGGGGATACTTGTAATAATTCTATATTAACCTTATAGTTGTTCTAATTAGATATTTTTTGTTGTATTTTCTAACTGAAGAGCTGGTATTAATGTTCTTCTGTCTTGGAAAAGACCTTTTCTTCATTTCTATTTGAGCACATAACTTTGTATGTCATTGAACAGCTCAGAAGTCATATATACTTTCTCTTTCTTAATAATTTTTGATTAGATTTATTAGGTATATATTTTATATGATGTACATTAGTTTCTTCCCGTTTTATTTTACTTTATAATCTTATTAAATAGGTTTACTATTTCCTTTTGGAAAATTTAATAAGTGTACAAGGATATATTACAGAGTCAGTAAATATGGAAAAGTACAGAAATTGTCAAGAATATAAAAAATTAATAGAATAAAACATTAGGAAAATCAGTGATGTTCATGGGCATCCTTTTCATAGTGGAGAGGCCTGGAGCTGGGAAGTGGGTCTTGCTGAGTTAACATTAATATGAGAATGGCACTATATTCATTGCTGGGCTCTGTGAAAATCTCTTTCCTCAGTTTTTCAGGTTCCAGGGATATTCAAAATTTTGAAACTCATGGGCTGTTCACTTCACAAAATGCAATCCTATCAGTACTATTTTTTTTCACCCAGCTCTGATTTCCTGTTCTTTTTTTTTTATGTGTGTGTGTGTGTGTGTGTGTGTGTGTGTATGTGTGTATGAGACACATACATACGCACACATACACACATACACATACACACACACACACACACACACACACACACAGAGAAAGAGAGAGAGAGAGAGAGAGAGAGATCTATAAGTCTATATCATCAGTTTGCAAGAGCCACTCCCAAACTTATGTTGTGAAAAATAATTTTCCACTGTCCAGAGGTATTGGCAATTTGACTGAATATATGGACCACAAACTCCAAAATTCTCTTGTCTCTACATCACCAGTGATGAAATTATATACACATGCCAATATCTCCATTTTTAATGGGTACTGGAATCTGAATGTAAGCTCTCATGTGTACATGACAGGCAGTTGACCAACTGAGTCTTTCCCCCACTCCACTGTCATGTTCTTACTGCTGTTTACCTTCTTGGCCACATTCACTCACTTATAAGATCCTCCCTCCCAAACTATGCCTGTCTGGATATTCCAGGATAGCTTCTGAAACACAAGATTCTTTCATTTGTTTTTGTTTGTAAAGGTTTTTTTTTTTTTTTTTTTTTTTTTTTTTTTTTTTTTTGTTTTTTTTTTTTTTTTTTTTTTTTTTTTTTTTTGATAATCAGGATCTCAAATGCCTAAGTTCTTGGAGTTAGAACACAGATGTTTCATGGGCTCATGATTTGTCTTCCATCATTTGTAAGCTGTGAATTAAACTCTTTCTTCTTATTTACTTTTAACTCCTCAATATATGAATCTATATACTTCATTCCATGGAAGTTCCTTTACTCATTTTTGAAAATTAATAGCCAGAATGAAAACTAGAAAGCATTGAGAAAACACATTCTTTACAACAAAATATGATTTTTTTTTTTGAGACAGGGTTTCTCTGTGTAGCCTTGGCTGCTCTGGAGCTCACTCTGTAGACCAGGCTGGCCTCGAACACAGAGATCTGCCTGCTTCTGCCTCCCAAGTGCTGGGATTAAAGGCATGTGCTACCACTGCTCAGCCACAAAATATGATTCTAGCTAGTGAAATATCCTACAAAAATTTAAACAGTAAGTTATAAAATTGGAAAAATGCTTCAACACATAATAAATGAGATGTTTGTTTGCTTTTTCTCACAGTGTACACAAAATACACTTTATTGTCCATATGACCCTTTGGGGCAAGGCCATATGTACTTTACTCAGATATTCTTGGTGGAAGTGGACTATGCATAATATATGTGAAGTGGTGTCATCTGTAGGAGGTAAAATAACTACAGTTAAACATTCTGACACAAAAATGATCATGGTACCCACTCACAGGAAAGGTTAAAATAGGCAGTGTATGAAAAGACAATTGTATGATGAGATATTATATCACTCTTCGCTTATGGAATAGAGAGTGAATATTTCTATATCCTAGAAAGCCAGATCCCCTAAACTCTGTGATACCAGGGTGTTTGAACCCACCTGCACAGCTCTCTACACATGGTTCATTGAGAACTTTAGGATCTATGCTTGATTATGTCAACAAGATGCAAGAAGTTAGCTCATGATGAGAGATGCATACTGTTTTTAGAATTTACATGTTAGAGAAACCCATACGCCAGACAATGATATTTACCAATGAAATGCTGTATGTTCTCAGTCAAAGGAAACTGCAATCGTTGCCATTTCACAGTATCTCTCAAGTAAAAGATTTCCCACAGGATGGAACAAAATATTCAGAAACACATTCACAGCAAGATGATGCTTTTGAAAAGAGCAACATTTATCATAAATGCCTAGGAAAGCCTTGCTTCATGGTGTGGAAGGTGCCATTTAACTCATGAAAATGTAACTGAGAAAGCTGCAGTTTTAAGTTCTGTTTAATTCTCCCTGCATTCAGCACATATGACCCACAGTCCACAAAACTGCTATTCATTTGCATGGGTGTCTGTGGGTAGCATCCCCTGGCATCGCTTCAAACTTTTTGAAGGTTATTGATCAACAGTGGCTTTGAATGGCACAGAGGGGGTTGTGTTGCTACTCTACTTTCTGTTATAATGCATTAAACATGTATTACATGGAACGGTTTGTGTCTGTTTTGACAATTTTATTTACACAATAGAATTTATATCCACATTCTCAGGAAGTTTGAATTTAGAATATCTGTAAAGTTGTACAAGTATTTTAAAACAAATATATATATATATATATATATATATATATATATATATATATAGAGAGAGAGAGAGAGAGAGAGAGAGAGACTTTTTTCAGTGAGGTTTTTTTCAACTTTCATTAGATATTTTCTTCATTTACATTTCAAGTGTTATCCAGAAAGTTCCCTATACCCTTCCCCCTCCCGGCCCTGCTCCCCTACCCATCCACTCCCACCTCTTGGCCCCGGTGTTCCCCTGTACTGGGGCATATAAAGTCTGCATGACCAAGGGGCCTTTCTTCCCACTGATGGCCAACCAGGCCATCCTCTTCTACATATGCAGCTAGAGACATGAGCTCAGGGAGTACTAGTTCGTTCATGGTTATTCTTCCACCTAGAGGGTTGAAGACCCCTTCAGCTCCTTGGGTACTTTCTCTAGCTCCTTCTTCCTTGGGAACCCTGTGTTCCATCTAATAGCTGACTGTGCTCCATCTACCTCCTTCTCCCAGATCTTACATTGCCACCTCTGATGTCATGGTTCTCTGTTGTTCCATAAAGAACTCAAGAAGCTGGACTCCAGAAATTCATACAGCCCCATTAAAAAATAGGGTACAGAGCTAAACAAAGAATTCTCAGCTGAGGAATACTGAATGGCTGAGAAACACCTGAAAAAATGTTCAACATCCTTAACCATCAGGGAAATGCAAATCAAAACAACCCTGAGATTCCACCTCATACAAGTCAGAATGGCTAAGATCAAAAATTCAGATGACAGCAGATGCTGGCAAGGATGTGGAGAAAGAGGAACACTACTCCACTGTTGGTGGGACTGCAAGCTTGTGCAAACACTCTGGAAATCAGTTTGGCAGTTCCTCAGAAATTGGACATAGTACTACCAGAAGACCAGCAATACCACTCCTGGGCATATACTGAGAAGATATTCCAACTGGTAACAAGGACACATGCTCCACTATGTTCATCTCAGCCTTATTTATAAGAGCCAGAAGCTGGAAAGAACCCAGTAGTTCCTCAACAGAGGAATGGATACAGAAAATTTGGTACATTTACACAATGGGGTACTACTCAACTATTAAAAAATGAATTTAGGAAATTCTTAGTCAAATGGATGGATCTGGAGGATATCATCCTGAGTGAGGTAGCCCAATCACAAAAAAACTCAAATGCTATGCACTCACTGATAAGTGGATATTAGCCCAGAAACTTGGAATACCCAAAATACAATTTGCAAAACACATGAAAATCAAGAAGAAGGAAGACCGAAGTGTGGATACTTCATTCTTCCTTAGAATAAGAAACAAAATACTAGAATTTGTATTCCCACAAAACAGGTGGAGTAAGTCAAGTTCCTGCATAATCCTGTTATCTGAACAGATCTGAGCAGGGCAAAATGGGGTGAATCCCCAGAGATTGTTGGCTGCCAGCAAGGCCAAAAGTGACAGAGTAATACACAAGAAGCCACTCTATGGCTTCTACTTGAACATGAGCATACACTATGCACCCTCCCACATACTTACATACATTCAAACATGCATACATATGCATAAACACACACATACATATATCACATATGCATATACTCTCTCTTTCAAAACTCTAAATTGATTGAATACTTACATGTTAACCCTAAAACCATGAAACTTCTAGAAGAAAAGTAAAAATTCTTTTGTCTTTCCACCGATTTCTATTAAGAGTAATAGTCTCTAAAATATGTCATTGTGTGCATATGTTTGTATAATTTCTCCCAGTGTTATATTTATAAATACTTGACTCATAAGCATTTAGAGTGACACTTGGGAGAAAAAGTCATCTTTAATCAAACCTAATGTAATAAAAGTATTCTAATTTTTTTCATACACCTTTTCTATTCTGTATGA
Source organism: Mus minutoides (assembly GCA_902729485.2). NCBI lineage: Eukaryota > Metazoa > Chordata > Mammalia > Rodentia > Muridae > Mus > Mus minutoides. The sequence goes on from LR751288.1 coordinate 132,936, forward strand.
ACCTGTGTGTTGTGGGATATCTGATCATACTGAGGACCATGACATTGTATACAGGAAAAACTCTAGTTATGGTGTAGCTCAGCCCTAGCACATACCTTCAATCAATGGTGTTACAGGATATTTGATCACACTGTGATACTGTGCGCTGAAAGAAAAAAAAAAAACTGTTTCTAATTTTGGTGTGGCTGAACACTAGCACATACCTATAATCCATGAGCTTTCTGGGTTTTTTAACCATATTAAATAAAGTCAACCATGGGTCAAGAGGTGGAACAAGCAACCAATTGACAGGGAGTATACATAGGCTAAAAGCATGAAGACTAAGGGGAAGAAACAGGACAGATTTCCTCTCTCTCCGTCTTCCTGTCACACACACAAACATTCTGTTCTGAGAGTTTTAAAGACAGTGTGGAGAAGGAAAACTGGTTTTATCACTTTGGGAAATCAACTGAGGAGGAAGGCAGCTGGGTGATTTCTCTGCTTCTCTGAGCTAGTAGGATTTCACCCCAGCATCTGACTCCTGAGTCTTTGTTTGGTATTTTTGAATGATTAGGGTTCTGTTTTGAAAACAACAATAATTTCAAATTATAATTTAATCATACACACACACACACACACACACAGAGAGAGAGAGAGAGAGAGAGAGAGAGAGGAACAGAGGGACAGAGAGACAAAGAGACAGAAAGAATGAAAAAACAAACAACAACAAAAAACAATACAAAACAAACAAACAAACAAAAAAACCAAAACAAAACCCTTCCTGGGATAAGGATTCAGGAGACAAGTTTCCAGAAGTTACAAATACCAAAAATATTAAGTCAACATAATGAAGGAGCAGCAATGGCTTTCATTTTTAAAGGATGAATTATTCTGCGAATGAATTTCAAGGTCAGTGAATTGTAAAGCCATTTTCTCTGAGCAGACAGAACATGGCCATGCCATCTCCATCCAAACAAGTGGCTCCCAATCACTTTTTGCTAAGTAAATGGAGTTGGCATAACTGAAACTAATTACTATTTTGACATCTAAGAAATCAACTGGAGGGAAACTTATGGCAGAGCAGCTATCTCATCCTCAGCTCCACTGATCTGGGGTACAGATAGTATTGTGCTGTTTGGTACTCTGCTCATCATACAACATTTAGTGACTAATGGCTGCCAACAATAGCACCCCATACACTTCATGCTACAAACATGGCAATCAAAAACACTTCTGAATCTTAGCAAATGTCTGTCAGCAACTAATTCATGTTTGTAGAGAAAAGCTAGTATGAAAATTTCGGTATAGAGACTCCTAAAATAATGAGTCTAATCTCAGTGTCTTTCTGGGAGAAGAGCAGTTAATGGATTGCATTTTTTCTTTCTCTTTATTCTTCTCTCACACAGACAATCCAAGACCTCCTCTCTCATCCCCCTACCCCCCCTTCCAACTCCTTTCTCCCCTAGGTCCATGGCATAAAAGGATGCAATAAGAGTACACAAAAATGCTCATATCAAGACTGAAGAAGGCAACCCAGTAGGGGGAAAAGAGTCCCACCATCAGGCAAAAAGAGTGAGAGACACCCCATTCTCATGGTAGGAGTCCCACAAAATCTCCAAGCTAAACAACCATAGTATGTATGCAGATCACCTAGCCCAGTGCCACGTAGGCTCCATGGTGGTTTCAGACTCTGTGAGTCTATAAGAAGTCTAATTAGTTGATTCTATAGGCCAGTGATCTGGTGCCCTGGGCCCCGTTAGCTACTATTGTTATTTCTCTCCCTCTTCTTCAGGTTACCCAAGTTTTGCCTAATATTTGAATGTGGATCTTTGCCTCTGTTCCCATTGGGTGACAGAGGAAGCCTCTCTTATGATGCGTGAACTAGGCACCAATCTATGAGTATAGCAGAATTGTTAGAAATCTTTTCTTTGATTTTTTTTTCTTTCCAGTCATATTTGGCTCTATCCTGGTCCTCTAGGTTATCCTGCCTCTTGTCTGGCCATCCAGGCAGTGTTAAGCATCGGTTCCCTCTTGTGTCTTGGAACATAACATTAGACTACTTATTGGTTGGCCACATCTACAAACTTTGAGACACCACTGCCCAAGCACTTCTTGAAGGCAGACAGAGTGTGGGTTGAAGGTTTTGTAGTTGGGTTGGTGTGCCATTTCTACCTTTGGGAGCCTAGCTTGATTACAGAAGATGACCGGATCAAGCTCCATATTCTCTATTACTAGGAATCATCACTAAGATCACCCTCATAGGTATCAGGAAGTTTTAACTTCACTAAGTCTACACATCACACCTGAAAGTCCACCTATCTATTCAAGTTATCTCTCCTCCTACTTTGTCTTCCCCGCCTTACCTGATCTGATCCTTCCTGTTTCCATCCTCACCTGCCCCCAGGAGTACTTACTAGCCAAGTGCTCTACCACTCAGCTATATTCCCAACTACAGTGCTTTGGATGCATTTCTATGACATTGAAAAAGACATCCTTATATTTACCATTATTATGAAAATGATACATTGAGTTATACCAAGTCACAAATCATGGTGTCCACTGTACTGAATAGCGTGACTTTTGTCAATGCTAGTTACTCACTGTAATATAGATGTTTTTGAATTCTGACATGCAATGTTTTCTAGTCTTTACAAGAAATATCTAATTTTGAAACATCTGCATTATTTGTACCAAGTGCATAAAGCTGTCTTTAGACCAATAATACTCCATTTAATAATAATTAAAAAAATCCCTCTTAAATAGCATAGTGCCCTGTATAATCTTAACCAAGTTTCATTTGGGAAAACTATAAAAACAAGGTAAATACCACTGTTTTTATAAGGATAAATATGTAATAAGAAATAAGCAGAAGATGGCCTAGTCAGCCATCATTGGGAAGAGAGGCCCCTTGGAAACTTTATATGCCCCAGTACAGTGGAATGCCAGGGTCAAGAAGTGGGAGTGGGTAGGTAGGGGAGTATAGGGCAAGGGGAGGGTATAGGGTACTTTTGGGATAGCATTTGAAATTTAAATAAAGAAAATATCTAATTTAAAAAAGATTTTAAAAAGGAAAGAAGCATGCTTATACTTTCTAATGAAAAGTCATTATTTATACAAGCATCTAATCATGTTTTATTCTAATTTTATACAAGGCCATAGAAGTAACACTGACAGCTTCATTTTAGAGATAGACATTATATAGAGCTGTATTTTATAGACTACAAAATGGCTCAAGAACACATCTCATCAGGCATGTACATTCTCTTTGGTACCTAAGATTGCAAAAGATGTTGGGTACTGCAGATTACATATCCAAAAAGTTGTCTTCTAAACTAGGCTAGCAAAACCAAGTGGTATTTGCATAACATTTATTTTAGAGTTATAAAGTAAATTTTACAAATTGACACATCTTACTCTTAAAAAGTTAACTGAAGGTTATGAATATTTATAAATTAGTCTTAACTGCCAGTTTTTAACACTAAATTAAGATTTTTTTTTTTATTCACTGTTCATAAACTAGTGAAGTCTACATATTCTTCATTCTGTAATGAGTCCAATTAACTCCATCATAAAAACACATTTAAAACACAAATGTACGGAGTAACAGTCAAAGAAACCAACCCTCACTCATATCACACATATACAAAAAGTGAGCAAACAGACTAATGAGTGTCTTCCATATACACCATAAGAAAATAAGAGTTTTGTGTTTCCACCATTACATGGAACTTCAAACATATATGGTGAATGAAATGGGAAAGTATTATGGGACTTCACCTCACATATGGAAACAAATTTGACATTAAAACATCCTTGAACAAAGGTCAGTGTGTGTCATAAAGCAGTGGTGAGCTCATGACTTAAAGAAGTTTTTTATCTTAATAATCTGTAAGTTATTGAGAAAGTAGTTACACAAAGGAAAGAACAAAAGGAACCAGCACATGACTGTGGAAGTGACATCTTTTCCTTTTTGCTTGTTTATTTATTATGTTTTGAGTTTCCCCTAACTGTAATGTCCTCACTAATGCCGGGTCCTAGAAATTCTATTTGCCAATGTGCTCATGAGTCTTACAAGCAGAAAGCAACAGAGGTCCCTTGCCTTGGTCAAACAGTGGTGGCATTATGCCATGTCACCTATCAGCAGAACAGAAGAGAAAGGTTCTTATTATTAGTGCGTTTTTTTTTTTTTAAGAGGAGATATTTGTGAAAATTAAATATGTATCTCCCAGTTGCTATGGAACCTGGGGATACTTCTTCAATACTTTCAAAAGAGATTCACATATAAGAATATCAAAAGAAATGTCAAAATCATGCTTTGGACTTGGAAGTAGATTTAAAATTTTCAAGGAACTATAATGAACTTTTCAGAATACTTTCTGAGGATAATTGAGTGTTTGACAGAAGGATTGATAGTTAGTATTTGTCAGAAGTGATGTGCCCTGTAGCTAGAAGCCAATCGTGGTCCACCTCTGAGTAGCAACAGTTGAGGAATACATTAATGTTGTCTGTTATTGTTGTAACTTTTGAGAAAATATGTTCATCACGCTAGTAGTATAGATTGTGGTTGTTTTAGAATTAAGTAAATAATAAATAAACTTGGGCTTTTTTTGTGATCGTAGAATATCATGAAACAATTTTTGAAAAAACAGATAGTATCAGAAGCAAAAAAAAAAAAAAAAAAAAAAAAAAAAAAAAAAAAAAAAAAAAAAAAAAAAAAAAAAAA